>CM044435.1:25170308-25212574 GCA_024363595.1 Xenopus borealis | reverse complement strand
AGAGGAGCATCACATAATTTATTTGATGCATATAAACACCATGTAATAAAACCATAATTTAGTATGGTGATGCCCTGAAATATTTCTCCCCTGGGTAATATGGTTATGCTTCTTTACTTCAGAGCTTCTTTAAATATGACGAATGTGGATTATGGATATTGTTGAAGAATTCTGTTCTTAGCATTGATTGTTTTGTATTGTACTATTAGCAAAGTATAAAACAAATATTTCATAAAAGCTTTATTACTGCTACTTAGGGTATCATAAGGAAATGTATCTATAAATGGAAATGTTAATTTAAAATACAATTTTTTTTTTCCTTTGGCATGTTATTAAATTGTTTGTTTTTCTCTTCCTATTACATTGTTCCCAGTACTAATGCAATACCAACCATAGTGTAAACTGGATTTTTTTAAAAAAAGCTTTGGTTCCAAGGGTCATTAAAGTTATTTTTGTGTCTCTAATATGAGGTGAATGTGTGGTTATTTCCCTACTATATTGTGTTCTCTAGATTTACAGAACTCAATTGTTTTCCATTTTCTTACTTAAGTGTTAGATGGCATTGTTAGATGAGGAAAAATGGCTTGAAGGCAAGGAGTGAAGGGCCAGTTAAAAGTTGTAAAAGTGAAGTAAAGCAAATAAGAACATCTGAAGAAAAAGACACAAAACACAAATGAATCTGTGAAATCAAGTCCCCTGGGCTATGCACCAGATAACATAGTTGCCAAGTATGTACAGCATGTTGATCTTGTGTGCAAAAGAAAGGGGCCCATAGAAAAATGATTGATGGTGGATAAAAAGAAGCAGTAAAATTATTTTACGATAGCAAAGCATCAAGGGTTTACACTTGTGGCTTGATGAAAGACTCACCCTGCCTTAAAATACTGAAACTTTTAGAGATGTCAGTGCCAGTATGTGATATGGTTTTGAGGCAGCAAACCAATAGTTACTGGTCATGTTTTGTTCTGAAGCTTTTAATAGTCTTTAAACACTGTATACATAACTCTTTAAAGTGCATGGAATAAAAGCATAATAGAAACTGAATTCAAGTCTCATCATATTTAGGATTTTGGCAGGTGGAAGGTTCCAATTCATGTTTGACATAATTTTCCTTAGCAACTCTGTTCATTGTTTCACTGATGCATCAAGTTATTTTTTTTCTATTCTGGATCCTACACAATTAAGCCCATAGTTTCTGTATTATTAAACTGTTATGGCCAGATTTGTTAAATATCAACATTTTTTGGAGTTATCCATTGCCTTCATTGATTTCCTGTCCCAAAGCAAATTTTAAATTAAAATGGTAATGTCACACCTGGTATCTTCTTTATTGGCAAAGAACATGCCCAATTCCATCTGTTTCTGCAATCAGGGACATTAATGACATTTGCCGTCATTGCACACATGGGGTGGAATTTCATAAAAATCCAGCCTGTTTTACAGTTACAGGCAAATTCCATTTATGTCACTGGCTTCAGTTTAAGTGTAACAATCAATTTGGGCTTTTTCCCAACCATTGTTTCCAGTGTGACATTAGACTACGATTTCAAATTCTATTGAAAGCTATGGAATTTTTAAATTTTTTTTTATGAATCCATTTGATTCTGACCATTTTTTCTGATCATCTTAATTAGATCCATTAATTATCAGTCTTGCCTTTAGTATCCTTTATCAATGTTGCTTTTCCGAATAATAACCATGGATAGTTATACTCCTCAATAATTTTGATTGCACCATGATTTACCAACACCCTAATGTAAGCCTTTTTAAAAATGGCTTAGGAACCTTAACTGCAATCTGGTTGATGTATTGCAATGTATTTTTATTTGTTGTTTTTTTTTTTAACGAAACCGCTTCAGCAATAACAAGTTTTAAAATGATGTTGAATATTTTAAATTCAACTTGTTGATATAACAATCATAATCATCATTATAGAGGCAGAATTTCATTTTAATGCCTTAACATTTTGGGCAAAGTTTAGGGGTGATAGCCATTAAGGTAAAATCATTAAACAAACTTTAGTGTTGAACATTGCACTGAACTCTTAAAGGTGCCCTATTTTGCTGACCAATATCTAAAACATATAGTCAACCAAAGTCAAAGGAAATTTTTGCTTATATTAAAATATGTTTCCTCTATTTGTTAAACACAATATGTACAACTTACATTCTTGGCGGGAAGAGTAAAATTCTAAAACAACTGATGCTTTTCACTTTAATATGAGCTGTAAATAAGGGACATTTTGAGATATTTTTGTGTAGTTTGACTAGGGAAGAGTCCAAATTTGATTCAAATTTGCAAAAAAATTTAGAATATCGAAATTTATGATGTACTGTTTCATAAAAAATTTGACTTTGACTATTCGTCATCTAAAACCTGCCAAATTGCTGTTGTAGCCTATGGGGGACCTCCTAAAACCTATTTGGAGTTATTGGTGGACTTTTAAAATTCAAAGTTTTTTTTATATATCCTTCGAATCTAATTTGACAAATACTGTACAATTAAAATTTGATTCAAACTATTTGAATACAGTCTATTCACCCAAAATTTAAAACTTTAAATTTTGGAATAAAATTTGATTGGTCTATTTTATTTTAATTGCTCAAAAAACTCCCATTACTTCGAAACCCTAGGGGGCACATTTACTAAGGGTCAAAGGGTATATTCAAATAAAATTAGAATTTAAAAAATTAGAATTTTGAAGTAATGCTACTACTATCGAATAGGCCAAAAATCGTTTCGATTAGAAAAAATTTGAAAATTTGACAAGTCGAATTTTTGAAGTACTGGCCCTTTAAAATCCTTCGACACTTTGCCACCTTTAGCCTATGGGGGATTTCCTAGAACATGTCCTCAAGATTTTTCCAAATCCTAGGGATTAGAATCGTTCAATACGAATGATGTGATAGAGCGATTTTTATTTGATCGAAAATGGACCTATTTGATCAAAGTAGGTAAATTTTTGATCGAAAAAGCCCTTTAAAAAAGCTTCTATGGTCGAATTTCGAAGTTTTTACACTTCAGAAATTCGGTCATTAGAAAATATGCTCTTAAGTGTTAAGGGGACAAGTTGAATGTAATATGGAGATTAAAATAAGTATTATTACAGAAAAACCAAATGGGATTATAAGAAATGATAACTGGCTAATAAAAATAAACATGTTTATCTGAGAAGGTCTGTAACAAAACAGATGGCAGTAAGTGGACATTTTCTTAATGTCCTGATCGGCAGTCAACAGGATGACATAAGAGATCTTCTCAGTCAGTCTGGCCGTTCTCAGATGCATATTTTAATTGAAGCAATAAGGTTCCTAATTCCACTTGGTTTCCTACTAAGCGATAAAGCTGGTAAATATTCTCTAGTCAAATGTACTTTAATTAAACCTGAAAAACTAAACATCACATTCACAGGTTATTATGCTGTCATGTGATTAGCAAAATCCTTTTGAGTGTGTTTTATGTGACAAAGGAATCTATAAATGTAGAGCAAATGAAGCAGAAAATGCCATGGTTTTGCTATAAATAGAAACCTTATTACGAGCAAATTTAATTATTTTAACATTAAAATTATCCCTGGTAACTCAGTGTTGATGCTGAAAATGTGAATAGTCACTGGATTCTATTAGAGGTAGCAAATATGCCAGTTATAAGTATGTTTACTTATTAAGGTAAGTTTTATTATTTTTCTGAAACATAATCAATATTATGTACTGTTAGGAATATTTGCACAGTCCATGCTCACATTAGAGACTTTTAATTATCTAATTCCTACAATAAGAAACAGCTTATTTTCCCTGCGCAACCATTGTTAAAACCCATTGCCTTTATAATATTTTTGTTGTAGTTAGCATATTTATCACAAAGATATTTAGCTTAAAAAAATGTAGGGCCATGCTATTTGAGTCACAGTATAGACCAGAGGGCTAAAAAAGTGTCCAATTAGTCACACTTGAAATTAGAATGTATCTCCTTTCACACCCACTTTTAGGGCTGGGACAGACCGGGAGATTCGGGGAGATTCTGTCGCCTGGCGTTTTATCGCAGGCGACAATCTCCCTGAACTCCCTTCTCCCTGTCCACCGCTTGTTTAAATGAAAAAGCGCCAGCGCTGATGCATACATGGTGCGGCGATTTCCGGAATCGCCCGAAGTTACTTTGTGAGGAAACTTCGGGCGATTCCAGAAATCGCTGTGCTGCGTGTGCACAGCGCTGGCGCTTTTTCATTTAAACAAGCGGCAGACAGGGAGAAGCCAGTTCGGGGCTCAATACAGAGGACTAGTTATTCAGAAATATTCATTCTTAATACATCCATCCATTTGTCAAGTTATTCATTCAATAAGTAAAACTGTAATTCTAAAAATGCACAAATATATATTTTTTTCAATTGCAATGTAACTTCTGTTAAATTGCAAAACAAAGAATTTAAACACACATTGCTTTATTGACATGGGTGCTTAAACCACAATGAATTCTCTGAGTATGTAGCATCCTTTATTGAATTTTCTCTAAAGAAATGGATACCCACCAAACTGAATTGGTGTTATATATTCTGCCCCCAAAGCCACATCTGCCAATGATTCTTGAAAGCCTACATACTGGGAGGTATGAACCACGTTGAGAGTAAAATTAAACTTTTTTTTTCTTTTTTTTTCTTTATTGTAAGTTTGTTTCTAAACAATAATGATTCACCAAAACCACTGAAGCAGAGGAGTAATCTTGAAATCTCTTAACTAGAAATTAATAATAATATATGAAAAAAGACAGTTTTCAAGTTTTTTAATTATTATTGTACATACTTGATGAAGGCCTACAAAAGAAAAGTAAGATATTTTAAACTAATAAATAGAACTATTTTACCTTTGCATAAGATGGTTCATAGTGATGCCTGCAAAAATGATGCCCGTAGACTCTAATGGGTGAATAAAATTTGCCGTGTGTCAACTAAAATTGTCACCCATAAACTTGCTCACTGTTTCACAAATTTTTGGCAAAGCAAAACGGGTCAGATTTGCCCATCACTATCATTGCGTATAAACCAATTCCTACAGTACAGTACCTTCATAAGCAAAATCCATTTCTGATTGCACTTTTATTCTTAATTTAATGTATACCTGTCTTGTTGCTTATCTATTACCAAGAAAACATACTTTAAAAATTTGAAATTGCAAAGAACATGTTGGCTCTCACCCCCCAAAACTCATGTTGCATACAAGTTTCTCTGTTTTCAATTAATGGCAAAAAAATACTTCAGTAAAGCCTTATTTAAGTTACTAAACACTGAAAGGAATTAAATTAACATCAAAGAAATTGAAGGTCTTCAAATATATATATATTAAAATATGATGGTGCTGGAACTCTGTGGTTGTAAAGACAAAATTCATATGCTTCAGCAGCACTAAAAGCATTGATAAAATATGTTCCTTTGTAGGAGTGAAGGCAGGATTAAGGCTTATGTAGGAGAGCTTTAGAACCAACTTTTGTATAGCAGATAACATGAAAGCTATTAATAAATTAACACCTTTCTTATACACATCATACCATTGCAAAAAAAATAAACAATTAACTCCACAAACTTTTAAATGAAATTTAATTATAATTAAACTAAGGCTCGTATTTTACAAGCCCAATATTTATAATTTTAGCCAGAATTTTAAATGGTTCACTTGACTGAAAAGCAATTCGAAACAATATAGAAGAAGTGTGAATTTAAAATTTAATAATTTACCCTCCTTTCCTTTTGATAAACAGAGGAAATAATGCACCTTTATCCGTAAGATTAAAAAAATATCTAATAATATTCTGTTCTTCACTTCAATAAATGCACCAGTAAGGTTACTGGATCATATGTAAAAATCAGTTGCATCTACAAATTCCATGGAACAGTATTAAAACAAATTGCATTTATTAGAGGTGTTCTTGATTTTTCAAGCAATAGAAAAACCTTAATTTACAAAATTAATAAGAAAAAGGTTTTTAGTATTAATGAAAGGAAATGCAGCACAACACAGTTTGTATTGCTTTTAATGCATGAGAAAACATAATCTGTAAGTAATTAATTCATTTTGCGCTAACACTAAATCCTCCGATTTTACTGGGCCTAGTCATTGCTTTCTTGATTTTCCATAGAAATTGGTTATTATTGTCATAAAAAGAACATTAAAACTGGACAGTAGGGGTTGCGTTTTTAATTATTTCCAATTAAGTATGTTGCAATGCCCTGTAACTGAAATTCATTACTTTAACTGTATTTCCTTAGAACTTAATGTGGTTCATTTAAATTATAGTCTACTTTAATAGTAACCAATACTGCAAGCAAGTTTTAAAATTACAACCATTTGGACATATTATTAGCTTCATTGTGTGCTTTCACAAAGTAATCAGAGAGAAGCCAAAATAATCAGTCTTAAAGCACGTCAACCACAAAAATATGTTTTTGCCTAATGAAAGAAAACCTGATTGTAAGCAACTTTGCAATAAACATTCATTACACATTTTATATGGTTTTTAAGTTATTTTTACATTGACTGTTATTGAAGGCAGTGTTTGTCCATTTCTATTCTCTGTACTGGTGGCTCTGGCTTTTGAAACAATGTAACATAAGCCAACCGATTAACAGACCTTTCTTGCTGGAGGAGACTGGCTTTTGCAACATTGTTTAAAATGTAACAACCAGGAATTATGCAAATGTTGCTTTCATTAGCAATTAGATTTACAAATAACTCTTAAAGCACCAACAATTTTTAATACATTAATTTTGGAAAGTTGCTTATAATTGTATTTTCTTTTATTAGGCAAAAAAGTCATTTTTTGGGTTGACATGTCCTTTAAAGAAAAGCTGTATCTGATCGAATCCATGAGCTTCTATGTTCTACATCATAAACTGCTTCAAATTGCTCATTTTTATAATTATGAGAACATAGTTTATCCAAATCTCTAATATATGAACAAAATTCACTGCAAGTAAATGAACTTTGTGATTATGATGAGCATACAGACCTTCTGTAAGCAGGAGTAAACACAGGAGCAACATCCACTGTTATTGTAATATAAACAGCCTGCAAGAATTGTATTACTATTAAAAAAACATTAACAGTATATGATTAATATTTCTGATCAGTAGCTCAAATCCCTTATACTCAGTTCTGATAATTGTAATTTTGAGTAAAAATAGGTTTTTATACGGACAATAAACAATGTATCAACTACCAAATGGTAACACAGAGTTAAGCTATTTATTAGCAGAACTAGGTTCAATAAATATATTCTACAGTAAATCAATCTACCTTGACAAAATTCACTATGCCAGCAAGTTGTTTTCTGCACTTTTGGTGGGTCTAAGCTCCACTATGCATTTTTGCTAATGCTTTGACACTACAGAAAGTTTAACAATTATAGTACATGTATGGGATATGTTATCTGGAAACCATTTATCCAGAATGCTCTGAATTAAGAAATTGACTTTTCCCATAGACTAAAATTTAAAAAATGATTTCCTTTTTCTTTGAATTTCTTTTTTTTTTTTTTTTTTTTTTTTTTTTTTTTTTTTTTATAATAAAACAATACCTTGTACTTAATCCAAACCAAGATATAATGAATCTTTGTTGGAAGGAAACCCAGGCAATTGGGTTAATTTCATGTTTACATGCTTGAGATGTAAGGTTTGAAATCTGAATTATGGAAATATCCATTATCCAGAAAACCCCAGGTCCCAAGCATTCTGGATAACAAGTCCAATACCTGTACTATAGTATTTACTGCGATTGACTTGCAAGCAGGACAACTTTGCAAACTGCATTTTTTTTCTCACTGACATTTTCCCTAGGTGATCTGGTAACCTCAATGTATAAAGATAGTAGTCTATGTGGGATGATGGATGACTTGTGACATACGTCTCATGCTTGGATGAAGAATCTAGTATAAAAATATAAAAAATGTGCTATTGTACATTACTTGTAATTACTGTCAGTCCACATCTTGACTGTTCACTTAAATGTTTTTAGTGTTTAACAAGTGCATGATTTTGTTTAAAATATATTTAATACATAACAGAGCATCTGTCAGGCAAACATGCTGAACAGATGACCTTTGAAAATTTGGTCCAAAAGAAAAGTATTTGAAACACAGTAGTAGCAAGATTGCATTTAAACTTTTAATCCCAATGTGTTGGTTTTTGTGGTACATGCTGTGTCACCTCTTTGCATCCTAGAACATGGATGGATTCCTGCTGTGTCCTTTCGGCAGCTTTCCAAAGACACTCGTATGTCTTCCTGTACTCAAGTCTATAGCAAAGCTGCTGAACTAAATATATACAGGTTTACATAAATGAGGTACTAGCTAATGAAGGTTTCCTTATTAATAGTCCCAGTCTAATGATCCATACATCTAATGATCCATGGTTCACACATGATAAAATACAAAAGAGAGTAGAAAATGTTAAGATAAACAAAGGTCCGGGGCCAGATGGTATTCGACCCAAGGTACTCAGCAAGCTTAGGTCTCTGATTGCCAAACCTTGTTACTTTTTCAGAATTCATTGAGGTCTGGCCTGGAGCAAAGAGAATGGCGAATTGATAATGAGGTGCCACTATTCAAAAAAGGATCCTGTTCTCAACCTCAATACTATAGGCCAGTTGGTCTGACATCAGTGGTAGAAAAGCTTTTCAAAGGGTTCATAAAGGATAAGATAGCAAATAACAATACTATGAGTTTGTGCCAGCATAATTTTATGTGTAATAGATCTTGCCAGACTAACTTAATTTCTTTTTATGACCTTGATTCTGGGACGGCAGTGGATGTGATTTACTTAGACTTTGCTAAAACATTTGATACAGTGCCACACAGAAGATTACTGGTTAAATTAAGGAATGTTGGCCTGGAAAATAGTATTTGTAACTGGGTAGAGTACTGGCAAAAATATAGACTGCAAAGAGTGGTGGTAAATGGGACATTTTCTAATTGGACCAGTGTTGTTAGTGGCATACCGCAGGGGTCTGTACTGGGTCCATTGCTTTTCAACTTGTTTATTAATGACCTGGAGGTGGGCATTGAAAACACCTTTTCTATTTTTTCAGATGCTACTAAATTGTGCTATAGGTTCCATGCAGGATGCTTCCACCAGGGCCTGATTTACAGTGGGCACCCCTAGGCCTGCTTTTGTTTGTCACTCCTGTCCCCTCCCTTTTATTTGCTCAAATTTCCCTCATCAGAACAGAGCAATGGGAATTGGCACACAAGAAATGACATTTTTTTAACCAATGTGGGTGTGGTTGGGCTGCATGCCGCCCCCTAATATCCTGGCACCCTAGGTCAGATACCAGGTGGCCTCTCCACAAATCTGGGCCTGGCTGCCATTCTGCAGAGTGATGTGTCTAAGCTGGGAAACTGGGTAAATGAGGTTCAATGTTGATAAATGCAAGGTTATACACTTTGGCAAAAATAACAAATGCAAGTTGTACACTAAATTGCAGTGTGTTGGGAGTTTCCTTGAATGAGAAGAATCTTGGGGTTTTTATAGATTACAAGTTGTCTAATTCTGGGCAGTGTCCTTCTGTCACTACTAAAGCAAATAAAGTTCTGTCTTGCATAAAATAGGACAAACTCAAGGGATGAAAACATAATTATCTTTATAGATCCCTAGTAAGGCCTCATCTGGAGTATGCAGTGCAGTTTTGGACTCCAGCCCTTAAGATGGATATAAATGAGCTGGAGAGAGTGTAGAGACATGCAACTAAACTGGTTAGAGGGATTGTAAGACTTAAATTATGACTGTCCATTTTGGAATAGTTTTCTCTGGAAAAAAAGGCACTTGCAAGGGGACACAATTACACTTTCCAAATACATTAGAGGGCATTATAGACAAATACCAAGGGACCTTTTTACCCATAAAGAGGATCACTACACCAGAGGCCACCCCTTCAGACTAGAAGAAAAGGACTTTCATTTGAAGCAGCATAGGTAGTTCTTCACAATGGGGATAGTGAGGTTGTGGAATGCACTGCCAGGTGAGGTTGTGATGGCTGATTCTGTTAATGCTTTTAAGAGGGGTTTGGATGATTTCTTGGACAGGCATAATATCAAAGGCTATTGTGATACTAAACTCTATAGTTAGTATATGGGCATATATATTTATGTGAAGGTATGGGAAAGGTGTGTGTATGGATGCTGGGTTTTCATTTGGAGGGGTTGAACTTGGACTTTTTTCAACTCAATTTAACTATGTAACACTGAGCTGGGAGTCAAGCAATACAGTACTTTTTGTAATCTATAAGAGAGCAGAGAGGGTGAGCAAGAGATATTATTGTTTCCACAATTCCAGCATTATTGCAGTTGATTACATGATTGCATCATTGCCTTCACTACAATTGCTTCTAAAGCTTCCAGCTTGCTGCACCTATTGATACAGCCCACAGCGGAATCCATGGAAGTTCCAAGGTTCTCTTGTGTCAATAGTTGCATTTGTCAGACACAGTAACTTTCAAACAGAGGCCACTGTGACAAAATCCATCTTACCACAATTGCTATTCAGTGCAAGATGAAAGGAAATTGCTTTCTCCTTCTGTTTAAGTACCAAGGCTTAACCTTGGAATACTACTGCTAAGCAACATGCCACGTCATTTCCTAAAACTAGCTCCAAGTACCTTATGTATCCTCCAGTTATGTTTCTGTCACCCCATCTGCTATATCCCATGACCCCATCTGCATTGTTGCTTATAAAACTGGGGTTGCCAGTTCATTTCAATATTCAGGGATACATCTAATAAAATGGTATTTTTTCCACTGCACACCCGGATCTTTACTCACTTTCACTGCTCCTGTGGTGCTGGTAATCCGTTGACCCGACAAGGTCCCCTAGCAACAGCAATTCCAAATCATGGATCCGCACACACTTGTCTTTGCAGTGGGGGAAAACCCCTTTTCCTTTTATTTAATCACCAATATCAGCGTTTCGGGGGGGTACAACCTCCCTTCATCAGGATATATCCTGATTAAGGGAGGTTGTACCCCCCCGAAACGTTGATATTGGTGATTAAATAAAAGGAAAAGGGGTTTTACCCCACTGCAAAGACAAGTGTGTGCGGATCCATGATTTGGAATACATCTAATAAAAGGCATGTTGCATGTTACACACAAATTAAATTGCAATCAGCTTACCGTTTTAGCTGACCTTTCCAGGTGTGTTTCTGGTAACTCTATATACTAAATCAGAGGAACTGAATCTAGGACCCCTGTTCTACAAGGCAGCAGTGCTAACCACCATACCAGCCCCGGTTAGTATCTTGTTTCTGGAAATGCAAAGCATTTAGAAACACTATGAGAACTACTGTATAAAGGAAGTAAATGTACATTGGCCAAAAATATGCATTGTCTGAAAGTGTATAGTTGTCATTTAAGCAAACCTACTTATATAAACATCATTATTGGTATTGCTCTTTCTAGTGTTTTGACAAAAAACTATTTGCTTAATTAATAGAAACCTTTGCCCCAACTTAATTTATTTACATTCCAACTGTGTCCATTTAAAGCATATTAAATGTGTCCACAGCTAAGCCATGCTGTGAAATTATTCTGAACACTTAGAAGGAGATAAGTAAGCTTGAAATTATAGATGTTTTGGAACTTCTAGGATGCTGTTTAATTTGTCCAATACAATATCAATTTCTCTTCCTTGTGGCCTGTTATTTAATATGATTAGTGATGGGTGAATATGCGGCGGATTCCCATGATTTGGTGCAGGTGAATAAATTCGCTAAATGCCAGTAAAATTTCATCCTGGCGAAAATTCGCCAGCGTCTCATTTTGGACATGCGCGTTCGCTTTTGGACGCCACGCTCATGGTCAGTGTCCGTGTTTTTCCCACATATATATAAATGCAGAGTGTATGGGCCGCATAACCTGAAAACAATAGAGACCTGGGTGCTCATGCATACAAAGTAAATAAAATATATAAAGTGATGGCACTCACAGGATTTATGCACAAAAAGCAAATGAGGACTAATAAACTTTTCTTTTTATCCTCATTTGCTTTTTGTGCATAAATCCTGTGAATGCCATCACTTTATATCTTTTATAAATATATTGTACAAGTTGAAGGGTATATATTGTGGATGACCGGCATATTGTATATCCCCATTCTTTAGGTTTTAAAACCACCGCTTTTAAAACCACCACTTTAAGAGACACCATGGGGTTAACCAGTGAGAGATGGGCTGGACATCCAAGGGCTGTTTAATGGAGGGGGACAGCAGGTGAAGAGAGAGGAGTTTCACGTGTGGTAACTCACTGTTCTGATCCTCTCTAAAAGACCAGAGAGTTCACTCCCTGCAGACTGGACACTCCCTGTAGTATGTTTTTTTGGCAAGTAAGCTATTCTTATTTTGGGACTTGTATATTGCAGATAATATAAATAAACAGACTTTTTTCCTTCAATTTGGAGTGGCCCGGATGTTTGGTGAAAACTCCGCTGTGATCACAACTGGTGCTCAGATGCGGGTAGGCACTACAACAAAGGAAAAACAATTCTTTGAAATCTGACATTTAAAGAGCCAGTAACCTATTTTCTCTAAGATGGAGGAACTGTTGCAGCAACTTGTACGGGCTACAGTTCAGCTTCAGCAGAGCATGGTCATGCAGCTGCAGGCTACTTTGGCTCAGGAACACAATCTGACTGCTCAGCTATCCGCCATGGTGATTCAACTGCACTCCACAGATGCTCAGTTAATTGCTTTACGAGAGTCTGTGGCCTTACAAGCAACTGTCTTACAAGAGACTACAGCTACCCAAGCTGAGGCAGGACAGCAGCTCACTCCAGGACAGGAGTCTATTGCTTTGGCCCAGGGGAACCAGGTAACCACCGGGCAAGTCGTTTTCTCCAAAAGTTGACTCCCACGGATGATATGGAGGCCTTTCTTACCATGTTTGGGAGGACTGCAGAGTGAGAAGAATTGCCTCAAGGTAAATGGGCAGGCCTAATGGCTCCATTTCTGTCTGGCAATCCACAAAAGGTATATTACGATCTTAACCCAGACAACGCCATGAATTATGATCAGCTAAAGCAGAGATCCCGGACCGCCTAGGGATAACCATGGCAGTCAGAGCCCAGAGGGTGCACAGGTGGAAATATCAGACCAATCTACCACATAGGTCACAGATGCAAGACCTTATCCATTTGGTTATCAAGTGGCTGTAACCTGAGGATCTGACAGGACCCCAGATTGTGGAGCGTGTTGTGACAGATCGGTACCTTTGGTTCCTCCCTGTTGACCTGCAGTGATCGTGGGGACCCCAAAACCATGGAGCAGCTGGTCAAGATGGTTGAGAGGTACATGGCTACAGAGGAACTACTTGTTCCCACCTGTCAGCGACCATTCACCATCTCAAATTCAGAGAAATCTATGCCGGACAGAAAAAGTTCCTCTGCAGAGTCCTGGGCTCAGTGTGAAAGAATGTGGAGAAGTGTCACCACTTGCCCAACAAGGGGCACCTGTAGATACCTCTTCACACTGGAGAAGGGGAATGTGCAGTGCTGGAGGGATCAAGCCTTGGGGCATACTAGAACACAGTGCCCATGGAGTATGATACTCTCATGCAACTTTCCTGTTATGCACAGAAAGCAAATACTGCATGCCCTGACTTTGAGGGGCAATTTGAGTGTGCTATTTACATCAGGGAGCAGAAAAAATCAGTTGCACTCAACGACTGAATTGGTGTACAGGGAGGTACCGCCAAACTTTTATTTATGCGGAGTACAAAAAAACCAAACATTTCAGGGGTTGACTGCCCCCTTCATCAGTGATGCACACAATTATGAACCCGACCCACCAGTCCTCAAATACCCACATATTGATTTCAAATTGGTTCTGAAATCAAATTTGTGTATAGTAATGAATTATTCATGAGACACACTTAAGCTGGCCATAGACGTAACAATTACGATCTTTCTTGGAAAAGATCTTTCCAAGAAAGATCGTTCGTTTCAACACATGTGTAGAGCTGAATCGTCAGATATACAGGTAGAAACAATAGAATTCTACTTGTATCTGACGATTCAGCACTAACAATGGCCGATGTTCAGGGTGCTTTCAAAGGCATCCAATCAAAATTTTCCATCCAGTCCGATCAACCAGCCTACCGATATCTGAATACTCTGACGATATCGGTCGGCTCATTTCCCACCATACACGCACCGAATATCGTACGAAAATTCGTTTTGTACGATATTATCTGTGCGTCTATGGCCACCTTAAGGTTTGGATGAGATATATCGATGATGTGTTTGCTTTTTGGGCGGGGCCACATTGGACCCTGGAACAGTTTGTTGTGAGATTAATATGGCTTTAACCCTTAATCAAATTTTCATTGAATGCAAAACTGGAGAGATTCCATTTTTAGATACAAGGGTATATAAACAAACAGGTGAACTTTTGTCGGACTTATATGTTAAGCCCACAGATCGAAATCTACTGCTTCATTATAAATCTTTTCATCCGCCACAACTCAAGAGAGCACTTCCAAAATCTCAATTGAGCAGGGTTAAGCAAATAATGGCAACAATGAAGTAGTAGATAAGAAATTGGCAGAAATGTGTTATAAGTTTCCTGAGAGGGAATATCCAGAGTCACTGTTGCAAACAAAATTGGAAGATATACAAAAACAAGAGAAAAGAAATGTTAAAGGGGAGATAAAAAAAATAAGGGGAACAAAGTCACTTTTGTGACACAGTATAATACGCTAAGCAAACAAATTGCTATTTTACGGAAACATTGGCCCCTATTAAAGGAGAATTTACCCAAGATCACTTCATTTGATAGACCACCTGTTATAGCCTATAAGAAAGTAAAATCATTGGGCTCTATGTTGGTGCATTCGGATATAAGGCAAAACAAAAATCAAAATATAGAAAGAAAATTGGGGACTTTTCCATTGCAATTGTTGTTCTAATGTACAGCAAGGTGAAAATATTTACCATCCTAGAAAGGGTTATCCTATAAAAATTCACGGCTGTTACTCTTGTAGTTCAACATATGCAATTTACTTAATTAAGTGTCCATGTGGACTGGCATATGTGGATCAAACCAAGAGAACAGTCCGTGAACGCATTAAAGAACACAATTCGGCAATTAAGACTGGAAAAAAGGAACATGCTGTGGCTGGGCATTTTATGGAGTGTGCCCACAGGGTGAATCAGCTAAAATTCCAGATAGTGGAAACTATCGAGAATAAACAGCCTGGAGGTAATAAACTAAAATAATTATATAGAGAGGCTAAATGGATCCGTAAATTGGAGACTTTGAAAGCAGGGGGCTTAAACAAAGAATATGATTTCAGTCCAATTTTCTGATAATTCTTTACTTGCCTTCTATATACAGTACGTACAGTACAGTAGATAACAGAAAAACTATTTTTATAGATTTATTTATTTTTTGTATTTTTACAGACATTATCTGAAGACATTGTGCACATGATGCAAGTTGAAAATGGACACTGTGTGTTGAACTATTACACTCTTGTGGCTTCTCGTTTGTTCCCTTTTTATCTTTTATTCCAATTGTGTTATGGGTTAACACTAGTTGGTGCTAGAGGGTATAAATAAAATTGTCAAGTTTGGACCAGTATGCTTGATAAAAGGCCGCATGGCCTGAAACGGTGATGCCCTAAATTCAAATAAAGGGTTTTAAAATAAGAAGAATTCTGCGTGGTGCTGTTCTTAATTCCTCTAATTGATATGGTGGTGGAAAGTGGCCACTGAGGCACGTGCACTGGCTACAAAGCAAAGTTATAATCGTTGTGCTGACTACTTCTACCTTCTATCTTGGTGTGTAACTTGCTCCAGATAAAGCAATTACGTACATCTGTCTACCATCCTCAGACAGACGGTTTGGTTAAAAGTTTTAATAAGACCTTAAAAACAATGCTTAAGCAGGTGGTAACAAAAAGATGGTAAGGATTGTGATTGTTTATTACCTGCTCTTTTATTCGCTATTCAGGAGGTGCCTCAGGCATCCACAGGATTGAGTTGGTATATGGGCACAGGCCCTGGGCACTGCTTGATATTGTAAAAGAGGCTTGGAAGAGTGCAGCTACTCCCCTCAAAAGTGTTTTGGAGTAAGTTTCTGAAATGAGGGAAAGGATTGCAGTTGTGATGCCACTGGTTAAGGAACACATGCAGTGCCCAAGAGGCTCAGTGCCAGGTATACAACCAGTCTGCTAAGGTAAGGCACTGCCAGGTGGAGGATAGAGTGGCAGTGTTTATCCTGACTATAGAGAGCAAATTCTTGGCCAGATGGCAGGATCCATTTGACAAGGTCAGTGAGGTGAATTATAAGATTCACCAA
Organism: Xenopus borealis; assembly: GCA_024363595.1. NCBI lineage: Eukaryota > Metazoa > Chordata > Amphibia > Anura > Pipidae > Xenopus > Xenopus borealis. The sequence continues at coordinate 25,196,243 of CM044435.1, read as the reverse complement.
CCGGATAAGAGAAAGCCATACCAAATCTATCACATAAATTTGTTAAAACCTTGGTGGGATAGAGAACCAGCTTTGGCACTGGCTAGTGGGAGGCTTGAGCCTCAGGTTGGAGCTGACAATGTCTTGGTGGCAACAGTATTGTCAAAAGCCCAGACCCAGCAAGTAAGGGAGTTTCTTCAGAGAAACAAGGTTAACTTTTCTGATTTGCCTGGGAGCACTAAGGTAATAGAGTATGGCATTATTACAGAGCCAGGAGTAAAGGTGTGTCTCAAGCCTTACCGCATTCCAGAAGTTCATAGGAAGGAGGTAAAAAAAGATGCTGGAGTTAGGAGTCATTGCATAGTTACAGAGTGAATGGTGTTGGTACCCAAGCACAGCTCGAAACATGTCGTGTTCAGAATAAAGCACTTGAAAGTTGCAGCGAAAAGATCTGCGTTTACCTTTTATTCTTATATACTTTACTTACGGACTTACTCCATTGGACGGGAGTTGAATGGAAAGGTTAAAAGATTGCTGGAGTCCTGCCTCACTTTTACATTCAGAGGTACACATCCATTTACCTGGTTGACATTGTCATCTTTAGTAGGGGCTGGGAGTCCCATTTGCCTAAAGTTCAGCCAGTTCTTGACTCATTGAGAGATGGTGGATTCACAGTGAACCCAGAAAAGTGTGCCCTAGGTATGGAAGAGGCAAAGGTACCTTGGGTTCATTGTTGGAAGTGGGCTAGTGAAACCCCAGTTAAATAAGACAGATGTAGTCCAGAACTGGCCTTGCCCGAAAACAAAAAAAACAGGAACGGGCCTCCTGTGAATGGTTGGGTACTACCATAGGTTTGTCCCCAACTTTGCCACTATAGCTCCATTGACAGACCTGACCAAGGGTTGTAAGTCAATTGTGATTGAGTGGAAACCAGGTGCTGAAAAAGCCTTTCTGGGACTGAAGTCTGAACTTTGTCACCACCCTATCTTGGTGGCTCCAGATTTCATCAAGGACTTTATTGTCAAGACCAATGCTTTAGAAGTAGGTCTGGGAGCTGTGTTATCCCAGGACATTAATGGGGAAGAACATCCCTTGGTGTTCCTCAGTAGAAAGCTGACTGCTGCAGAGAAAAATCATACAATAGTTGAGGGAGAATGTCTGGACATCAAGTGGGCCTTGGACTCACTCCGCTATTACTTTTTTGGGTAGAAGGTTCTGACTGGTCACTGATCGTGCACCACTCACATTGATGAAGCAGAAAAAATGGCCAAACACAGTGGTTCCTGACACTCCAGGAGTTCAAGTTTAGAGTAGAGCACATACCTGGAAAACAGCACCTGAATGCTGCTGATCTTTCCCGAGTCCATTGCTTCGACTCTTCTGGTGCCTCCACCTCCCCTGGGTTGAGGCAGAGGGGGCATATGTACAAGCTGGAGGGAATATAATGTTTGTGTTTGATGTGTCTGTGCAATCTTTGTGACCCTTGAACATATAATTTCCTTTTGTGTTTGAGACTTCTCATATATGAGAGGGCTAAGATAGGCCCCATTACCAACAAAAAAAGTTTCCAGGTCAGGTAGCGGCACTGCGGAGGTTAGACGTGGATCTCCTAATATGACCCATGAGGCTTGGCATTAGACTACGTTAGTTTTGACCTGTAATGGAAATTTTCCTGTGTGTGCTGGATTGATGAGGCAATTCTCAATTTATTGTTGGCCAACAATATGGTGGAGTATAACTGAGGCTGCAGTTCTTTTGATAGCAATGCAGTTCTCAATACCCTACAATGCTATCCAACTTATATAGTGGGCCAATTGAATATCATACAACATGTTGGAGGGCTGGAATAAATTAAAATGATGCTGTCATGTGGCAAAGTCTATGGACCCTATGAGCTGAGGGCCATAAAATTCCTTTGAAGGAATCCTGCCTGTGGGCCTCCAGTTGGACAGCCCTGTCCTACAGTATGCATGCACTGATGAATGGAAGGTCTTATTTTATTCAGTAGTTGCCACATCCTCCTCTGAATCGGTCACTCAGATACTGCATTTTATGGTTACATGTAGTTTACTCACTTACAAGGGTGTTCTTTATCAAAGGTTGAAAGCTAGTTTTATTCATACCTCGAATGAACTTGAGAGGGCTCACAACTCAAACTAAATTCTGCAATTTCGAAACTCGAAAACTCAAATTTATTGAATTTTCGTTTAAAAACAAAACTTGAATCGCTTTAATTGATCTAGTTTTCTGGTAAAACCCTCAAGAAAAAACATGAACATCATGAAGGCTATTAACATATTCAAATGGATCAAGGGGCCTCTACAATTGGGTCAGGGTATTATAATTCTCAAAACATTTGAGTTTGAAAAAAAAATTGGGTTTTTAAACCGAAAATTTGAGGTTTGACCCAAAAATAACACCCCAGGAGGGGTGATGTGTCATAGGATGCTATCTTACAATGTGAATCACCATGTATACACAGTGGTACCTAACTGAAATGTTGCCAGTGAGAAAAGTCCCAGAGTGGACCAAAAATGTCATGTTTATGCTCACATAAATACAATGTTTTTGTCTGGAACAAAAATCCTGGAGAAGTTGATGTTTTACCATGCACCTGGGTAGAGTATAGAAGTGGCACACACACCACCACCCCCCCCCACACACACACACACACACACTGTAGTAATGCCTTGGGTGCACAAGACAGGGTTAAACTATATACAATTTCAACTTTCTCAGCACTCCAAAAAGTGGCATAAATGAATGTTAAGAAAAAAGTGAAATACTAACTATACAAAGAGGGGAATTACCTGCATACAAATAAAGATACATCTGGTCACATTGTTTGTACTAACATGCATAAGCCGACATGCCCCGTCAAGGCAGTATCCATTGCATAAGCCCTAAACTAGTTTAAAAGTGATGTATTCACATCTGCTACTTAACTCATTCAAATGCTGAGCTATCTGACAGCCCTTAAAGGGGTAGAAATAAAGGCAGAGCTAACATTAAAAGGAAAAAATTCTTCCATATATTATACATACATACTTGGCAGTAATGCAGATCATCCTATAGTATACAAGCAAATTTTGGGTGCACAAGACATGGTCCATCCTAAATCTAAACTACTGTATATACAATTTCAACTTTTTCAGATGTGTGCCACCATCTTGAATATAATTAAGTTTTTGTGCAGATTCAGATTCCTTAAACATTATACTAATCTGTATCTTGTGTACTGTACCTTTTCATGCAGGCTCCAGCCGGAGCTGCAGAAAATAGAAAAATTTATTTTCAACTGCTTTTTGTTTCCTGGGAACAAATCTAAAAACAAAATTGGTGAGGCAGACCAAAGCGTAAATTGCAGTAATTTGTGAATATGGCTCTTGTGTAGAAATGTAGAAATACGAATGAAATGCTATGAGTGCTTGATTCATCTTTGCTGCACACACTGATTTCTTCTTGCTGGAAATCTATGGTAGCCATGAAATGGCAGGGAGCAACAGGGTGGAGACAATGTCTTTATTGGCTGACCGAGGAGCTTTATAGTGCACAGTAAGCTTTCAATGCCACTTAGGTCTCTTCCCCAGGCATGTTAGAAAATAAAAGTTGAAGTATCTCATACATTTATAAAGACATCTGAACAGAGGAGCTATACTCTTTTCTCTTGCTCAGCATCTTTGTACAATTATTATTATAAATATAATGTAATTGTAGAGGCCATCGTATTTCACAGAAGCAGGCGGTTAAAAGTAGGGCACATACATACAAGATATACAACATGAAAAATAAGAATAGGTTTGCAGATCTAGAAAGAAAAATAGAAACATAAAAAATTTACTGTTCTGGATATCAAGATAAGAGAAATATTTGTGTAACAATTTAATGATATGAACTCTATGTATTGAAGGCAGGCATTCTTTAAAATAAAAATAACGTTGCTTGTGCTAAAATGTAATACAGGTATAGGTTCCATTATCCATAAACCCATTATCCTGAAAGCTCTGAATTACGGAAGGGCCATCTCCATAGATGCCATTATAATGAAATCATTGACATTTTAAAACAGATTTTCTTTTCTCTATAAAACAGTATCTTGTTCTTGATCCTAATTAAGATGTTGTTTAGGAAAAACAATTGTAGTGGGTTTATTTAATGTTTCAATGCTTTGTTTACTAATGGAGATCCAAATTACAGAAATATCCTTTATCCAGAAAACCCCAGGCCTCTGAACTTTATGGATAATTGGTCACATATCTGTATATATGTATTGTAATTAAATGCCCTGGGTACCCATTTGGTATGTTTTGGGTACTTGTAAGATATCTACCCAGCAGCAGTGAATGAATAGGTATGATTGGCTTTTAATTCTCTCTTCACTGTACTAAAAAAAGTTAATTTTTTTGCATTTCACACAGTCCCTTCCGCAGTAGAGCGTATCAGGAGCAAATTAATCTGCCTGTATATTTTTGGAGTATTGTATAAACCCAGACACAATGAGAACATACACACTCCATGTGGATAATGCCCTAGCTGGAATTAAACTTAGGATCCCAATGCTACAAGACAGCAGTGCAAACTATTGGACACCATGCTATTTCTTTACTTTATCTATTACTCTTACCTATTTTCCAGTATATTAATGAACGAAAAAAAACATTTCATCCTCAGATGATATTTAGAGATCTTGGGGGTCATTTATAAATCTTGGGTACAGTTGCACCTGGACAGTAACCCATGACAATTGCTTTGCAGATGGCTGAATAAAGCTAATCACTGATTGGTTGCTCTGGGTTACTACCCAGGTGCAAATGTACCTAGTGTTTTATAAATGATTCTCACTGTCCCTAACTTACAAAACAAGGTTGTGGGGCCACTGTGTATTCATTCATTTAATTCATTTTATTCACACGTTTTTTCTAATTTAATATTATAGGCTGAATTATGAGGTCACATGCATCTGTAGATGCTACATAATAAGGGTAGCACTTCCTTAATTGGTTGTTCACCTTGGTTAACTAGTTAGTTAACTTTTAGTATGTTCTAGAATGGTCAATTCTAAACAAATTTTCAGTTGGTCCTCATTTTTTAAACTATTATTTGCCTTCTGAATCTTTCCAGCTTTCAAATGGAGGTCACTGGCCCCATCTAAAACATTTTCTGTAAGGGTACACATTTATTGTTATTGATACTTTCTTATTTCTCATCTTTTTATTCAAGCCTTTTTTCTATTCATTATTATTTTCTCTTATTGAAATCATTGCTTGGTTGCTAGGGTAATTTTTGTTACAGTACCTTTACTAGAATGAAATGTCAATCTCTTAACTAATTGGCCTCTGTATTGAAGGTAAATAAAAACCATGTGCCATAAGCCACAGTTCTTTTAGCTCACTGTTTTGATTCCAGTGATAGGGACTGAATTTTTGAAAAACCTATTTATAGATAATGCAATATTCCAACGATCATAATTGTAATGCTACTGATCAATGTGTGCAATCATGTGTAATTAAATGCTCTGTAGTTATGCTTTTGTCAAGGAGCCAAATGCCTGGGAAACGGCATTATAAGAAATGCTTATATTTTCTGGAGATGCAAGGAATTGGCAGAAAGCCATATGTGGCAAAGGGAAATTTGGGAATCCTGTAAGCTACATGTATAGTAGTTTGCTTTCCCAAAGCTTCTACAGAAGGGGGCTCATTTACAAAGGGTCGAAAATAATTTTCCATTAAAATTATGATTTTTAAAATATGAATTTCGAGGTAATTTCAAATAATCCCACAATTCAATTTGAATTTAAAAAATTTAAATAGCCTATGGGGGACCTGCTAGAGCCTGTCCTGTAATTTTTCTAAGTGCCAAAAATTCTGGCTGAAATGGTTCGAATCGAATTATGCATTCGAAAGATGCGGACAATTTCAATTCGATTGAAAACTGACCAAATTAGATGGTCGAATTTTGAAGATTTTTCACTTCGAAATTCGACCATTAGTAAATCTGCCCCCAAGTCAGCAGAAAGAAGCATGCACAACTGCTCTCTATATTCTTGTCTTTTTATTGTCAAAGCTTACATTAAATGGGAACTCCACAAAAGCACAACTGAAGCTTTTTGAAAAGTAATAATTAAAAGCAACTTTGCAATATACATCAGTTAAAAATATGCAGACTTTTTGTGATTTTTCATGGTTTCTGAGCATTCCCTATGCCTTGCCCCCTGCTCTTCTGCTCATCTCTGACTACTTTGCTCAGCTGACTGACTACTTTTACTTTGTATCAGCAGACATCTGTCCTTACCTTGCATCCTTCAAACCCCATTATTCCCTGCACATGATTTCAATAAGGATAGGAACATAACAATGCAATGTATTGTGGATTATGTAGTTACTACATGCCGTCTGTAAGCTGTGGAGAAGTTGTTGTTACAATTTGTAACATCACTGTTTTAGTCACTTCTTCCCTGCCTGGATTTTAAATGATGCAGAAAGAGAATAACTGTTAAATAGGGGGATTTCAGCAAATAATATTTTATTTATTCATACTGGTAACTGGTAACTGATGGGTGTAATTAAAAAATATATAAATTTTGGTTTGGAAGCCGGATTTACCCTTTAAGGATGCTTGCCAGGGGTTTGGGGATCTACACCCTAAGCTCAGTTTATTGTTCAATGGTCTCCTTAATTTTTTTACCATTACCTGTATATTGTAGACCTGTATATTGTAGCCGGTATTCTAGCATATGGTAAGGTGCATAGAACATAAAGGAGATTGTTTATCAAAGGTAGATTTTAGAGTTTTTTCTATACCTCAAATGAACTCACAACTGGAATGGCTTCTTTTTAAAAAAAAGAAAACATTTTGGTGAAAAAAAATTAAAATGCTCAATCGGGCAAAACCCTCAAAAAAACTCAAGCATCATGAAGGCGATGAACATCTTTAAATGGTTCAAGGAACCTCTGCCATTGACTCCTACATGACCTCAACAGGTTTTAGATGGGGTTTTTTAAGATCCAAGCTATTTCCAGGGCCAGGGTATAATAAATGTAGAAAAACTCTAGTTTTTAAAAAACAAAAACTCAAAAAAAAAATTATTTTTCTAACCCAAAAAATGTAATTTTGACCAAACAAATAACATTGAAAACTCAATCCTTAGTATATATGCCCCTATGTGTTTCTTGCTTTGCTGCAATAGTCCGTCTGTTTTCCAAATGGGGTGTTCGAACATTTTGTTTACAATTTGTATTGTGTTTTATAGGTTGCTGGATTATATGCATTAATTGTTGAGTTGTTTATATGTTCATACATACCTATATTTTTTAATCATTTTGTTTTACAGCACACCTCATGAAATGTTTTTCTACATAAATTTCATAACTAATTTTGAGAAGTTGACAGGGTTGCAGCTAACTGGCATGCACAGGGTTATTAGTTAAACATAAATGTATATCACTTCATTAAAAGCTGGAATCTTAAGTTTGTGTCTGCAGCTCCATAGAGATCAGTAGCCCCTTAAAGGCACTCCACTCTAACTTGGTGCAAAAATGAGGACTCTGACAGTTACTCAGCTACTCTTGACATATTTACTAGTTTCAAATGTAAGGATTTGCATTCAGCTTTACAGATAATAGTAGAAGTATAGATTTGTCACTGACAGTTTCTTCTTTTTTTTTTTTTGCAGAGATATTTTCAGTACCATTGGTATACCTCTGTCTCAGGGATGAGAAATGGGAAACGCAATGTGCTTAAAACTCTGCAAACTGGGGCATTCATTTCACTTGGTCTTTAAAAAAAATGCTCAATTTAAACAATATTTGTTTACAGTTATATTTTACTTTGTTAAACCATGCTATTGGTTATATCTGATCTTAAAATTTAAAGATGCTATTAATACTCTGATACAAATAACCTCTAAAATAAATTAATTAAAAATCCCATATACATTTATCCATGATATTGTTTCGGAGAATAATTAAATGGTGCATAGGCAATGTATGTGTAAATAAATATATATATATATATATATATATATATATATATATATATGTGTGTGTGTGTGTGTAATATAGTTCATAGAGGTGTCAGCAGTTTACTTGCCTGGGTGCAGATCTACAGTGGCATTATTTAAATCAAAGTGAAGTCTGCACACACAGATCTTAGGGTTCAAAAAAATTAAAATTATATTTATTACTGGGAGACTGTTTCGGCCAGCGATCTGCCAGAAATGGAAATAACAACCCAGTGTTTACTAAAAACCTCATTAGATACTAGATTGTATTGTATTCCATTCATGTTTAAGCCTTGTAAATTACTGTGTACACTTGTGGTGCCACATACATACAATACAATACAAGGAAGATAACAGTCAGTGAACACTTTTTGGAAATTTTCTTCTATTCTTGACAAAAGACAGAACCAAATAAGTGATGGCATCTCAGCCAAGAAGCATACATTTAGCTTTCTGTTAATATTTACATGGGGTTCCCCATAACTCAGCCAATTACTCTTATCGGTAGTGTTTAATTCTCTTTCCACTCTGACACTTTTTGTAGTATGGAGGAGTGGGCGTTCGCTTCCTTTTTTACTGTGTTTCTGTGTCTGTTTGCTTTTGATTGCTATGTTTAATATATAATATTAATGCCTATAAGAAGAGGGTTCTAATATAACAATTTTCACTTATTATCTACTATAATTTCACATCAACATTTCACTTGCAAAATATATAGTTTCAATCAGTTTCTTTAATTACATTTTTCCTATCCCAAGTCATTAGGTACATTTTGAACCAGTTACATTTTAAGCATATATTATTGTGCACACTGTGAGTTTGAAAACCAAAAGCAATTTATACCATTCATTACTTTTATTTAACTTATCAGGATGTTGTGTTTTTTCTTAGTAACTGTCACAAAATACAATGGCCTTCCTAAGTACTTTTAAGAAAGCACCAAAATATATGATCATTTTTAGATAAAAGATTTTTTTTTTATTTCTTGAGTGTTCCATTTCAGAATCTTGACAGTTCGGTGTATTGTGATGAGTTTTCCTAGGAAAGCATTGAGCCACAGGTGTGTCCCATTGATCAATTCACTGTCCTTTCATTTTTTTGTCTGTGAAGATTGATTTTTGTTCTTCGTTTGTCGCACCAACACAGCATTTATCTCTGCATCTCTTGTACTGTATGAAGTACTTTGTTGGAGAAAAAAAGCATCTTGGATGGAACATTTTTCTTGGATGAGTGACTGTTGATGCTGGAAACAGATCGCAGCATTGAGATAAAAAAAAAATCAGCGGCACTGTTGAAGTGTGGTACTCAAGGATCCTACGTAATAATTGAGAAATGGCAGGGGTACACAAAAGGTTTGGAGTCAGGGAGCTGTTTTAGATGTAACAAAATTCATCTGAAATACAGAATTATCTCTTTGGGGACTGTACTATGTTGTCTCTGACACTGCTACCCATTATGTGTACCTTTTTTATATCTTTTTATGGCACTTGGCTGCCAATGGTTTGGGTTGAGGATAATATCGAGTAATAGAGGATAATGTCTAGTGCACAGTGTTGCCTAATGCAGGGGCTATCATCTATGAAACATGGATGTGTGAATAGATTACAATAAACACATTATGATAAGAACATTTACAGGTATTGGATCCCATTATCCAGAAAGTTCTGAATTACGGAAAGGCCATCTCCCATAGACTCCATTATAATCAAATAACCCAGTGGTGTCCAAACTGTGGCCCAAGGGCCAAATGTGGCCCAGGATCGATATGAATGCGGCCCAGCTTCAAACACTCAAAACGTCATGTTGCAAAGTATATAGGAGGAGGGGGATTCTGCCCATTGCCCAGTTAGTTATAATAATTAGTGATGAGCGAATCTATCCCATTTTGCTGAAAAATTATCGAATTTCCAGCGAAATTTGCGAAACGAGTCGCGGCACGTTTTTGACGCAAGTCGCGTCATTTTTACGCGTCGCATCATTCTGGCCATGTCACGTCATTTTCGCTGCGTTAATTTTCGATGAGCAAATTTTTTTTTTGTGTCAGCGAATTTTCGCCAGGTGAATTTTCCCGGGCGTTTCGTGAATTTATTTGCCGGTGGCGAATCGCGGGAATTCACTGCAAATTTGTGCCTGGCGAATAAATTCGCCCATCACTAATAATAAGTCTATTTAATATCCAGGTGTCCCATATTCCAATGTATAGCTCCATCTGGTTATCCAACTGGTACTGTGGCCCTCGAAGCCAAAAGTTTGGACACCCCTGAAATAATCCAAATTTGTAAAAACGATTTCCTTTTTCTCTGTAAGAATAAAACAGTAGCTTGTACTTGATCCCAACTAAGATATAATGAATCCTTATTGGAAGCAGAATCAGCCAATTGGGTTTATTTCATGTTTACGTGATTTTCTATTAGACTTATGGTATGGTATGAAGATACAAATTACAGAAAGATGCATTATCCAGAAAAACCTAGGTCCCACGCATTCTGGATAACAGGTCCCATACCTGTAATAACAATATACTCCCTGAGATAAAATGTTTAGAATTGTCTCAAAATGTCTCTTTAGACAAAATTGCGGAATGTTTCATCCTCAGGTCTGAATTTGCAAAGCTTCCATTTAATGTACTTAACGAAAGAAAATCTCCCAACAACAAAATTTTAAGCAAGTATATTTTTAAATATATTTCTTTTTTCTCTGTACTAATAAAACAATACTTTGTACTTGATCCCAACTAAGATATAATTAAGGCTTTTTGGAGGCAATTAGTCTTGGGTTTATTTTGTTTAAAGTATTTTTTATTTTCAGTTATTTCTTAGTAGAATTAAGGTAGAGTGGTCCATATTACCATGAAAAACATTATTGAGAAAAACATGTTCCCTGAACATGCTATTACAGTTTTGTCTCTGACTTGACACATATTTCCCCAAATCTATGAAGTGAAGGCTGACCACCCTTCTGTTCTGCAAGCAATAGCCAACAAATTTTCCTGTGAAGCAGTATATTTTAGAATCAATATGTACATACAAGGCAGGACAATACTAAAATGATTATTATAATTCTATTTATAGAGCCTCAATACATTCCCCAGCATTAAAGCCAATACTAAAGAAGGAAGTTGTTATTTCAAAGAAACTTAAATTGTAAGCTATATTACAAAAAACAGTACAGTAGAGGTATGGGATCTGTTCTCTGGAAACCCTTTATCCAGAATGCTCTGAATTACAGAAAGGTCTCAGTTTGGATCAAGTACAAGTTACTGTTTTATTATTACAGAGAAAAAGGAAATCATTTTGTATTATTTCTATAACATGGGGTCTATGGCAAAAAGTCCTCTCATAATTTGGATCTTTCTAGATGAAGGGTTTCTGGATAACAGAGCCCATACCTGTATACTGTGATCAAAACCAAGAATTAGTGATCAAATTATCCCACTTTTGCCCCTCTTTTTGCAGATATCTGGCTCATTTGTAAAACTAAGCATTCATATTTCATATTAACTGTTGTCCATTATGGGAATCTGCTTTTACAACTAATCGGAAACTTCTCTAATTGCAAGTGCAACATGTTTTATGTAGAATGCATTAGCATCATTTTCTTTTTTTTCTGGTTTGTAAGACAGGCTAAACTCTTACTGGCTCGTAAAATGCTGGCTCTGTGTACATAAAAGAAAAAAAAAATAAAGATTTATATTTGTTGTGCTAATGAACATTAATTCTTGATAGACAACATTTCAGTTTATACCACTTGTGAAAATATTACATTTTAGGAAAAATATAACATGAAAGAAATACAAAACTGATGCCATAATGCAAAATTATTGAATTTCTTGGGTTCAAGCAATGACAGTAAAAATATAAGATGCAAATTAAAAAAAATAATTTATCATACTGTTTTCTGACTAGATGAGTCATTTAATTTATGATTGCAGCAAATTCTTAATGTTGGGTATCTCTGAATGCTACTTTCATAGAGTACAACATTTTAAGTGGTCTATGAATACTCAGTTGTATATTATTATTATTATTATTATTATTATTATTAATAATTATAGTATATTTATATTATAGAAATATCAGCAAGAGATGAGGGTAAAATCTTAGCAATAAACACTGTCCAAATTCCTACTGGACACTAGTGTTAAGCTTCTCTTTTGAAATGGCCATACATTCTCAGTGGTGGAGCAAGGGTCATTTTTTATATAGAGAATCTCTGCTACTGAAAGTTTCTAAAGATGATCCTTAATTCACCCTTACTTTCACAGTAGTTATTTTTGGTGTTTTTTTTTTGGTTAACCTCCAATTCCACTCATGTTCCAGTAACAAGAGTGAAACAGGCTGTCTGAAAGGTTGTATTTATGGCTATACATATTAAGGATTTGTCTGCTTTAGTAAAGCACTGGTTTGGGATTCATAGTTGATGACAAGGACATAAAGGATTAATTTTCTTCATGTCCACCCATAATGGATTAGGTAACGTTAAACGTCTCATTTCTGGTTTTAAGGTAGCAAATATGGGTGGTTTTCTATTGCATTTCTTGCAAATGGCTTGTCTTGGTCTTATCCATACAGATGAAGCCACTTTGGATTGTGTGTTTGACACATAATAACTAAACACTTGTCCCACTTAACACAGAAAATTGCATCACAGCATCCCATCAAATTAAAGTGTTCATCATTGTGAACAATGGTGCTTTGGTATGCTAATGAAAAGGTTAAATGCATTTAATGAGTTAAGATAACTTTAGATAACACAGTTTATTTTTAGTAGTATTATCTTAAAGGACCCACACACAACTTTAATCATTTAAAACCGCCTCTTTGTAATCTTTAACAGTAACTCTGGTTGTTAAAAAGTTGAACAGTAAGGCTTCAGCATCCCCTTAAACACTTAGAATTCCTTCTCCTCCTCTAACCCACTCTGCCCACTGCCTCAGGACTTTACTTTGGCTGTTGGCCCATGACAGTTCTTCTCAGATTACTAAACCCACCTTCCATCCTAACAGCCAATGAAGAGATTGCATTGCTGGTTCCAATAGAAACTCTAGCTGTCTGATCTTATATTTTTTCTCCAAACCACTTCTTCTGAGCTCAGCTTAACCATTACAGTGCTGAAACCCTGCAGAACTTTTGTATTAAAGTATGTTGTGCCTGTGTAAACTTGCATTGCAAAAATTTACAGCAGACATTGTGTTTTGCTAAAAATATGCTGCTAAAAATATAAACAACTAAAATAATTTGCACAGTTCATAGTAATTGTGATTAATATAGCTTTACAGCTTTAAGAGAAATTGGCAAGATGAGCACTTTGCTATCCTCAGGATGAAAACCTTGGTTTATTTGTATGCATTTTTTTAAGGTTTTATAGTAAGTGCTAGCAAAACTAAAATCTTCTCTATGTTTGTGTCAAGAAGTTTTGATGTTATAAGCGATTAAATGTGTTTTTGTTTTATCTAGACATGCATTATCCAATGGAGAGTTAAAAGCAACTATAAAAGTGACAATATCATGCAGTTCAGCCATATTTTCAAAACACTCTTCTTTACTTGCTGTAGCGCTATAGAAGTCAAGGTTTACTAAATCTTTTGCTATGTAATGGAGCCCTTAACCTCTAAAAAGCTATTGGAATAAGCTCATAATACTGACAGCCATATTTACTTCACAGAAATGTATATATGCTCAGGTTTAGTTTATAAAATAGCCCACTTTATGTACTGTTCAAGGAAATGATCAGGGTGTCCTCTGCCAGGGTGTATTGGAGAAACAAGCTGGTTAGAAATTATAGTTTTGTATGTTCCATTAACTTTATTGAGGCCTGAATATATTTTCTGGCATGGAAGATGCATCATGGAGAAATTCCCTTTATACACATAGTCTTAAATTTCCTTAATATAACAGTCTAATATTTTCAAACAATTAGACATTTTATAATACTTAACACTGGTACTGTATGTTAAAGAAAAGATATGGTCCAGTGACAAAATAGATATATTAGCACAATTTATTGGTAAGCATTTCAGAATTAAAAGCATTTTTGTTAATTATGCATTTTATTTCCACTATGAGACCTTTCAAAACAATATAAATCTGTCAAAATGGACTGGTTTAGGTTCATTTGAACATTATATTGTATTTTAGTAAAGTCACTTGAGCTTACTTGGGCTTTCCTTGATTATATATATACAAATCCTCTGGTTTTTCCTCAGTTGTATCCACTGTATTTGTTAGCTCCTCTTTCCTAACACTTGTATTGTCAGTAGAAAAGAAAAGTAATCTAAGCAAGTGATTGGACATCAAGCAAAATATGTCCTAAAATTAAATTAATTGTTACTGAAATTTGAACCAGGCTATGATAAAATAAATGCATATACACTGTAGCTATCATGTTATATATGCATATACACTGTAGCTATCAATATATATATATATATTGGGGTGGGGGGGGTTATGACCCGCAAAATGCGTTGCTTAAAGAACATTTTGGATGCAATAGCCATGGTTTCTACCCACAATGCAGTGTTTTCTCATTATATAAATGTAATGCAAGTACCTTAAAGGGAAACTATCAAGGGAAAACATGTTCTTTTCTGCTCCAGCAGAATTCTGCACTGAAATCCATTTATCAAAAGAGCAAACATTTTTCTTTTATATTTAATTTTGATATCGGACACAGAACTAGACAATTTTTCAGTTTCCCAGCTGCCCCCAGTTATGTGACTTATGTTCTGATAAACTTCAGTTACTCTTTACTGCTGTACTGCAAGTTGGAGTGATATCACCCCCTCCCTCATACTTTGAGAATGCAGGTTGTGTGAGCTCTGTGGTTTATCCCCAGGCCCTTGTGGGTCTGGGGGGTTACTTTCCCTGGATATCCCTCCTTTATTTTTATTTTTTTTAAACACATCCCCTCATTGATTTTTGACTCTTTTTTTTTTTTTGCTTTATTTTAATTTTTTTGAGGAAAGGAAGTGATGCAGAGGAGAACTGTGATGACCGACCAGATCCAGGTGTTGATACATGTGGAGCTACAGGGAGCTGTGGTGCTTCTGTGGAGGCTATGGAGCTGGAAGGGAAAGCAAGGCTGGCTAAGAGTGGTCACAGGGAGCCATGTGACCTGGAAATGGCTGCTGGTGCAGAGAGTGCTGCAGGTGCTGTTGCACACAGGGTGGCTGAATGTGCCCTCCAAGGCTCTGATGATCCAAAGAGCCCCTGTGCAAAGCTGGTGCCCAGCATGGGGGTGAGTGAGGACTTGTTTGCAACTGAGGGGGGAGGATGTGACTGTGGGGAAACCTGCTACATTTAATTCTGCTTTTCCCTCCTCTGATAAAGGGGTTGTGGCTACAGAGACTCTGCTTTCAGATAAGCCTGTATCAGGAGAGACTGGGCCTAAAGAATGTCATTTGGCCAGTGGCAGTCTGACTATGATATCATTATTAAAGGGTTAAATGAACTTAAATGTTTAGAGGCTGTGCCTTGCACTCTGGCTAAGGGCATTGATCTGCTCATTAAGGGCCTGAAACTGCTGACAGAGAAGGACAGATAAGGACTGACAGTATCCAGGAACTGGCCTATCTGAAAAAAGACTTGATGGAGACTGAGGCTCATATTAAATCTGTTTGGACTGTGTTGGAACCATGGAAGGAACTTTATGATAGCAAAAAGTGGTTTGATGAGATCAGGAGGGGGGAATTGTTTGTGGCTGTGCGGAGATCTACTAAAGTTTCTCAACTGCTTAAAGAAAATGCACCTGTGGGTTCTGATGGGTCTCTTGCTTCTTATAATACTGATCATATTTCTGTTGTGTTGGGTCAGAATCAGAACTTTCTGATGAAGAAAGAAAAGTTTTCTGTGTGCTTTCTCTAAGCAGGTTAAACATACCAATACTATTGTGCAGCCCTCATGTATGCATACTAATGAGCATATTTTACCCATCTGTGCAAATATGCAGTTGTATGTGCAAATGTACAACCAACAAGTGTGAGTGCTAATGTGTAACCTGCAGCAGGGTGTGCAAGTGTACAACCCACAAGTGTGTGTGCTAATGTGCAAACTGCAAAGGTCAATAGTAAAGTTCAACCTGCAAGTGTGAGAAGTAAGGTGCAGCCTGCAGATGTCTACAAATGTGACTACAAAAGCTCAAAGTGTAAGTAAGGTACCGCCTAGGGGTGTGAGTACAAATGAGAAACCCGCGTATGAATTTCAGTGCAAATGTGCAGCAGGTTGGGAACAATGCTCAGGGCTCCAGTGAAAATGTTGGGACAGGGGGCAATGTGTGGGGAAAGAAAAACCTGTTTGATTCTGTGCAAAGTAATGAGGAGGAGAAAGAATATGGCAAAGAGTGCAATGTGGTGAAAACAATGTGGGTTGGCGAGAGGGAAGAGCCTCCTGGGTAGGAGATTTGTTGCCAGAAATCTTATCAAACAAATTCTTGGTTTTATCCCAGAGGATGTGTATGCGCTGCTCAGCTTTACCGAAATTGAGTTTGATTTAAGTTTTAAGCTGCCCCTGGGATTGGAAGAATTTTGGAGGTGCTATAACTTGAAAAAGGGAGGTAATACCCGTCTCCAAACCAAAATTAAAGAATGAGACGATTATAATGAAAAATTAGTCTGGTGATGGGCAAAAATTACGCGTCACGATTGACGTGACGCGTCGCGTCATTTTCGCCCATCACAAGTATCTATGGGCTGCCTTGCAAAGATACTGCATTCCGGATGAATTTATTAGATGACTAAGAATTGTACAGTGGGGCAAAGAGCTTCCCATTGATTAATGGTTGGAAAGGTGAGGACTTTTTGGTGAGAGCTGGTGTGAAACAGGGATGTCCTCTCAATCCACTTCTTTATGTTTTCTCATTAGATGCATTCTTGAGGAGACTGCAGGATTGTGGGCTTGGGTGTGTTCCGATTCCGTTGGGTCAATCCTTTAAGTCCATAGCCTACACAGACAATGTCACTCTGGTAATATCAAAAGGTTTTGGAGTGCATCGAAAGTTACTCTGAGGCCTCAGGGTCTCAGATCAACCAGGAAAAGTTGGACTCTAGAAGGTAAACCAAGTTTCAGGCTTGAGAAATTCCCAATGACCCCAGGTTTAGTTCGAATTCTGGGGATTAAATTCGGTAAGGGAGACCTCGCTAAGGCAAATTGGGAAGATAAATTGAATGCTGGTCTGGCAAAGGTTCAGCAGTGGAAATCATGGAAGCTGACCTATAGAGAAAGAATTGACATTTTTCTCTTTGTGTCTTGTCTTTTTGTTACCAGAATATATATTTGAGGGAATAGGCTCAACCCATTAAAAAGAGGATCACTTTCCTGCAGAGTTAGACAGAGTTAGAGGGTTAAACATGCCATGTCCCGTGGTTTTCTTCTGCACTTATTTTCTGAAGTTTAACTTTGGAGGGGAGGTGTAGGCGAGAGAGAGTCTGTGAGAAATCAGTGTGAGACTGGGCATAGCCTTTTATTAGAGATTAGATACTCAGCAGCAGGGTGAAAGAGATCTGGATAAGAGGAGGCTGCACTCCATCTTATCTGCAGAAAGAAATTGAATATTAGTGCGGGAGACATACAGTCTCTTCACAGAATAACTAAGTTAGTCATTGGAGTGAAACAAATTAATTGCCATAATTATTGAATTATCACAGTGTTTTTGATTAAATTAATATAATAGATAAACTATACTCCTCAGTCTTGTCCCACTGTGCAAAAATAAAGACTCATTTATCAATGTCCCAGGAGTATTGCAACCAAAATAAACTGTGGTGAAAGTAAGTCTTAATGCTGTTATGTAATGGCTACATGACCTGCTAATAAAGCACTGTTATACTCTCTTCATCCTCGGCTACCAAACACAACATAAACCACTTGCTATAATTTAAGATTTAATTTTTCTGTGCATAGTACAGTGATTCTGAGCCAAATATAAATATATGAAGTATATAAAATATAATATATGAAGTACAAATTATACTTTGGTCCACAGCAGTGTATACAAACTTTGTTTGCAGAAAAAAATGTCTTCAGTTTTATGATGTCTCAGTGGTATTGTATTTTTTAGGTTTGAACAAGTCCCTAGTCTCTTGACTTTGAGAGCAGAACATGCTCCTTTACATCAGAATTATTTTATCTAGGTTTCAATATGTACATTTCTTTCTGTAGCAGAGCAAATTCATTGGTAATACTGTTTCTACAGTAAAGGAAAGAAAGGAACTAGATCCTTTGACAGACTAAAACCATGTAAACTGGAAAGACTTGCTGCTATACATTCATTTATTACTACTTTGTGTCTCACTGGCCTGAGTCATCACAACTGCTGACTAATCAAAATTGTGAGTAGAAGCAAAAACCCTCAAAGAGAATTTCCATTCCAGCTTATAATCAAAAGAATTGATCGTAATTTCAAGCAAAACTTTTTAAGTTTTAAGTGCAAACTCAGCCAATACGCAGTGAAGTGCAAGCACAGTTTTAACACATTAGCCAGCCTCCTCAAAGCTGCAATTTTGAGAAAAAATTCTGCATTGTGTGTATGCACTTTGAAGTGCATGCTTCAAAGTGTGTATGCTTCAAAAGTTGACGCGCGTCGAGTTTGCAGTTGACGCGCGTCGAGTTTGAAGTTGACGCGCTTTAGAAGTTGACGCGCGTCAACTTCTACAGCGCGTCAACTTTAAATTCGACGCGCGTCAACTTCTCGTCGCTGAGTGTGCTCTTTGGTTCTTCTGTCAGTTCTTTGTTTTTATATTTTATATTTTTATTTAAATATATTTTATATTATATATATTTATATTTTATATTTTTATTTAAAATCTTCATTTTATTTCACCTATTTGTGTCAGACTGCCCAGAGAAAATACTAGAGGAAAGTATTCACTAGGTTACCTAGAAAGTTCTGGGACATTTCTTGGCTGTCCTTGCAAGGAAAACTCTTTGAGGCAAATTCACTAAAGCGCAAAGCGTCTAACGCTAGCGCAAATTCGCCAGCGTGACATCAAGTCTCAAAAAACACTG
Organism: Xenopus borealis; assembly: GCA_024363595.1. NCBI lineage: Eukaryota > Metazoa > Chordata > Amphibia > Anura > Pipidae > Xenopus > Xenopus borealis. Next base: position 25,177,265 of record CM044435.1, on the reverse strand, counting down.
TGGCGTTTACGACCCGCATTGCGTCAATCCCATAGCGTCGTTTCCGACGCGTGTCGTGTCAATCCCATCGCGTCGTTTCCGATGCGTCGTTTTCAAAAACGACGCGCGACTCGTTTTTTTTGGCGAATTTTTTTGCTGCCGTTTCGCGAATTTATTCGCCAGCGGTGAATAAATTCGCCCATCACTAAATAGAAGTATAGGAGGATACTGTCTGGGTCCTGGTTAGAGTTTTCAATATGGACCAGTTGTGATCTATAGGAACTAAACAACCATTATTCTGAAAGCCTTTGGTGCAACTGTTTGACTGTTTGTTTGCAACGGTTTGTTCTAGAACTACATTTTCTAGAAATTAATGTTTATTTGTAGTGATGGGCGAATTTATTCACCGGGGCGCTGTGCACTGAAATGCCATTTTTATGTTTCATAATATTTGAAAACGGAGAGGATAACTTATTTTAAACATTAACCTGCTTTTTATCCGCCCAAGGTACAAGATATCTTTTTATTGTAGATATATACTGTAGCATGGCACTTGAGCTGTTATTCAGGTAAATCAACGGACAAGAACCAGTGAGAGATACAACACAAAGCAGAGTCAGCAATATAAAAATAGTTTGAATTACATCCTATCCTGAGGTAACGCAGAATATTTTACTTATATTCAAACATTTAATTTAAACAGCGATTACTTTCTCTATATGTCCACAGTAACTTAGCCTTCTTTCTCTATATGTCCACAGTAACTTAGCCTTGTGCAGATTATTTTTCTATCTAGGCATCTTAGATTTAACAGAGTTACGATCTGCGTGTAGTTTATTTGTACTTAGAACACCATCTGTGGCCTTGTCCCATTAAGTTAATTGCAAATGTGAAGCAACCATGATTTTTGCAATCATCCCTATCTTGGTTCATGAAAACTGTAAGTGGGACATCTTGAAATTTATATGAGATCTGATTATAATTTCTTTTTGTTCCACTGCGAACATTGCTATAAATAAAAATGAACTTCATATTCATGAACACCATCAATCTATGAATTTACATATTTTTAAAGGTGGATGCTCAGGCAAGATATGTGACTTTTGCCTGTTAGTGAACAAAATGTGAGCTCCTTTTTTCAGCTGATGTTTAATCATTAGAAGAAGGGAAAAACTAGCAAAGCAAATAGGATAGGTGCCAATAAAAATGTTTGGAGGAACAAAATCTTTACACTTACTATAGAGGGTTTTGTAAAATATATTGATTGGAAAAAAGCAAGTTTTTTTTATTTTAGAACTTGATATTGAATATGAAAATTGGGATACATTTATAGAGTGTAAGGGTGAATGAAATGCAATGGGAAGAAAGACTGCAATAGAGAAAAAGACAAAAAGTATTAATGAAAGAGGTTTTTTTTTAGGAAGGATGAAAAAATGTCATGTTATTATAGGTAATATAATCATTAACTAACTGAGAAATAAGGGCTTGTTTCACTACTGGAAGACACTTTACAAAAAAAAAGTGAAATGCACTTTGCACACTGCCTTGAAGAGAACATGTAAGTAGACTGACCCTGAGCACATGGTAGCTAAATCCAGAATCTGCCTTATCCAACAGCAGGGGATTTCCAACCATGTGGGATTTTCAGACCATATCTGAACTTAACCCTGTGAGTCCCTACAGAAATTATAAGATCTATAACTATAGTTTTGCTTTAAAGGAGAAGTAAAGTTACCACAGCATTTTATTGCAAATATATTAGCCACAACAGTGCAAACTAGAGTGCCATTTTTATCCTTAAAGGAACAGTAACACCAAAAAATGAGTGTTTTAAAGTAAAGAAAATATCATGAAATGTTGCCCTGTGCTGTTAAAACTGATCTGTTTGCTTCAGAAACACTGCTGAGTAGCAATGGCGGAAATTGAAAAATGGCTATATGGCAAAGGATTAGTAATGGATAACAGATAACATTATGTTCTACAGAGCTTATCTGCTATCTGCTGTGTAACTTTTCTTCTTTGAATGGCCACTCAACAGCTAATGTATATAAATAATAGTAGTGCTTCTGAAGCAAACACTGCAGTTTTACCAGTGCAGGGCAACACTGCTTTATATATTTATTACTTTAAAACAATTACAATTTTTGATGTTTCCATACGAGAGTAAACAGGACTAGACACTGCCTCTTTTTGTTTATGATGGCAGCTGCCATATTATCAATATTATTATTAATCATAATAATTAATATTATTAATTATTTATCTGTATAATCATTTCCCGTCTGATTCTCTCCCTGCTTGCTCAAATTACAGCAGGGAGTGGGAGAGGAGCAAACTGATCATGCTCTGCAAGTTCTGGAGGCTTAAGCTGAAAACAGGACATCTGATTCAGGAGTCCATGTGTACAGAATAGAAGCACAGAAATGTGGTGTTTCTTTTGACAAAGGACTCTAGCATTTACTTTACAGGATTTACTAGTGTTTTCATATAGAACTTTCTGATCAAGCTTACTTAGTTTTAACCTTTCCTTCGCCTTATAGAGCTGCAATTAGCTTGGTTAGGCTTCAGTTGGTTTTGCAGGGCATCAGTGAATGAAAATATATTTAAAAGGTCAGAAGACACTGAAAACTATCGTCTTCTGCCTCCTGTTCTGAATCAAAATAAATGTGCTGCCCCTTCCAAAATATGCGATAGCTCCAGGGTTCCTACAATGTCCTGTGTCAACATTGCAATAAGAAACAAATGCACACACACACATCACTTACACTGACTGGCTCACATTTTCCGAGTCCCTAATAAACATTACCCCCAATTTGTACACCAAGTTTTGTTACACCAACCCATCTGTTCTCTCTAACATAATCAAGTCAGCTTACCATTCAGGCCTGGAGACTTCACATTCATTATTATTATACAAACCATATGGCAAAATTTTTGCAGAAGTTTGTAAAAAAAAAAGACTGGATGAAGCCAGAAATAACACCACAAAGCTGTACCAGGCAAAATGCCTAGTAATTGCCACACCAAAGACACAATTAATAATTCACAGCAATGACGTACAGCACTCAAATCAACAATATTATCAAAAGTCATCCAGCTCAACACATATATTTTACAATCCCCTTAACTAATCAGGGAAATCTTGGAAACTTTTTATATTTTTAAAAATATTGTTGAGAAACCATCCAACCAAAGAGTGCCCTTGATTGTTGTTGTATTTACTGTAAGGGACTGCTTTTCCTCTTTTTAAAAGAACAGCCCATTTATATACAGATGAAGCCACTTTGGATTGTGCATTTGACACAGAAAAACTTAACTCAGACATCCCATTTATCCCATTTAGCACAGAATATTGTGTCGCAGCATCCCTTCAAATTAAAGAGTTCACCATTGAAAACAATGGTGCTTTGGTATGCTAATGAAAAGGTTAAATGCATTGAATGAGTTAATATGACTTTAGATAACAGTTTCTTAAATTAACCATGAGTCATGATGCATTTAACTCACAAATCCCAATGGCTGCATCTGTACTGTACTTGTTTGAGGTTTGTTTTTTATGCAAGGAGCACTGATACATTTGTGATATCTGATAGATTTCATATTCATTCATATTAGATATTTTCCAAGCAGACCGGGACATGGAGTTTTAGACTTAGATTTAAAAGGACACTTGATAACAATAACTGCATATCATGAGAGAAAATGAAATTAATGTAATCCCTGAGTTCAATAAAGGTGCATCATTCTTGCCTGCCCCTCTATTTCAGTGTAACACATATTTACAGTTTTAATCTTTTGTTTTAAAGACTGTATTATGAGCTGCTTCATTTGAGAAAGTGAATAAAACCTGATTAATGTGTTTGTCTGATGGATGCTGGCACACTAGGACTGTAGGAACACTGCCTGTCACCACTAGTACGAATGGAATTTGGGACAAAAAAGTGCACTTGAGCATTTTGAGGCTTAAATCTGCTTGTACAAGTGGTGACAGCAGGCTGTTTTTCAACACAATGGCAGTCAGCATTGGCAGTTTCAGATATTTCCCTGAAAGTGGAGACAGAGTCTTGTGTGCCATTAGTCAAAACAGCGGATTTATAAAATATCAGTAAATTTTACAGACTCTTCAGGATTTAGCAATGCATTTTATTTGCTGGTACAAAAATTGTCTAATTTATTTCTTAATGCAAAATTTGCATCAATGTATTGCCTACAAAATCAGAGACTTCAGACAATAACTTTATTTACAGCTACCTAATAACCTTTTACTATTAAACAAATATAAATGCAGAGTCACTGCGCTTGTAAAACATAGCTCAGAATCTAACTTGATTTAACATGACTGAATAATTTAGACTTATCACTATTATCACTATTATCTTTTTTCTTATTACTTTTTTTAAATTTCAGTCGCTTTTATCTGGGCATTTTCATTTGGAGGCAAGACTGCAGGAACTGTCAGAAGGCTAACTTTTAATCACTGACAGTTACGAGTTTACAACCTGAGAGCTATGATTTCTACTCAGTAATTAAAGGAGAGCTTGTGTTCGTCTATGGTAAATGTGTGTAATTAGATTTCTTCTGCCAGCATTCCATTGCCAATATCTTCAACCACCCACCAATACCATGTAGGATACAATATTTTATCTCATTTGATAATAACAGGATAGTTCTTTTAAAATAAATTTCCTTATATTTTTGGGGATCTGTAAAGTTTATATTAGGTGCTTTGCTTATTGAATAATGAGAACTCCAGATGAACATTTCTAATTCAATATTATTTCATTAATTTCGATCATTCCATTTTTTTGAGATGCCTATTGACATTTGACAGCTTATTTTGATTCTGATAAGTCTGATGGGGCAACTTACGTCACATGGAAGCTATTATAGTCCAAAAAATAATTATCTCCACATTTCTGTAAAATGAACTAATCCATGTGTGTTTGTGTAATGATTATGATTTCAAAAGAGTAAACACAGTTTTTTGATAATAAATGGCTGCAGCCAGCCACTAACCATGAGTAAAAGAAAAGTTTGTGTCATCATTCATATTCTCAGAAAATGGTTAAGAAATAAATTCTGCCAGCGTATGTAAACTTATGAGCACAACTGTATTTCCGGTATGATAGGGACAAGGAAGTGTGTGTTGAAACTTTGTACTGGTATGGGATACATTATCCAGAAATCTCAGAATTATGGAAAGGTCATCTCACATAAAACTAAATCAATCCAATAAAATCAAACCAAATTTTTAAAATTCTGTTCTGTAATAATAAAACAGAACACTGACGTTGATTCAAACCAAGATATTATTAAGCCTTACTAGAAGCCATATCAGCCTATTGGGTTTATTTAAGATTACATGATTTTCTAGTAGAAGAAAAATCCAAATTACGGAATGATCTGTATCCAGAAAATCCCAGGTCCCGAGCACTCTGGATAACCTATATCTGTATACGGAATCTACAAAGGCAAGGGAACTTGGTGTTATTTTGATCCCCCAGTGTAATAAATATATATTACTTTTAACTTGTTTTTATATAAAATTAGGAAATAATCAAATAATTATAATTTTTTAAAAACGGTTTTCTTTTCTTTCTCTGCAATAATAAAACCGTACCTTGTACTTGATGGTAACCACTTCATGAATCAATATTGGTATAACCCTTTTGGGCTCATTTAGAGGGTTATTTATCAAAATCAGACCAAACTAGAATCCATGATTTGAACTTATTTATTAATAAAAAAGCATGACTTAATCACATTGGGGAAAGACACAAAATCATGTGAGATAGATATCAAATCCGAATCATGTGCTTTTTTCAGATGTTTTTCATGAATTGCTTTTTTCCCCCTGAATTGCTCAACATTTTGGGGCTTTAACTGGAAGAGTCATACATTTTCAAATTTTTGCCCAAAATAGTCAGATTTTTGGGCTACTTCCAGTGCAGACCACAGAAACTTCCAAATAAGAAAGGGACCTCTCCTATTGACTTATATACAAGCTCGGCAGGTCTGAAATGAAGTATAAGCAGCCTTGGGGTATAATAAATCTTGAATAATTCACAAAAAATTTGATTTTATGGTAAAAAAAAAACTAACATTTTTAAAGTTTGGCATAAATAAACTACTTAATGTTTAAATTAGTTTCAAGTAGACACAAGGAATGGAGAGCTCATAACATGTATATATTTCACATACGAAGCAAGTAGCCCATAGCAACTAATTAGATGCTTCCTTTCAGACAGCTGACATTTATATGCTTCCTTCTAATTTTTATGGTAAATTTCATTGTATAAATATGTTAACTTTGATTTCACAGCAGTTCCAATAAATTACAAACATAAACATAGGCATTAGTACATGACTAACAGCTCTTAACAACAAAAGATGACTCCATTATACAGGTATGAGATCTATTAACCATACAACAGTTATAAAGAAAGCTCCAAATTACAGGAAGGCCATCTCAATAAAATCTATCAGGTGAATAATTCTAATTCTTAAAAATTATTTCCTTTTTCTCTGTAATAATAAGAGTACCCTGTAATTGATGGTAACTAAGCTGCATGAATCCATATTGGTGGAAAAACAATCCTATTGGGCTTATTTCTTGTTGAAATGCTTTTTTTTTTTAGGAGATCCAAATTACAGAAATATTCCTTATCTGGAAAACCCCAGGTACCAAAGATTCTGGATAACAGATTCCATACCTTTATAACAAACAATTTCTATTGCATTACATTGGAATTTTCTAAACATTTTACTATTGACAAATGAATTACACCAGATCTGCAGTGGTGTAAATAGGATGGAAGTGATGGGCTTCAGCGGGGATAAAGGATAAATCTGCAGATACAATCTACAGACTGATGGACTATGCCTGTGAGTGCTTTCTCTGGATTTGCATATATATACATATATATATATATATATAGAAAGTGAGTAGAGGCGGCACTCAGTTTATCAGGAGAAGTT
>CM044435.1:25086805-25110947 GCA_024363595.1 Xenopus borealis | reverse complement strand
GTTTGCTCTTTTGAGAAATGGATTTCAATGCAGAATTCTTCAGGAACAGCACTATTAACTTTTTGTTTCCCATGACAGTATCCCTTTAATAGTTTGTTTGGTATGTTTGTGTGCACCGTTGAATCATACGATCCCAGGAGGCAGTCCTTATTTTTTAAAATGGCAATTTTCTTTATTATTACCCAATGGCCCATGCTACTAAAAAATATGTTATTATAAAAATGGTTTATTTACATGAAGCAGGGATTTACATTTGAGGTTTTTTTTTATGTAATATCATTTTATAGAGGCCTACATTATTTGGGGTTTATAGTTTTCCTTTAAAAAGACAATGCCATAAATATGTTCAAACCAGTAATTTAAAGATCAACATTTTAAAAATGACATGTAACATACATGTTATATAACCCCATGGAAAGATTGCCACTAAGAGAACCACCAACCATGGCTGCCTGCCATTACAGTCACCTTCCTGAGTCAGGTGGGCAAGTGAGAACAGGCAACCATAATCTACCATTTTCCTGGGACCTTGTCCTAGTGGGTTACCATCCAACATTTGACACCACTGTGCCAAAACTAGTGCCAAAACTAGTGTCAAAAACATGTATCGGGGACCGTCTCTTCCTCCTCCTTTTCCACTGTTATCTCTCTGTATCCTGACCCAGTTTTTTCATGATGTTCCCCCTCCCACTGAGCCTAATTTTCTCCTATTAACTCCTTGTACTCCACGTGCCCTTCCTAGCACTGTCAAAAAACCCATCATTTTCTCAGAAAGGTTAAGTTTGACAGACAGAAAAATCGAAAACATTACATATAACAAACATTATTAATAACATTACATTTATTTTTTATCTGAAAAGTAAACACACACACACATATATATATATATATATATAAATATATATATATATATAAATATTCTTCTGAGCAAACGCACTCCAATCCGGATTTCTTAGGCTTTGTGTTGGGTGCTAGTTGGTAATGTAGAGAATCATATAGAACTGCACACCTTCTGAGAATCAAATCACTTTTATTGGCATGAATTTATGTGTCCAACGTTTCCGCCCCCTTATATAATAAAAGTGCAAAATATTGATATATATGGTCTCCGTGAATAGACTTCCTTAAACTGAACAAACTTTAACATCTTTTTAAGACTCTTCTTAACTCTCTTATCCCCCATAAAGTTTGAAAAGATAAGATAATGTGGTTAATACATAGACTTTAATTGTTCTACTTGCTTTACTGTATAGAAGGTTGAAACCTGTATTCATTACATTGCAAGTCTAAATGCAATATAATGTAGAAAAAAATATGCATTTCCTGATCTGCCCTCCCTACTCCCTTTCATGCCTCTTTAAATCCTCACAAATAAAGATTTTACAAAAAAGGAGCCTACAATTAAAATGTCAGTTACTGCAACACTTACAAAGCTGTATATGAAATGGAGCAAGGTTAGTAATGTTATAATTAGTATGTGTGCACATTTCTTTAATACTGCAGTGATTGTTCAGGGCAGATCTAATTATTGGAAAAAGTGCAAGAAATAAGGCTGTAATGTTTAATGTGTTCCATTCATAAATGAGCCCCTTATTCATGTCTGTAATGCTAACGTATACTGTATATGAGAGATAATATATAGTTCATGCTCAATAAGCTTTAGAAGAGTACATAATAATGACAAAAGATCCCTTCTAGGAAAATGCAAATAAATAAGCCGATGCCTCTAAATGCACGTCTGTTCTAATACTGTTTGATCCCAAGGGAGTATAATACTGTATTTTGGTGTCTTTCAACCTTAATAGATTGTGTTTAGGATAGAGTAAAATATGGAAATGATGTCTGCCGAAAAATGTGTAAAACAGACGCTGGAACTTATGCACAAGCTGTTTACAGTGAAGATAGACGTATTGTTCAGCTAGCAAGGGGGCAGCATTATATAAAGAAAGAAAACTGATGATGTATAAAATCTGATTAGGAGTGTGATTTACTTCACTGGCATTAAGCAATATGAGAGCACTGCTGTGCTTTACCAGTGGTTACGGCTGGGAAGATTTAATGAGCCAACGGCAGTGAATTGTGGCCGGGGGAACCTGGTCAAAAGTAGATAATAGGCAGCTATTAAATGGGTAAGGCACCAAGTCTGGGCCCATGGTAGTGAAACAGGGGGGAAAAGAAGGTATGAAAGGGTTAAACTCTGATTTAAATTTTTTCTTGAATGTTAAGTTTTAGTTGATATTAAATTAGAGTGTCCCTTTAACTGTCAAACAGGAATGGAACACATAGTAATGATTTGTATTGTTTCCAAATAAACTCCCAATGTTTAACAGATGAATGGATGTTATATTTCTAGATACCTGGGAAAAGCTGTAAACCAAATGTTATCAAGCCTATTATCTCTGTAATAATAAATAAGCTTCAAGCAACCAAGGGCACATGGTCTTTTGGGAAGACCATGTGCAAAGTGCAAAAAACTTTGCTTATCAGTTTGTACTTTGTCCATTGCCTTACCCATCTCTGAATTTGTTAGCATCTATTGAGGACACAAGAGGGTCTACTACTGCTTAATAGGTTCCCAGTCTACAACTGGTATCATATTAAAGGGACTGAGGATAGTTTAGCATTTCCTGCTTCCCTAAAATATAAAAGGGGAGCTAAAATATGCTCAGTCTCTTTTTGACTCTAAAATGAGGTTCCATGAAAAAATTGGAGGATGAAGATATGAGAAGAATAAAGAAATTGGACTGATTTATTGTACAGTGAGCTTCAACATTTAAATTGTGTATGCCAAAGTGGACAGTGCTATTCAACATTTAAATTGTGTATACCAAATTGGGGGGGGGGGGGGGGGTAATGATACCATATTAAAGATGTATTTCACTTGGCATTTTAATTGAGATCAGGAGATTGAGTTGTTTGAGTAAAACATATTTGCAGAGACAGGCAAAATAATGTGTTATGGCACAATCATTTTTGGTGATGTGATTATGCTTCAGCTCAACTACTGCAAGTATAGTAAGCAAAGTGCAATTATGGAAACCATTCGTCATGCTTTGAGCACAGAATGCAGTGTTTTGTGATTGTGGGCATAAGGGGTGTTACATTTTGACAAATTGCATACTATTGCTCTGTGTTGGAATCCGTGCATCTTATCCAGCATAGCATCAAAATGACATCTATATGTGATTCTTTAGGTGCAGGTCTGCTGTACCTATTGACACAGCTCAAATTAAATTGTATCTTCAGGGTCCCCCTATGTCAAGCAACTGTGTGCAAACTAAAATCATGTAGGGCAGACACTGGTGCCTAGCAAAACTAACATAACATATTGCTTATCATCCTGAAATAAATAGCCAAACTTTGCCAAAGCCCCTTTAAATCTAAACTCTTCTCATTTTAGTTCGAAATTGATAAATGACAGCACTGAATGTGGAAATGTCCCTTTTACGGTTGCACAGTTAATATGCAAAACCTGCAATACATTTTCCTTTTTTAATTTTTAGAAATGTTGAGGGGGATGAAAGCGCACAATGAAACCAAAATTGCTGTTGCTTTTCATGCAAATGTGTGTGTGAGTGTGCATTTTACTCAATTTCACTGCATCAGTACACAGTCTGACAAATAAGAGATTGCCTGCATCCATGTTATGCAAATGAAGGTAGATTTTCCGTGTTAATGCTGTTTCTTTAATACTCTCATAGAGGACATACTGCAACTTGATTATTGTAATCCTACTGAGTTATCTCATCACTGAGTGGATTAAGGGAGTTCTTTCTGCTTGAGGGGTCTGAATAAACATTTCCATTTACTCCTGCTGTGCTATTGACAAATAGAGCCTTTATCAGTGAATGTTTAGGCAGAAAGTAAACAAACTATGGACTCTCTTTGCCATCATTCAAGTTATAATGTTAAATTCACTTTAATTTAACGTTATGATTGTCATAAAGGTATTATTTTTTTATTATAGAGAAAAAGGAAATCATTTGTAAACATTTGGATTATTTGGATAAAATGGAGTCTGTAGGAGATGGCCATGGTGAAATACAGAGCTTTCTGGATAATGGATCACATACCTGCACCAAAGAGCCAATTGATTTATGACTTATCATAGTAATTACCGTACTACAATAATGTCTAAAGAGATCAAAAGGTAGAGACATCACACTCTCATTACTGTTATTGGAACTAAATATCAAACAGATGTTGAATATTTCACCGCTTGCATATTGATGTGCCAAACTAAAAGACTGTAGGTATCTCTTATAAGGGGCAACAGACCTCTTTTTGACTAGACAATCCCTTTTTTTGATTGGGAACCACAAGTGTTCAGTACAAACACGTATGGCACCTGTTATCCAGAATGCTCAGGACCTGAGGTTTTCTGGATAACAGATCTTTCTGTTATATAGATCTTCATACCTTGTCTACTAGAAAATCATGTAAACATTAAATAAACCCATTCGACTGGTTTTGCTTCCAATAAGGATTAATTATATCTTAGTTTGGATCAAGTACAAGATAATATTTCTTTTATTACAAAGAAAAAGAAAATTATTTGGATTATTTGTATAAAACGAAGTATATGGGAGATGGCCTTTACATAATTTGAAACTTTCTGGATAACATGTTTCTGGATAATTGATCCAATACCTATATTGGATTATCAGAGTGCCAGTGATGGTCAGACTGCTTAAGTTGTACTAACTATGTACCCTCATGTTTTCCAGTTACTGCTCAACATGCACACCTCCTACTAATTCTTGTATGTTCAGAAATATCTTAGTGAAAAAGGTCACTTTACTAAAAATTTGCACCATTGCTGTAATGCAATCAGATGTTTGCTTTCATTTTTAATTTGTAGTAGATAGATCAAATCTAATTGTTGTTGGAATATAATTGGTAATCCCACTGGTGCAAATTAGTAACTTGCATTTTTGTCATTCTTCCATTATAGCATTTATAGCTCTGGCTGAATATTTTATTATGAATCCTAACTGATCTCACAACTGTAAAATGATATTGTTCGTTGCTGTAATTAATTCGACTGATGTCAGATAGCAATGGCAGCATTATTTCAGAACTGACTCTCGTGTCAGTTTAGTAGAACTAATGAAAAATATTTGAATTTGCATGTTATGGAGGTTATTTATTAGAGGTTGATTTTTGAGCTCTCTGATCTTTTTTAAACTTAAAATGAACTTGAATGAAATCACAACTCCAAATGGTTTCTAATTTACAGTAATAAAAATATCATGGGAAAACTTGATTCAGCTAGTTGGGGGTTAACAACCCAAAAATGAGAATTAATCACGTTTTCAGTAGGAAACAAACTGTAGGAAAAAGCTCAAACATCAAGAAGGCTATCGACCTCTTCCAATGGTTCAAGGAACCTCTGCCATCAACACCTACAGGTTTTAGATGGTGTATTTTCAGATTAGAGCTATTTCCATTGTCAGGGTATAATAAATAAATATTTTAAGCCAAAAAATAAATTTTTGCTAAATAATGTTGAAAACTAAAATTTTTCAAGGAAAACACAAATTGAACCTTAATACATCTGCCCCTAAATCTTCCCAATATTATTTCAACAAAGTTGAATTTATTTTAATTAATCAGTCAATAGTCAAAAAAGTGAGAGTTTGTCATTTTATCCATATACGTTTGTACAATACACAGTGAAACAAAACAAAGTTCCTCTAGGACCATGGTGCTACACACAACATAGAAGTACTGGACAACAGACAGAAAGTGCAAGTTCAAGGTCTCTGCCCATTATTATTAATGTGGCTGCCTATTTTGTTTTCAAAAACCCTTATTTAATCTAATGGCCATTTCGGTTTGCTTTTTTTTCCTCACATCAAATGCATTGGAGTCAATGGGCATTTTTCTCACCTTTTTTCTGCACAAAAAGACTGCAAATATTTTTTCAAGTGAAATTCTACCATAGATTTGCAATAATTTTTGCCACATGCGAAAATGCAAATGTTTCTCCAAATCGTTATCAGAGGGAAAAAAATGCACATGCCTAATTGTTATGTCTATGCCAAGTTTGTTATACAAGCATGTGCAGGGACCCAAAGGTTTACTAATATCCCTATGGCTTTTAATACCTACACTTCCTTATTTTCCTAGTTGCTAGGTGGTTAGGGGTAGATTTTCCTCTTTGGCTTCTGGTTACTGACCAAGTTAGATGTGTTCCAGTGAGCCTGGGTCCACCAAGGCCCAGTAGGGACCTGTACCTGTGTTGAGTTGGGGAGCAGGGAACCCTTCAATGAGGCCAGCTAGAGACAGTTTAAATATCTGTTATAGTACTCTCTAGGAAAGTAAAATAGTGAGGGAACATAGAAAGAGCAGCTTTATGTTGAATCAAGGATTGTAGCAGGGAGTAGCTTCCCTAGGCTATAAGATTGCCTAGAGTGAAGGGACTGCAGTGAATGGAGTGTTAGGTTTATATTGTTCTCCTTGACTGCTTCACTGTGTGGGATCCAGACCACTTTTGCCAATAGATTTAAACTGTGCTCAGGAAAAGCATATTATTTTATATTGCGGTGAAAGTTTTGAATTACCCAAGTTTTACAATATCCTCTTTTGTCTCTTGTAGCTAGGTAGTGCTAGTTCATATAACACAATCATTAACTCTCCATAGCAAGCATGCCATTCCTTAATTGCATCTTAGATCCAGGATTATGTCACCCTGGTATGTATGTATGTTTCCACGTGTAATATCAATTAGCTTAATTATGTTGATTTGTAAAGCATTCCTATACCATTGCTTGATATCCATGATTAATGAGACTCCCATTATGGAAAAGTATGTTATTCAATATGGATAACTGCAGAGATAACCCTGTAATTACATTTAATATTTCCAGAGCAGTGAGGTTTTGCAAAACATATAGCCTAATGGCACAAATAATGTATTCTTATGTCAAGGTCTTAATTAGAAAACTTTTATTAAACAAATGCTGTTTAATTGGAGCACAAAATACAAAGTACAGTAATTAAGGAGCTATAAGAATACCATGGCATTTCTATCTAGGTAAATTAATGTGAACTTTACAAACTGGAAATGTACATTTGTATTGACTGCTGCTTACAGTAGGATTCTGTGAATGGATAGATCACTGTGCACAGGTGTATGTAATATTAGGGCTTTGATGTGGCATTTTTATAAATTATTATCATAAATTAATATTGCAGAGCTTGTCCATCAAATGGTGCATACCCCTCTTAACTCATATGAATGCTTGTTTGAGGAATAAAATGCATTCTCCAGCTCATGCAGTTCAGGAAACTCAGGGCTGGATGTTGCTTAAAATAAAATCTTCATTTAAACGATTACAAACAATGTGGTTAGGTGAGAATGGCACATGGGAAATATGTAAAAGAATTGCAGGTGGGAGACAGGGAAAGTTATGGCGCAATGATGAGGACAAACTGTAAAAGATTATGAATGGAAGAGAGGAAGAGTTAGAAACTGCAAAAAGTAGGAGAGAAAGGCACACGAAGAGGGAAAAATAGAGAAGGGAAAGAAATTAAAAAAAGAATAGCAGACAATTTTAAAGTGGGAGAGAGAGCAGAAAGAGTAGACAATGGACTATTGCATGAAAATCTTAATGGTTGGCAGGGGATAGAGAGAAGTGAAGCAATACTTGATATAATGAGTATGGAAAGGAAAAGGAAATTGAATTTATAGAAAAAGGAGGTATAGGAAACAGGGTTTGTAGAAAAATGAAGTCCTGAAGAAGGATTAGTAATTAGATGCATGTATCTCCCTATCACTCACTTTTTGTTTTATAAAGGGAACAACCTGCTTTGTAATTGTAATTGGTATCTGTACAGTAAAAGATCAGACATTTTAAAAGTGACTTCATGACTGTAGTTACATGGGGCCAAGCTAAATTAGACATTGTGACAGTTACTCACCCTGGTGGTCTAGTGGTACGGTTGTGACACCCGCTATGCCGCTCCTCTTCCTAGTTTGCCGGTCTCTTAAGTGTGCGTGTGGCTCGCATTTCCTTAATATATAGGCACATGAATGCTGGCGATTTTACATCATCCCGCAATGGCGCAAGGTTTAAAGGTGCATTTGGTTTTTCATCATTGCCCGTGATAGGATGTTGTTCATGGTGCCTCTGACCTGTGCGTTAAGCTTCTGTTTGTTCTTGATTATTGTGCTTGACCCTGCCTGACTTTGACTATTCTGAAACCTGTATCCTGACCCATGCCCATTATCTGACTACCGATTCTGCTTCAGATCACCCGGTTTGACCGTTTGCCTGCCTCGACCCAGCCTGTCAGATAACACAAGTTATCTGCCTGCCTCGACCCAGCCTGTCAGACTACGAATCTGCCTCCTCCTGCCTGTACCGTGACCTTTGGCCTTAAGACTTTCAATACAGTTGTGCCCCATTGGTGGCCAAAACTCTTGCCCTGAACCTCTCGTTTAAGTCCAGCTGAGAGCTCCTCCCGAAGCCAAAGGCAGTCACACTACTGGTGAAGCACGAGCCAAGACCAGAGTGCTTGGCATTTGTTCTGGTATTGGGTAAAAGCTACATTTACTGGATATATCCTGGGTCCCAAATTCCAATTTTGCCTCAGAAGGCATATTGTGTTGAGATGGTCCGCCTAAAGGGTATATTTAATGAAAGGGACAGCAAAGCATGGGATGGAATAAATGAGGCAGGAGATGAGTGGGAGAAGTTGATAAAGAAGAAAAGGCAGCAGAAAAAATGTGAAATGAAAGAGCAACGTGAAATGAAAGAGCAACAATGGAGAGAGGTGAATCGTCTGTGTTACATCATCAGTCAGCAGGAGAGAGGGAGAGACATTGGCCCACTGAGACTTGGAGCCCCCATGATTGCCAGCTATAAACACCCAGTCTAAGGAGCCTTTCCAAACTGGCTCCATAGTGGATCAGACTGACTCTGGCATTGACACATTTGTCATTCTTAAGGGGTGTTTTTGCCCGTTGTATGACTTTTTTTTTTTTTAATCTTAGCAACGTCAGACAGACCAATTTTATATTTTCATATTTGATATGAAATAATTATCTTCCATTTAGAAAAATATAAATTTTTTCCTGAAAGTAAATGAAAGGTCAGTGTAGAGTAACTGTTTTATTATGTTATATTTAACACTGCATAAAACTGATGTATTACCAAATCCCTTTAAGGCAAAATGTAAGTTAGGGGATATTACCCAATGTAAGTTTAATTCTTTTTTAATTAAGTGTAGAACATTTTACTGGAAATATTAATTCTATCAAATATAATTTTACCGTTTCACTGGGCGATTTGTGATTTAAACTGCTTCACTTGTGTCAACTATGGATCTAAGTACAATTAAGCAGATATGGCTGTCATTTCTCCTAGGGCAAAAACATAAAGTGCAGTTTATAACACAAGGGAGATGAGAAATAGCACTGCTGCAGCCGTTAGTTAAGAAAAGTCTTAATCCAAAAGCAAAGAATTATGAATATAGCCTCATGCTACAATTGTAGCTTTTCTAAATTGAACTAAAATAATTTTTTTAACTTTAAACATGTTTTTAGATGAACATTTATTATTTCATAAATTTAATTTAATGTGTATTTTAATAACTTAACTTTGAAAGCAGTTTGGTCTCTTGACCCTACTTGACTAACAAAAATCAGCTATGTTACACATCCTTCCTCAAAATGTTATGATGCAGAAAGAAAAACGTTTTGAAAGCATTTTTCCTCCTGAAACTGTCTTTATATCAGAACTGCAGAGAGAACCAGCTGTATGTTTGTTTTCCTTCATATTGATATACGATCAGATGCAGGGAGTTAAAGGGAATAAATGTAGCTGTTCTGGAACAATTTATGATCAGGTGCAGGGAGTTGCAAGGTAAAATGCAGCTGTTCACGAACAATTTAAGATCAGGTGCAGGGAGTTGCAAGGAGAAATGCAGCTGTTGTGGAACAGTTTATGATCAGGTGCAGGGTGTTTCAAGGTAAAATGCAGCTGTTCTGGAACAACTTATGAACAGGTGCAGGGAGTTGCAAGGGAATAAATGCAGCTTTTCTGAAATAATTTATGATCAGGTGCAGGGAGTTGCAAGGGGAAATGCAGCTGTTGTGGAGCAGTTTATGTTCAGGTGCAGGGAGTAATTTATGATCAGGTGCAGGGAGTTGCAAGGGAATAAATGCAGTGTCATGGTCGGCACCCAATACCAGAACAGATGCCAAGCACCCTGGTCTCGGCTCGTGCTTCACCAATAGTGCGACTACCTTTGGCTTCAGGAGGAACCCTCAGCTGCATGCATTTTGAAAATGTATGCTATATGTTCCCTTTAAAACTTTATGAGCCACAGGAGTGGGGAGCAGAAATTCTTTAACACTGTTATACAATAGAGTGCAGCTTGGCCTCTGTTTTAATTACACACAATGTCACACTGGGTAGTCTAGGGCTTCTGATTTAATGTCTGTAACAATCTGTTACCTTGAATCCTATGGATAGCTTGGATCCTGAAGGAGAGCCACTGGTGCAAGGAAGACTGGTGGACACGGATACTCCTTTACGGCTCCGGTCTTCACCAACGCCCTTTTGGGGCCCCGGGCTTTCTGCAGCGGAGAAGGCAAAGGAGCAGGGAATAGTTGAGGTACCGTCAAGGATTGAAACAGAAGCTAAGTCAAAACAGGCAAAAGAGTCGGTGCAAGCGGCATTGGATCAGAAGTCAATAAACAGGCCAGGAGTCAAAAACCAGGAATCAGATGTCAGGCAAGGCTTGCGAAGGAACTGTGGAAACAGAAGCCAGCTTGGGCAATGTGAGGAGGAAGAGGAAGGTATTTAAGGGACCAGGAACCAATCAGGAGCAGGCTGAGGAAGGACACATCAGGAACCAATAGGAAGCTAGGCACCCATTACATGTCAACACCTAAGTATACTGGCATTAAAAAAAAAACCTACAACACCTGGTATTCCTAGGCGGTCTCCCATCAAGGTACTATCCAGGCCTGCCCCTGCTTAGCTTCCAAGATCAGACGTTTTCAAGGTGATGTGGCCATAGGCTGTCCATTCTGCCAGTATTTATGCGCCAATGCTCGACGGCAGGCATTACAGTGTCCCTGCCTTACAAACTGACCATGGTTACAAGTGTTTAAATTTAAATAAGTTACAGTATGATACGTGTATGCCTTATCTATACACCAATTATCCAGATAGCTCTGAATTACAGGAAGACTATCTCCTATAGAACTAATTTTAAGTAAATAACCAAAATTTTTTAAAAACTATTTCCTTTTTCGTCTATAATAATAAAACAGCAGTTTGTACTTAATGGTAACTAAGCTGCATGAGTCCATATTGGTTGCAATTCTATCCTTTTGGATTTATTTAATGTTAAAATAAGTTTTCACACAGGGGCAGATTTATCAAAGTGTGAGATTAGATCTCACCACAGGAAACTCCACCCCCTTTCTATCAATTCCTATTTTAGAAGTGTATTTATCAAATGGTGAAACTTAACTTGAACATATTGATAAATACAATTCTAAAAAAATCACAAAAATTTTTTATATAAAGTCAATGAGTTTTTCTGTTCTGAACTCTCTCACATTCAGCTGATACAGATTCTATGCAAAACAACTTGCATTTCTATAGTGACCAGGATTAAATCACTTTTTATTGGGGGGGAGCCCTTTGATTCCAATGCAAGTGGCATGAGTGGAAAAACAAGAAAAAAATAAGGAAATTTTGAAGAGTTAAAAGAAATTGGGCAGGTTCTTTAATTACTACTAGACATATTTATGAATACATTTATTTACACATCTGCTTTGGGGTAACATTTTTGTGCAGCTGTGCATATTTTTCTTTAGGCTGATTGCATCAACAGAACTCTCTTAAGTTGGGTTCATAGAGGTCAGTCTGTCAGTTCAGCCTGGCAAAGCCATATATTCATTTGTTGCTTTACTGATGCACTCTCTGGCCGGCTTTACCTGCAGCTAGCTATATCTGTCTTCTATTCCCATATTGATATAAATATAAATCCATGCTACAACTGCTGCTCTAAACACACAGATGGATTTTTTTCAGGGCCAATTTTCACTGTGTCTTAAAGTTAGAGCAAGGGTCTTAGATGCCCTTGGGTACTATAATCTGTCTGGTACTATAATCTGTCTACACTTTACATCTATAGATTTGCTAACATTTATAATTTTTTTGTAAACTTTGTATTTTGTTAATATATCCTCATTTAGAATCATAAGGGCTGTAATGGACACAAAACTATATATGCCCCAATAAAGTTACAGCCAGTGACATGGCATTCAGCCTGCACTGATGAACTAAAGCAGTTTTCACCTTTAAATTAGCTTTTAGTATGAAATAGAGAGTGATAGTCAGAAACAATGTGCAGTTGATTTTCATATTTTTTTGTGTTTTTTTAATTTTTATCTTTTTATTCAGCAGCTCTCCAGTCAGCAATTTAAGCAATTTGGTTGCTAAGGTAAAAAATACACTAATACATATGCATTGATAGAAACTACAATATGAACAGGAGAGGGCTTGTACGCAAAGACAAGAAAGGCAATAACAATACATTTGTAGCCTTTGAAAAAATGTATTTTCAGATAGGGTCAGTGACCCCTATTTTAAAGCTGGAAAGAGCCAGAAAACTAAGGAAAATAATTCAAAAACCAATAAACAAAAAAACAAAGGCCAGCTGAAAATTTGCTTAGAATGAGTCACGCTATAACATATGAACAGTTACTGTATCTTAAAGGCAAATCACGCCTTTAAGTGCAGCTACACATTTACTGTACAACAAAAAGGTAGAAGTCCAGTATAGGTAAAGAATCCCCCAATAGTTCTCAATGTATCTGGTTCATCAATACAGAGATAGGTATTGCCACACCTTCTTGACTTCACAAATCCCATAGAAATGACTTCATTTCTACACTTACACCTGTATTCATACTTATATTCACACACATACATACACAAGTGTGCACCTATATATACAACTTTACTTTACCTTAATAGTCTCTTCATTATCACATTTTTATTAAAAGCTGCATAAGCAGGTGGTTAGGGAGGATCTAGCCCACAGATTGAAACCAAGCTTCAGGAGATTTATACTCCAAGTAATGCTGTTAAGCAGAGAGGTATATGACCTTTTATAGTTTGACCACAGGTAAACAAGTTAGGGAGCGCCGTGATCATAATTTTGTAACAAAAAAACCTGTTTTTTCCTTTTTAAATGCATGCATTTGCATATTCATTGGATTATTTAGACAGGGGGTTATTGTATTTAAATATGTTTTTATATGGCCTTAGGCAAAAAAGGCCATAAACTCAAGGGATGAGAACATAATTATACCTCTTTATAGATCCCTAGTAAGACCTCATCTGGAGTATGCAGTGCAGTTTTGGACTCTAGTCCTTAAGAGGGAACTGGTTAAAGGGATGGAAGACTTAAATTATGGGGGTAGTCCAGGTTGTTTTCTCTGGAAAAAGGCATTTGCGAGGGGACATGATAACACTTTACAAATACATTGGAGGACATTATAGACAAATATCAGGGAACCTTTGTACCTACCAGAGGCCTCCCCTTCAGACTAGAAGAAAAGGACTTTCATTTGAAGTAGCGTAGGTGGTTCTTCACAGTGAGGACAGTGAGGTTGTGGAATACACTGCCGGGTGATGTTGTGATGTCTGATTCTGTTGATGCTTTTAAAAGGGGCTTGGATGATTTTTTGGACAGACATAATATCAAAGGCTAGTGTGATACTAAACTCTACAGTTGGTATAGCTATGGGCATACAGGTTTTGTGTGAAAGAGTGTAGGTGTGTGTGTGTGTGTGTATGCTGGGTTTTAATTTGGAGGGGTTAAACTTGATGGACTTGATGTTGCTTTTGAATCTGAGCTGAATGCTTAGGATCAATTGCAAACTCACTGAACAGTTATGTCCCATGTCAAGTCACTGACTCAGTTAGCCAAAAAACTCCCATTGCATCCATGTGCTTGTCTGTATCTATCAAGAAACCTTTCAGCAGACAATAACAGTTAAAGTAAGAAATATTGTTTATTGTAAGCAAGTGACCAAGTTTCCTCACCTATCGCTTATCTGCCCTATCTGTACCACCAATAAAAAACACACACCTATCTCCATAAATTATGCTTAGTGAAAATAATATACTATGAGGAATAAACAAATGTTTTTTCCAATTGCATCAGAATCACCCAGATATGTCTGATATTCTTTACAGTAGCATATACTTGTGACAGCCAATTTCAGCTGCAGATAGAAAATGGAGGGTGTTGAACCCTAGGGAAGCCAAATGATTGACGAGACAGTCACGACTTCTGAAATTAAAGCAGTTACCCCCCACTGCTGGTTGTATATCTGTATGTATGTTTTATGCATGGAAAAGATCCACATATTGAACAGGCCAACTTCTTGTGTCTTCTGTCATGCTATTTTTGGATTCAGCTGTTTTTTTCCTTCTTAAAAGAAAGTAGAAACATTGTCAATGTTGAGAAGAATTGAGACTTGAGATTATTATTGAGAAACTTGAAAAAAGAGAAAAGAAGTGAGAGAGAGAGGAAAGGGGAACAAAGAAAATGGTGAGAGAGAGGAAAGAGCAAATACTTTCTTAGCTATGCAACTTTGAAATGGTCAATAAAAAACACAAATGACAATATAGAAATAGAAGCCCACTGATTTCTGTCTAGTCGCTGCGACGATCATGTATGATTCCTAGATGGATGATAACATTGTCATGTACCTACAGATCTGTGAATATTTCTTATGATACTTCCTTTTGGCATTCTGGGTGATTCTGATGAAACACTGCTGTTTGGAGTAATATACTGTCCATCTGCCACTTGAAGGACCTCGAACTTGCAGGTGATTCCCATTCACTTAGAATGGGGGTGATAACAGGAGCTTTTGTCCACCTCACTTTGTCACTCATGCTTAACCATCTCCAGTGCTGGCCAAAAAAACCTCAGAAAATAACTTTCTATTGGAGCAAGTAAAACATTTGAATGATGTACAATGGAAAGTTGTGTTTTAAAGTTTTGTTGCCTGTGCTGGATGACCAACCATGTGTATTGTGTGCCATTACATGCAGGTTATTTTCTTTTTCATTTTTTTTAAAAAAGAAAATTATTTTCTTTGTAGGTTTTTTAAAGGTAGGTAGCTAGATATCTGAAATATGGCAGTGCTTACTATGCTTGATGCTATTTAAGTACATATTTAGTATTTTGTGTTGTATTGCCTGTTAAACATAATTAAGTTTGCTTGTATCAGTATGTTTACTTTTAGTTACCAGTCTTTCCTTAATGACAGTGATCCAATCTATAACAAATCTAACTGGCAGTTCAAGTTCTATATAATTAATTTCAAATTTTTTCGATTAAAACTAAGTTAAAAAAAGATTAATCAATACTACTTGATGTTTTCAGGAAGTTGTACCACTGTCTGTAGAAAGCACATTTAAGATGTTATTTCTGAAGGGATATTTATTTTTTTTAAATGTCTTTTAGATAAAACTGACAAAACAGTCAAACAAGTGAAGGAGAAAGCTTTAATTTCCTATGTTGGATTTGCATAAAAAAATCTTGAAAAAGATATTACTTTCTTTACATGCATAAATGATGCATATATTATTTATGCTATTCAATTTGTGTATATTATGGAAATTGACAGCACTGGGGTTTCGTTTTTAACGCACTGTGAAGAGTGTCTGAATGCTTGGCATTCGTCAAGTAGAACATTAGTACGCTATAGCATCACTTTCCTTTGTGTTGACACTAACGTTCTCGTATAAGAAGCAGTCAAGTAAATATTGTCACAAATCAAAACGCCATATTCCACAAAAGCAGCAGCATAACATAGAGATTCATTTAGCTCCCAATCATAAATACGGAAGTCAATTTATGAAATGTGGGGTATACACAGAGCTTGAAGCCATATATAATAATAAAGTAGATGTAGTGCAGAGCACAGTGATAAAATTTAGCATGTCTAAGGCTCATCCTCCTATATCCGCTGATTTCATACAGTTATAAAAATGCATGAAAACACTAGCGGTTTCTTAAATTAATCTGCACTGTAAACAAATGAGTTCTCTAGCTAACATTCTATGCCCTCTACTTATAAAAACTCATTTATGAATGTAATTACGGCATGTGCAAGGTCATGCATACATACAAACATACCATGGAAATGATTATCTTGCTTGTAATCAAGTAATTGCCCACACTTAATTGACAAATTTAAACGATGAGTCTCAAGAGTCAACAGAAATGACCAGACATATTCCTTTTATGCCATAGTTCATCGTTATTGCCTGGAAAAATGTTCTGGAAGCTATGTAGATTTTTTTTATACTGGGAGACTTAAGACCTTTAAATCAGATTACACTGTATTTTTCTGCTGCTAAAAAATATAGAAATTGTTATAGAAAAGAAAAAAACATGCCCTATTTTAGTATTTGTATGGAATCAATGTTCTTAGCAGGTCTGTTCACAAACACACAAACTAAAACACAACACAGTGAAAGAAAATTTTAAGACATTAATAGATTTTCCTTTCGAGAAATCTGTTTCCACCAAGAAAGCTGGTTTAATTAAATGATAATTTGCCACACCACCTAGTGGTTTCTTTGCAAATAGGAAAGATTACATTCTGAAGTCCGAATGACAGAAAATAAACTCCAAAATGTGTAGTCATAAACGTATCGCCTTTATGCAACTTTTATTTTAAAAGGGTTGCCCTGTAACTAGTACTAAATTTAAAATTCTTAATGTTTCTTTATGGAGACTGTAAATAAATTTTATTTTACATTTTTCCTATTTTTTTTATTTCTTTTATTGAAATTAAAAATACAATAACTCTTAGTAATTATTTTGGTACATTTGTATGTTTAGTTGAACCAAACCAATAAAATAAATATTGAGTACAATTAACCTGTGATATTGTGTCATTTCTTACTTAGGGTTACATTGTTAGAAACACTGAGAGTTGTGTCTGGGTGGGATTTCTTTGTGGCTAGTGTGGGTGGGAAGTACATCATTTGGGGTGTTTGAATAGTCATCAGCTCTCTTCCCCCAGACCTAGCCATGGTCCCCATATCTTTTAAAATTTCTGTGGGCAGCCCTGTATTGTGTATGTTAACTTATATAGTGGAACCTCTTTATGCATGAGGTCTTCCCACAGTGCCTGTGTTGGGCCTGCTATAGCACTCCATTTCCATGCTGTTTTTTTTGGCATACATGCAGATCAGAGATAGAAAATTTTGTATTGCTTTCCTCCTCAACTTGGTTGAGTACAAGTATTGTCGGGTCCAGAGAAATTGGTATGTCTAGCTTACCTCTGATCTGTTGTTTGACCTCAGACCAAAATCTCTGGGCAGAAGGACACGTCCATATCATGTGGATGTATGTTGCATGGCCACCTTTACATCTGAAACAGTTCTTGGTTTTGTCTGGATTTAGCTTGTGTAAACAGCTTGGGGTGGGATGAGGTCAGTGTAGAAATTTGAATTGGGTCACTTTGTCTCTGGAGCATATTAGTCCTTGGGTTGCTGTTTCCAATATTTCTTGCCAGATCTCCTCTGTAATGCCTGGGATGTCATCTTGCCATTTACTGTGGAGCTTATGTAGAACTGGGCCACTGCCAAGCAATTATATTATTGGCATAAAGGTTTCTTTAAGCCAGGATTCAGGGGCAATCCAATGCACCATGTCACCTGAGGCAGCCTTGAATTTCCCATCCCCCCCTTCCCCATGGCGCTCAAAAGTGAGTGCTCAAAAAGGGTCCATGGCAAGTGCACGCTCTGCACTAGAAGAGCCTAATTTCTAGGTTGAAAACCAGAAATTCGGCTTTTAGTTACCAGGAGCTTCATTTTTGCCGCCCCTGGTAACCAGGAGGGTTGCTGCCACTTGAGGCGAGTGCCTCAACTCACCTAATTGGCGGAGCACCCCTGCCAGGATTATGTGCCCAAGTCTCAATCCTTGGCGGGTCCAGGTTGATGGTTTGGCTACCAAATTGGGAGTTCATAACATGTTGAAGCTGAAAATATCTAAATAGCATGTTATTAGGGAGGGAGAATTTTTTCTTGAGTTCTGGGATTTCCATTAGTTTTCCCTTCTTTATTACATATGTTAAACCATATTGGTGAGAATTGTGAACATTATGGCAATGTCTTCAGCTAGGGCAGCATCCCTGTCTTTCTTGTTTAAAAGCCTCACAACATTTGGTCTGGGTGGCGCTCCCGGGGCCAGTGGCCTTCCAGGCACCCGGTGGACTCTTTCTATAGTAAACATTGGTGTGAAGGCTGCTGTGCCAAACTTGTCCATGAGCCATTTGTCCAGGAACAGTTCCATGTTGGGGCCCTCAGCTCAGGGCAGCCTAGGATGCATATATTGTTCCTGCAAAGACAGTTTTCCAAGTCGTCAACTTTAGCCTCTAAGTCAGCAATGCGTTTATCTGCGTTTTCCATTCATTCTGGTATTGGAGACAAAACATCCTCTATCTCCCCAGTTCTGGTTTCAGGCTGCCTAGTTATTTCTCTGATATTCTGGATGTCATGTTTTAGTATGGCAAATTCAATTTTAATTTTGTCAATTTTAATTTTTGTTATAATAGTGGTGTGGTTGCTGGTTATAGTGCCCAGTATTTCAGCCAATGTAGGTTCTGTAATATTGGGAAGCTATGCCTAGCTGCTGGGAGAGGCTGGGCTAGATGCTGTTGTATGGTGTGCTGAATGGGACAGATCTGCTTGTGGGGAGGGTTGCTTACCTCCATTAGGGCATTGTTGCTGCATGCCTCTGGCAAACTGTGCCAGCTTATGGGCTGCTGCTGTTGCTATAGCTGAGTCTGCTGCCCTCAGCCTTACTTCTGCAGGATGATTCCCTTGACAAGTGCCATGTTGGTTGGCGCTCGACATTGCCTCCGACTTTCTGGTGGCTGTGCGGTGCTGGCCCATTACATTATGTGCAGCGAATATTGTGCTCCACCTCGCCATGGGTATGGCATGAGGTTGCTGGTTTCTGGGTCGGTGCAGGATTTTTGCAAAAATGCATAATATTTCTTTATACTGTTTACAAAAATTTTATATGTAGAAATACAAAAAGCAATACTCCAGATTTTGTTTTGGTTTTACTATATTTAATGTCACAAAGGATTGCAACAAAAGGCTACCAATAGAAGAAGCTATTTAACAATGTGCTTTCGGAATTGAGTGCAAAGGTTTGTACAGACAATGAATGGCACCCAATGGGGTGCAATACTGTGCCGTGTAAGGGGAAGCATGTGGTCAGCTCATGTGCTTTTACATGCAATTATTGGTCAAAAACCATTCCAAAATGTGCTAGAAGCAGCTCTTGTAGGTGCAAGGGGAATGAAGAGCTATGTACTCATTGCTTACCTGTGGGAACTGTTGGATACAGGATTCTGTAGCACTCTGCACCATTCCTCCAAATCAAAGGTGCAGTTAGCCAGAACAGAGCAGTAGTTTTATACCTAGACTATGCCCACATTATATGTGTATTGTACACCAAAAGGCAGATTTACTATTATTCCCTAAAAAATCCTCAAATTCATTAAAAATTCAAAATCATAGGGGGGCGTGGCCTGACGTGGAGGCGCATGACAGCCTAAGCAGAGAGCTCCGTGACCGATATCGCTGATCCGGAACATAAGCGGCAGTACAACATGGGGAAGACGCATAAAACTAAACCGGATAGAGAGAGGACTCCGGTGAAAATACCTTTTTCCGAATCCCAGTGACATAGCGCCGCTTTTTATAAAAAAAAAAAAGCGAGCGAGCTCAATCCAAGATGGCGCCGGTACTAGAAAGACACGAGGAGGAGACAGAATCTCTGGCAGAGCCCTCTGAACAAGGCAGCGATGAGGAAGGTGAGCCAGACCTAAACTCATATATAGCACAACTGCCTTCCAAAGCTGACATTAAAGAAATGTTACAGGAGGTAACCTCTACCATTAAGGAGGAACTACAAGATATAAAAAGAGACATTTCCTCTCTAGCCTCACGTACAGAGGACATTGAATTTAATATTAGCAAGCAGACCTCTAATCAAAAGGCCATATACCTACATATCAAAAAGCAGGACACGATCATATGTGAACTGCAAAGACAAGTAGAGGACCAGGAAAATAGAAGCAGGAGAAACAACATCAGAGTGAGAGGGGTCCCTGAAGAAGTACAAAATGACGAAATAAATGGTGTGCTGTTACAGATATTCAACAGTATATTGAGGAGAGACACAGCATCAGACATGAAGATAGAAAGAGCCCATAGAGTGCAAAAACCTAAAGCAGCCCCACTAAACGCACCAAGGGACATCTTATGCTGCCTACACAGCTTTACCACAAAAGAAGAAATATTATCAAAAGCTAAAGAGACCAATAACCTCACTTATGATGACAAAAATATCAAGCTATTTCAAGACTTATCAAGGACAACCCTGACTAAACGCAAAATGCTAAAACCCCTTACGGACACTCTCAGAGAGCGGAGCATCCTGTACAGGTGGGGTTACCCATTCTCACTTACCGCAAGCAAGGATGGAACCTCAGCTACCATTCGGCTTCCCACAGACACAGACCAATTCATTAAAAAATTGCATCTACCTAAAATTGAGTTACCAGGCTGGTACCCGGACCCGGCGAAAGCACCAGACTTAGACTTTGTTAACCAAGGGGAATGGACAGAAACATCCTCCCCACGGAGAATTCCTAGGACCCCGAGGACGCCGAAAGAGAGAAGAAAATTGACATAAGACTGAGTGACTTAATAGTCTCATACAAAGTGATTGACTGATTGAACTAGCTGAAAGACCACGGTGTAGATCCTACATCTTTACATGGCATAATTCGATAAGTATCAACAGAATGAGATGTTATTGTTGAATGTTTGTTTTCTGAGTTTACTTGTTACTTGGTTTATTAATTCTACATATACCCATAAGTCTGACACAAGAATAATACTATTACTTGATTTTCAGGTTAGAAATATTATTTTCACCCCTTACAAACACTTAAGGCTCCCCAAGTTCATTAAGCTGGATCAGCAATAGGCGAACTAGCCCAATCCAGTAATGACTCCATTGAAAAATAAACCCCCCACGAGGTTACTAACCCCCACAATTGTGGTGACTATCACCCTGGCCGCTGCGCTCCCATCTCAGCTAAGGGGCGAACACCCCAGTAAGTCTGCTGAGGCTTTCCTTGCTTCTTCCCCCCCTAAATGTTCTCCCCCTACCAGTTCTACTTCCTACCCTTTGAACCAACCCCTACCATATGTTACCCCCCCAGGCAAGCTGACAACAAGTTTCAGCACTAGAGGATCAAAATATACCTTTAATCCTTCAGATGGCTGTATCAGAAAGTAAAAACATAGAATGCACAGTTCTATCATTTAATGAATGAGCCGATTAAGAGGGCACAGATTTTTGGAGAATGTAAGAGAAACCATGGGAAGATAATAATGCTACAAGAATCCCACTTTAGGGTAGGGGCAGACAGGGAGATTCGGGGAGATTTTGTCGCCTGGCGTTTTTAGCAGGCGACAATCTCACCGAATTTCCTTCTCCCTGTCTGCCGCTAGTATACTGACAAAGCGCCAGCGCCTGTGCAGACGCAGCGCGGCGATTTCCGGAATCGCCCGAAGATACTTTGTGAGGAAACTTCGTCTGCTAAAAAACGCCAGGCGACAGAATCTCCCCGAATCTCCCTGTCTACCCTAAAAGAGGGACATATGCCTACAATAAACTTAAAGGCATATCCCCATGTTTATATGAGCAATAACCCATCAAAGAAAACACTGGGAGTTATTACACTTATTCATAAAGATTTGCTGTTTCAATATACAGATGTATTAATAGATAAGGAAGGTAGATTTGTGTTACTTAAATGTAAACTAGCAAATCAAGTGTGTACCTTAGCTAATGTATATGTACCCAATCATGGCCAAGTACAATATCTGACAAGTTTCCTGAGAATTTTGGAGGAGTTCAGTGAAGGGCTTATCATTATGGGAGGTGACTTCAACATGACCTTAAACCCCCACACTGACTCATCCTCAAAAAAGAGTAATATATCATACAAGGGTCTGAAAGAAATAAAACAGATACTGAGAGACTTATCTCTGGTCGACATATGGAAAATAAAAAACCCCACAAAAAAAGATTTCACACACTTTTCAAAAACACACAAGGTTTATTCAAGAATCGATTATGTTTTTGTATCACAGTACTGGTTACATTTATTTTCAGATGCAGACATAAAATCATCACTCATATCAGACCATGCCCCGGTAACTACCTTATTTCAACTTCCACAGACTTCAGAACAAGAGTTCAACTGGAAATTTAATGACTCAATGATCCATAATGGGAGTAGAAAAGAGATTATTCGGGGCTGGATCGGGGATATAGTACATCTTAATGCATCCCCCGAGATCTCACCGTCAACTAGGTGGGAGACCCTGAAGTGTGTACTCAGAGGCAGGTTGATAGCATTGGGAAGTAACCTGAAGAAAGAGAAAAACAAAGAAATTAGCAATTT
Source organism: Xenopus borealis (assembly GCA_024363595.1). NCBI lineage: Eukaryota > Metazoa > Chordata > Amphibia > Anura > Pipidae > Xenopus > Xenopus borealis. The sequence goes on along the minus strand of CM044435.1, from coordinate 25,088,383 downwards.
ACTTAAAGGAATTTTTACCTTAGAACAGAAACATAAAAAGCATTTAGAAAATTACACTCTAGCAGAATTAGATAGGAAAAGGTTACAACTAAAAGCAATCTTAGACTCGAAAGTGCAGAGAGCGTATTTATGCTGCAAACAAAAGTTCTACGAACTTAATGATAAATGCACAAAACACTTTGCAGGAATTCTAAAAAAACTACAACCACAATCACAGATCATGTCAATCAGAGATAAAAACAACGAAATACAACACAGTACGAAAAGCATAGCAGAAACATTCAAGAATTACTATCAGGTATTATATAAACTACACTCAATCCCCCATACCCAGGAAACGCAGGAGAAAATAGAAGAGTTTATAGCCCAAGCTAAATTACCGACACTATCACCAGAACAGGCCTCAAAACTAGACAACCCTTTCACGGCCAAAGAAATCGAAGATGGCATTATGTTAAAATGGGAAAAATGGGAAAAGCCCAGGGCCAGATGGCTATACATCATCTTTCTATAAAGCATTTAAAGAAGACCTAGTACCCATACTCATAGAACATTACAATGATATTTCTAACGAGAGAGGATTCCACCCCCAAGCACAGGAAGCACATCACAGTCATACCCAAACCGGGGAAAGATCCCCAACTATGCTCTAATTACAGGCCCATCTCCTTGATTAACATCGATATGAAAATATACGCTAAAATATTGAGCAATAGAATTAAACAATACTTACCATCTATGATTCATCCAGACCAAGCGGGATTCATACCTGGGAGAGAAGGAAAAGACAATACAGCTAAAGTAATATCGTTAATCCGACAAGCACAAATACAAGGCATTCCTAGTCTACTACTTACCACCGATGCTTAGAAAGCATTTAACAGGGTGTCCTGGTTGTACTTAGATAGGACGTTAGAAGGCTTCGGGCTAGGAGAAAAAACCAGACACAGAATCATGGCTACCCAACTGCTAGAATAAAGATTAATGGCATACTGTCACAGAAAGTGCAGATATTTAATGGAACCAGACAAGGCTGCCTGCTCTCGCCAATACTTTTTGTCTTAGTAATGGAAACTTTATCTCACATTAGATTATGCCCGGACATATCAGGCTTGCTAGATTCAGATACAGAGTACAAATGTGCATCTTTCGCTGACGACCTGATTCGCTGTGTAACTAAACCATCCATTTCCCTTCCCAACATTCTTAATCTGATGAACACCTTTGGGGAGCTTTCAAATTTTAAAGTCAATTTATCCAAATCTGAGATCCTAAATATCAATATTACAACTCCCTTAGCCAAAGTCTTGAAAGATAGTTTTCCCTTTAAGTGGGCAAACCCGCACATAAATTATCTAGGAGTCAAATTACAAGCCAATTTGGCTAAGGCTTATGAAGACAACTACATTCCACTGTTAAAAACACTCAAAAAACTATTAGACAAATGGGATAAACTTCAACTTTCTTGGCTAGGTAGAATACAGGCCATAAAAATGATTTTCATTGTCACGAAAACATTTCACTCAACCACACTTAACTCTTGGGTTTGGCTACAAGGGGTTACAATCAGTCTCTCAA
>CM044435.1:25052425-25083087 GCA_024363595.1 Xenopus borealis | reverse complement strand
AACATGCAAAAGAATTAGAAATCAGGAAGGGGGCAAATAGTTTTTCACACCACTGTATAATTGGACTAATAACAAAAACACAAAGGCATGGAGCATACTAGAACAACAAAAGAATTCCATTCCCCATTGAAAATCTATTATGGATATCCGAGAAGAAGATTCCAAAAGAAGCGCACAATCATCCCTTGATTAGCGCCACTATAAAGATATGGCATAGGAACAAGGAGAAATATAAACTAACAGATTATCCATATAGATTAGCGACACTACAGAACAATCCAGAATTCCCCCCAGGAATGGAAAAAGGAGCTTTCAGTAGATGGGTTATGAAAGATGGAAGAGAAACAAAAATAAATGATTTCATAAAAGAAAATAAAATGATATCATTAGCTGAGATTCAAAAATGTTGGGGGATCCCATCCTAGGGACAGTTGGAATTATAACCAATTACATGGGTTCATAAGATCAAGTATCTCTTATAGCTGGGGAAGACAGCTAACCCCTTGGGAAAGGATACTATCTACCAAACTAGAAAATCCTAGAATGCTGTCTATTTCCTATAAAATGTTATTAAACGCAATCCCAATATCCTCTCCGGCATTCCGTGCAGGATGGGAAAAGGAACTACAAATAAAAATTCCTGAATCAACATGGATTAAGATATTTAAAAATATGCATAAGAACTTTAAGGCTTCAAAAGCATATGAAGCCACCTATAAACTCGTAACTAGATGGCATTATACACCTGCAAAACTCAGTAAAATGTATCCAGGTACTTCTGATGTGTGCTGGAGATGCAAATCCGAAATAGGAACGCACAATCATATTTGGCTAACATGTCCTACCTTAGAAAACTATTGGAAAAATATTCTATGCACTATCCAAAAGACGACAGGGTATAACATTAATCCTAAAAACCATACCTTAATTCTCCTTAATTCAAGTGAGGACGAGAAGCCATTAGATAGACTATCACTTCACCTTCTCCAAGCAGCGAAAGCTCTCATTCCAGGGAAATGGAAAGATGTAAAACCCCCCCACATATAAGGAATGGATCACTAGAGTGGAAGAGATTAGAAAATTAGAAGAAATGACTCACATTATACACAATAATAGCGATAAATATTGGGAAATTTGGATGCCTTGGATAAATTATGTAAATCATACCAACGAGGATGAACATAGTTAACAACCGTGTGGTAATATGAGGGGGGCATGGAATTTATAGTTTAAATGTTTTGTCACGACTGAATATACCCTTGTACAGCATACAAAAATAAAAATAAGACTAAACGTAAAAGTATTCCGAGATCCTTTACAGTTGTGCTAATTATTACAGATATGACTTGTTATCAATGCCTGCTTTACATTTGTTAACTTTATAAAACAACTTGCTTGCTTTACCTACCCCCCTTTTTTCCTTCTGTATCCCTTATGTTATAAAACAATAAAAAGAGATTATACAAAAAAAAAATTCAAAATCGTATGATCGAATACCGATTGTTCAATTTCACGAAAAAATGGTACTATTCCCTCCGATTGTTCGAAAAATTTGTGAGTTTCGAACGATCGAGCAGTTCGATCGTACGAATGGTATTCGAGCGGGTGTTTGAAAAAAAAGCCTATGGGGGGAATCATGGTCTCTGGCTTGAGGAAATATACACGCTGGGCGAGTCCAGGAAGATGGGAGCCTGGAGATCTCTGATCTGGATGGGTACAACCTCCTGCGCCCCGGGCACAGGAAGTACTAAGAACAGAGCTGAGATCGTCAGCTTCCCCAAACAGGTGGGTCCTACACTCAGGTGCTCCAGCCCAGGGCAAATACACAGGGGATTCCAATTTAGTAGAATCTGCAGGTTCTTTGTGCCAAAGCTCAGCCATACCCTCTGTGCCCAACTGCAGGGCAAAGTCTGTCTATTTGGGGTTCATACGCTGAGCGAGGAGTTTGGGGTGCGGGGATCCTTCACTTTGGCTGTGGAGTTGACCTCGTGACTGGCACCCCCAAGGACTGGGCTTCGGTGGAGACGGTGAAGTTTGTGGCAGTTATGATACATGAACACACAGGCTGTCAGAATATGGGAGAAGAAATCAAACGCTGAACAATTATTATTTATTATTAACATGTATTTCTATAGCGCCATCTTATTTCGTAGTGCTGTAATGGATCAACATTGCCCTGTCGCCTTTTCTGTAGAGGACAGGAAGCAGAATTTCTGTAAGTTATTTCTTAATAAAGACTTTTCTATTTTAAAGTTTAATTTGTCTTTATGTTTTTATTTCTTTGTATTCTAACAAATTTTATTGTAAAAAATGTTGATGTTACTGTTCCTTTAAAGAAGCTCCTTTCTACTATGTAATGCCATGGTTGTTCTTTGTAGGGAAAAATACTCCTGTGTTGGCAATGTCTTCCAAACACCATGCCCAGACATCTGTTTTTTTTCTCTGGCAAAACTCTAATGTGGATTGACATTTTTTTTCTCCACTATTGAAAACACTGTTTTTGTAGCAAAATTGTACAAAAAAAGTTTCGTAAATTGTAAAAAAAAAAGTTATTTCTTCCCTATTCATGCACAGTATATCAGGAGCTGAAATGATAAATATGCTAATTAACAAGTACTTTATTCATTAAATTGTGGATACCAGGCAAATTGTATAAATTGGATAAATATTGGATAAATAAGGGATAACTAGCAAATTTATTAGAACCTGAACAGCAATTTTCTTCATGACATGCATGGTTCAGTCTGGTGGATTCCATGAGCAAATGCTTTCTATTAAATAGAATTTGTTATACCCAGATAATGCTGTACTATATTTTGATGTAGTTCCAAACAATGGGGTAAATAAATAATTTTTTAATTAGTGCTACACTTCATATACATACATACAAGCACATTCCACATTTCCAGATAAAGGATTTTTACATTATTTATGGAGTCTTATAAAAAAATAAACATTTAAGCATTAAATAAATCCAAAATCCAACAGAATGGTTTTGCCACCAAAATGGATAAATACAGCTTAGTTACCATCAAGTACTAGATATTGTTTTATTATTACAGATTAAAAGGAAATCATTATTACATTTTCAAATTATTTTGTTAAAATGATGGGAGCTTGCCTTTCTGTAATTCAGAGCTTTCTTTATAAGGAATCCCATTCAATTCATTAACAAACATTAAGCATATGGTTGCATATATTTATATAATTTGTAATATCAGTTTTGCTACTCATCTATTTTATTAGCAGGAAGAATAGAGGCACCTTCATCCATGCAGGTTTGGGAGCGTTCTAATTTTTTTTAGGTTCATAAGCAATAGTGTTTAAAAATCTAAATATATATCCAACAGTAGTTAGTGAGTTATAAATATCCCATTTGAGTCTGAGAGAAACCACCCTGTATCTGGGTTGAGGTTATGCCAATTTCTGATTTCCCAGAAGGTTTCCAGGTAAAAATCCTAAGGGTTTATGATTCAGTATTGTGATTCTGCTATCCATGATGTTACATAAGTGACCTAATTTATATTACATGTAAAGGAATGCAGCACTGTACATACAACATACAGTAGTTTAAAATGATAAATACCATTCTTGCAAGACAAGCATACATTAACTGCAAAAAACCCAAACAGAATGTGTTTTTATTATGCCTAACAAATGCTTAATCTATAGCAAATATAGCATATGAGTGACAGGAATCCTTTCTAAGAAAAAATGTATGTCTAAGTATAACTACATTCTCGGTCAAATTAGATGTACAATTCCTCTACTTACCTTCAAAGTCCTTTACTTCCTTTCATCTAGTTATATAGTATGTCTATCACAATCTATGATCTATATCCATGTAAGGGCCATCTTTTTTTCACTCTTTTGAGCTATTTTGTCTCTGGAACACATCTCATAATCTGAAAGTACAACTAAATTGGTGCCTGGTTAAAGGTGCCTTTGATAAATGCTGCAAACTACTTTCACCACAGTGTATTCATTATTAGTATACGTTTCAGTGTTTTTTGTTCAACTGTACTACTTATTAGATGCTAAAACCTCCTTTTCTCCTTTAAAGTCTCCTTTTCTTTGACATTTTCCTTGCTCCACAATAGTAAATATCCCCTACAGAGTATGTGAAATGTACAAAGACCCTGGGCAGAAGTGCAAGTTGACTAAGGTACACAAGAGCATACCCAAAAGTGCTTATGTAGAGAGTACTGCTGCCTAGGGTCTGTATGTATCTTGTGGCTGATAAAAATACCCATCTGACTCCACTACTTAACTTGTGTATTTGAAGGACACACAAGCTTGGGAACTGGTAGGGGCAGGATGGTTCCAACAGGTGCAAGCTGGCTTCATCCATACCACCTGCCACAGGTCAGCTGGAGTAGTACCAGGCAGGCTGCAACTGCATTATCCTGTGCCGAACTGGTGCTGAGTATGACACTTCCACATAAATCCAAAATACTGTTTTGGATTGCTTATTGCCCACTGAAGGTATAATTCATATAGTTCCTGGGTGTCTTGGGACACTTAAAGTCACATCAGGGCTGTATTGGGGTCTGCATCCACTACTTCCTAACTTGCATGTATGAATATGGGCACGAGTGCTGCAAAATCCAAGCAGCCTTGTATTCATGGTGGTGGCTGCAGACCTCTGAATTCTGCCTTCCAGCTGTTTCTGAGCACAATGAAACAGTTTCTTGCACTTGTACCCTGTGTGGCCTCTTTCAAATGTGCTTATGAACAGCTTAATATGCTATTTCAATGATGTCTATAAGACATTTTTAGGTTCCGTGGAACAGATGGCATCAGATAGCTTTGTATCCAAATGCAACCAAGATATGCAGGTGCACCCAGGGGCGTACCAGGAGCTGCTACTGCCCTGATGCTGCCCCCCTTCCTGCTCCTCACAGCTAATTATGTCGGAGTGGGTCGAGGAGGGGCCCCATCGCTAATGCAGTGAGTGCTATTGCGCTCGCTGCACTAGAAGAGCCGAATTTCCATTTTAAAAAATGGAACAACTTTCTTAATCCATAATTATATTTATTTGAATAAATGGGTGGAGCTATAATGGCTGCTCTGACATGTACATGTTTAAATCCAAGCAAAATCTCTTAAGTGAAACTGTTCTCCTTTACATAAAATATAGTGCAATACCAGCTGCTTTTACAGAGCATGTAATTTCAACGTCATGTTCACACTTCAAACATGTGGTTTAGAATTTGTACTTTCTTGAGCTTACTTTATTAGCTGTAGGATAATTTGTGTTTCCAGATTATTTGGTTACATCATTTTTCTCTCAGTAAGTCGGCTGACAGGTGGAATTCCATCAGCATCTAAAGTAGATATAGTGGATAGAACCAAAAATAAAATATAAAGTGATTTTTAAAATAATTATTTTTAGAATATTTCACAATGTGTGTAGGCTAGGAAACCCAACTTATTGTTGGGTTAGAAATCATTTAAATAATTATTGCCCAAAGAAAACTGATAGGGGATTCAGCACAGTGGTAGAATTGGCCTTCAATAAATGATGGATTATAAAAGCATAAAACAAATTTACTCACATTATAACTTAATATTTGTCTGGCTTCTTCATTAAAACACAGCCTATTCTGGGAGAGGGTATGATATTGTTACTTTTTAAATAAGAATGGAGTTCATACAGAGTGATGTAAATAAAGAGAAATATAGATAGATACAGAGGTATATATATTTATTCTTATTAGCCCTATGACTAGCTGGATTCAGCTTTTCTAAATTGAGCAGAAGGCTAGAATCTGGAGTTATTCCCAAACTTCACAGTGTCTGGAGGACAGCCAACCAAGTGCAGCTGCAATAGTGAACAATTTGCTCTGAACTCCTCCGCAATGTTACTGCTAAGCAGAACTAAACTATTTGTAAGAATAGACCAGCTCCATATGTAGACCAATTAGTGCCACCAAGTCTATTTAGGATGATGAAAGGGTTGTTGTCTGATTTTTTGTTTGAAACGAAAAGAGGTAGAATATAATGTCACAAAGAAGAAGATGTTTAGGACATTTAGAGCAGGGATTCTCGAACATGGCCTTGAGGACAGAGATTTAATCATATATCTTTTTAAAAATAGGTCAATAAATTAGAAGATGCAATCGTCGAATTGTCTGCCCTGAGACCAAGTGTTCTGTGTACAGCCAACTCCCATCATCCTAAAGCAGCATTTTCTCAGATCGTTTAACCTAAAGAACTAGAATATACAGAAAATGAAGCAGCTTACACATTTACACATGGACGTTCTATTTTAATTAAATACCAGTGCTTTCTATGTGAACATGGGAGTTTCATTCAAATGAATTCAGGGTTAGAGAGTGTGCTAAGAATACCAAAAAAATTACCAAAATAAATGTTTTTAGTTTTGCGATCAACATGTTATTGGTATAGGCAGAGTGAAATTATTGGATGGGGGTAAGGGAAGCAAGAACTAGCAATTCAGTAAATTTTTCTTCTGGCATTAAAACCTACACCCACATGTGCCTACTTTGGTAGTATGAACAGGTTAACTGGTGTCATTACTGCTTAATGCTTTCAGTTCTGCAATTACAATGCTGTCAAGAGCCCTGAGAGGCAGCTTGCTTCTCCAAAGTATTCTTGATCTATAACATGAACTATTGAAACAATATATGTTGAGGCATACAATATTTTAATGTCCTATTGTATATTGCTATAATTTCTAACCAGGGAGCCCCTCCCCCTATTCATCTCCATGAATATATTGGTTTAGTAGAGTGGAGGGAATTAATTTTTATTTCCTTGTGGACCACTACCTTTAATTCAAGAAAGTCAAATAAAGTGCTTTAATGCCTTCATGATAAATTAACGTTATTACCCTCCTACAGTTATAATGCCTCTGCCACCATATTTGATAGCCTAGACTTAATGCTACACACAGTATACTCACCTTTGCTCCTCTTCTTTAGCTGTTCTTCCTCTACTCATTCACCATTTAATTCATGTCTATTGGGAAACTGCTTAGAATTCCATTTTATCTTGCTGTAATTGGATCTGCCCCTTGGTATTGGATTGTTGTCCCTTTGTTGTGAACCCCTACCACCTTTACCCCATACTAGTTTTGGTTCCCCTTTTCTTAACACCACCTCAACATTTCAATTTAGTTCCAACTTCCTTTAGAGAAGGGAATATTTTCACTGGGCTACACCCAAGCCCTATTAATAGAAGTGTAAATGAAGCTATTAAAACATGAATTTCAGTTACCCCCAGAACAATTTTTTTACTCAAGCACGAGCTGCCACCAACATTTAGCTCTCTGTTTGGACACAGTACAACCTGCTAACACAGGGCACATTTTCACTACTCAAGCAACTGACAGTCAGCTTTGGAAAACTACTGTAAGGAAAGACATTATTAGCTATTGCTCTTGGTAAAATTAGTTCATATATAAGCACCATTGACTATAGATTCAACTTTAATTTTAAAGTTTACGTAAATAAGCGATAACCCTCTATTGCATTTGGTAATTTATAAGCAATTTATTTGATTCGTATTGAACTCTTGATGATTTAGTGCAGCCCAGAATATTATAAAAAATAAAGTACTTCATGTGATCTATAGAGTACATGATTTGAAGCGCCATGCATGAAGGCTACTGAAATTATTTAAACATTTTTAAACCCAAGATTGTTTTCAAAATTAACATAGATTTATGTTAGTATCATGTTAATTGTTTAAATTATTTTTTAATAAAGGACAAGTATAAAGAGTATTCTATTATGAAGACCTTTTTCATACTTTGGCGCTTTCTGTATTATGTCTGATGAATAGCTGACCCCATAGCTGAGAACTTTTGGGGGGTGTTACCTAAAGAGCATGACATTTTATAGAAAACAACTTTTGATTTACATCATGCCCTTTGTCATTCCTATCTGACACTTTTTTTTTTTAAAAAGAGAGGAGATTGGGCATTCTTCGACCAAATAAAAATTCATAATATGGATGGATACGAGTACTTCAGGGAGACAAGCTTTCAGCATGTGGAAACAGGCATTCTGCTGGTTAATAAAATGTGAATCTTACTAGGTAGAATTTTGAAATATCTACCATGTGGACATATATCCAGAGCTTTTGTGATTATTCTGAACCTAATTACCCTAGAACTGGTAATTATTATTATAAAGTTATATACATGTGACTTGTCACATTAGAAGCTTCGTTAACAGAGTTCAGTAGCAGACAATTAAAAAAATAGAAATGTAACGCATGAAAGGAACTTATTAGGGGTGAACTGGGAAGCTTGGTGGCTCAATTGATTGCACCTATGCCTTGTAGCGATGCAGTCTTGTGTTAGAATCAGTTTGGGCTCTGTCTGTAATGTTCTCTCATGTCTACATTAGTTTCCTCTGGGTACTCTTGTTTCTTCCTATACCCAAAAATCACATAGACAAGTTATCGGTCTTCTTGATAAAATTGACCCAACAGTAGCAATGACTATTTTCATAGTCACCATATAAACAGTATAAATAATGTAAATATTAGAGACTTTTGTTCAGTGTAGCCTAGTAATCTACTGTATATCTTGCTTGTAAAGCCTGATGCTTTTGAGATTTGTTCTTCCTTTTTTGCTTGAAATACTGAACTATTCAGTGTGAAAATAGTTGGAAGGGACTTGTTCCTCTGATCACTAATGGCCAATTTCCAATTTTGATGGCTAACAAATTTGAAGTTGTTCAGATTTTTATTCTAAATACTGTAGGCTGACTGCAGTACTATTGTTCAAAAGTGCCTGAAGGGACACATGCAAATTGTGGTTGTGCAAAAAGGCACAAAGCAGTTTGTTGAAATGTTTCGATGAAAAGTTATTTTTAAACAAAAGGAACAATTATTAATCAATGGCCATGTCACCAACCTTGACTCTATGGCACTATTACTCATTACAGAGAAGCAAATTAGTAAAAGTGAAGAATTATTTCAGTAAAAGTGAAGAATCATTTCATTATTGCAGTATATTGAAGTTTTGTAGGAATGATGTTTCTGAATAATAGATCCCAGACCTATAATTATTTTGCTCATTTCTAGTGACATGAACTTTTTTTGTAAATATTTGCAATTTCACAAATAACTTAGTATTAAAGTTTTTGGATGTTTAGTACTAAAGCAAAAGAATGATCTTACAAACGAGTTCAAGGTGCATTGTTCCTTTTCACATTAACAGAGATCAGTTTTAGCTATAAAACTTTAAAATGTTCAGCATAAAATGGACTAAGCTTTATCTTTCTGCAAATGAGCAATCATTTTGTGCAATTTCATTGTACTGGTTTATGCTATCATCATTAATATAGTTCTTTTGTACCTTACTATTGATTAGCAATGCAGAGGATTTTATTACAAATAATGTGTGCACAAGCGCTAAAAAAATGTTCATGCAAACACATTATGATTAACACTGCAGCCCTGAATATAGTCAAACCTGTAAATCCGAATTGTAGTCAGTTTTTATTTTCTAATCAATCATGATAAAAGCTTTCTACTTCTACTTTTTTCCCTAGGGCAGTAGTAAACTCAGCAGTATTACTGTACATCTTTGGGGTAATAAAATGTATATCATAAAAAGCTGGAAGTCTGTCCACTGGTTGTGTCATTAAAGTTGTTATTATATAGTAAGGTGCATTCTAAAAGCCAGGCATACTGTACATGAGGCCAATTATTTGTCCAAAGTAATTTCAGTAGCAAGTGGTCAAAATAACATTTTCACTGCTGTCTATTCAGTGACTACAAATGAAAGCACCCTGACCATGAGTAAAGTAGTAGTTACACCATTTCCACAGAATGTTTCCCCCCTTTTTCGTTCAGTAAGTTAAAAGAGGCGCATCTATAAAAACACACATGCAGAAGTATAATTAGTACTTTTCAAATGTAATTTTTTTAATAATTGATCAAGGGAAAAAATGTTTTTGCAATTTTTGTTCTGTGGTCACTAGGATATTTTATAGTAACATAGTTAAATTAGGTTGAAAAAAGAAAAAGTTCATCAAGTTCAACCCCTCCAAATTAAAACGCAGCATACACACACACACCCCTACACTCTTTCACACAAACCATATATGCCCATAGCTATACTAACTGTAGAGTTTTTTTTTTTATTTCAATTGATGACATGCAGCATGGAAGCAACTTATTAGGGGGTAATTTGGACACAAAAATTTGAATATAAGTTTTAAAAACTAATCATATTCTTTTTATAGACAACTTCACATAATAGTGCTTTCAAGAGCAAATTTTATATGCTTTGAATTATCATTGAAAGCAGCCAAAGCAAGAGAAGGGTAGCCAGCAGGAAGCATTGAATAAATACAGATTTTGCATGCCTAAATCTGCTGTTGTGAGGATTAATTCATAAATAGATATTTCAGGTTGCAAAGTGGATTTATCATAGGCAAATAAACTCATGAGTTCTGTGATTTTTTGGTTGCCCCATATGGGCCTATAGCTATTAAACCTCAGCCAGAGAGTCAAAAAATGACCTTTTAAAAATATATATATATATTGTTTTAGTCTGAAACCATTGGTTGAAATAATGACTAAATGCCAAACTGTTGTAACCATGTCATCAGTAGTCAGAGGTTAAATCGTTCTTCAAGTTTTGTTAACACAGAGTGGCATACTGCATCTTTAATGTCATGTCAATATGTGACATTCATATTTTGCAATTTTCTCAAAGCAGAATTCAAGATCATGCCAAGTGAGACTATTTGACAACACGACATGCTCTGCAATCTGTAGCACGGTGTTAATTGTGTCAGCTTGCAAATGGCAAATGCTGTCTTTATTTTAACATTTATCAACAGCATTTGACTTTTACATTTCATTTGAGACAAGCCAGTCATAGTCATCCAACAATATCTTTACTTCTCAAACTGGTTCAATACTCAGTAGGCAAATTTTGACATATTGCTCCCACTCTAATCTGTTTCATCACAATATTTTCTTATTCTTGAACACAATGCACAAGGGAAAATATACCAAGACTATTTACACTGAGGATAATTTGTTAAGCACACATTCACAAATTGATGACCCTGTCCAGTTTTGATACATGGTATCTATGAACAACTATATGGTGAATGTTAACACTTAAATAATCAGCCACACAGAAGAAGCTAAAACTTGTACTTATAGGTTTATGTCTCTCATGATTTTGATTACCTCAGTGCTTTAAATGTTCTCAGAAAACATGGCAGCTATTACAACACCTTTATTACATGCCACCACTTCCCATGGAAAATAATGTAAAATAGCTATAGATAACATTTCCCAATCTGCAGCCATCCTTTTGCCATAGTTGAGTGGTTTCGAAACAGTGAGAATGGACTTGAACAGAAGCTGAGAAAGATTCAGCATGAATGACTCAAATGCAAATGTATTAAAATTCTATTTTTTTGCTGAATTTAAAGAAACTTGAAAGCTCAAAAAAAGTCATATCATTAAATAAAACCCCACAATCACGCTAAAGCCAAAAATGGAAGAATGTAGGGCTCACTTCCGCATAAAGTAAACCACTGTTTGTTACATTAAAAACACAGGCGCCTGCTGCTGTGGAAGAGACACCTATCACTTTTCTGGAACACAATTTTACTATACGCTTGATGAGAATTATTGTGATGAGTAACTACTACAATCACAGTAAAACCACATTTCAGTGAATATGCAAAATCTCTAATCCTTTTTGAACACACACATTTTAAAAATACACCTCCATTGACTTCTGTGCCCCTAGATCAGTGGTCCTCAAACTTGGCCCTCCAGCTGTTAAGGAACTACAAGTCCCACAATGCAATGATGGAGTCTGACAGCCACAGTCAGGCAAATGCATTGTGGGACTTGTAGTTCCTTAACAGCTGGAGGGCCAAGTTTGAGGACCACTGCCCTAGATACTTTGAATCCCTGATATAGCAATGTTTTTGTATTTACACAGTTTATTTTGTCATAAGCTAAGTGGGGCTTGGAACACAGGTTAACCTCAAAGGGGACATAAACAAAAGACTTGGGGGCAGATTTACAAAATTCACATGAAATGATTGAAGTTTGATCGAACACGATCGAATAACGATTGTACGAATTTTACGTAAAATCATCGAATACCGAATTATCGAATAGATCGAATGATTGGATATTCGATAATTCAATCATTCAGTTTTAAAATTGTTCGACTGCCTACTTCGCCAGATTGAACCTACCGAATTGCAATAGAAGTCTATGGGAACCCCCCCATAGGCTTCTGAGACTAAGTCCTGCTTGAATACCATTCATACGAGGCTCGAACGGAATTTTACGATTTTTTTCGTGAAATTGAACAATCGGTATCCGATCGTAGGAATTCATCAAGAAATCAAATAGCGAGCAAAATGATAGCCTAAAACAATTCGATAAGCACTCGATGGTCGAATTTCTAATATGATCGAGCTAATTTTGGGGAATAATAGTAAATTTGCCCCTTAGATTATTATTTTGCATTTTGCTGAGACTGCCTGATGGAAAGCAACATGGAAGCTCACACAGTATATCCATTCCAGTCTATTAAAGTTCATGTAAGGTAGTTCGTGATGAGCAAAATTGTTCACCAGATTTTGCCATGAAAAAACACCCATAGACTCCAACGAATGAAAAAATGAGTCACACATAAAAATTTGTCACCCATTGACTTCAATGTATTTGGCTAAGTTTTGCAAATTTTCAGCAAGCACAATGTGTCAGATTTGCCCATCACTAAAAATGAATCTTACCTATAAATAGTGATGTGCAAATGTATTCACCTGGGGCAAATTTGCTGCAAATCGCCACAATTCAGCAAAAAATTTGCAAATCACCAGGCGTCATTTTTGGATGCGGGCATCCGTTTTTTCGATACTGGCAATGTGCGCCGGCTTCCAAAAAAGGACGCCAGCGTCAAAAACGAGACACCGGTGGCGAAGCAGAATGCCCCAGATACACCCATCACTACTTATAAATATTATGTATTCTCTTCTCTCTGTTCCTATACACAGTTTCCTAAAATCAGCTACATTTTGCTATGGCCTTCTTGACAATTACACTATGTTCAGTAAATTGCTGTTATTATTACATTCTTTACATATGAATTTTTTCAGTTTTGTTTTATTTTTTAGCATGTACTTTACCTTCTACAATGGTTTAATTATTTTGATCAGCATTATTAAAATCATGAAATGTCATCTTGAGAAAATAATTTAATCATTATTATATTCAATGTCACCTTTGTCAGCTCATGCTTAAGTTTCATTAAATATGCTTTCATCATTTCAGTAATTGGACATAATTTGTGATGACCAGCAATTCTCTGTAACTAGTTTGCCCAAAAGGATTGTGTATTGTTTTCCACATAAATTATTTTCAAAACTACTAACCTGGCAGTACATTGCCATCTCATATACCCTCTTGTTGGCAGTGTAGGCTATGTAAACATTTATATATTAAAGTAAATGTTGTACTTTTTATATTTCATAAATAAAAAAAGAAAAAGTTTGTTCTTCCTCGGTGTCAAATTAATTCAATTACATTACACTTAAAAAAGTCAATTTACCTAGAAAGCTATATATTTTATCTGTTGGTGGTTAGTCAGTTTTTTATTTAATTAAGATCAAAAAAGAGGGTAGTAAATGGCTAACAAGAAATGGAAGTTATAAATGTGGTAGAAACAGGTGCAAGGTGTATATACATATACTTATATTTAATTGTGACTCCAGGTCAATAATTTACTTTGCCATCTGCGATTGCGGGAAACAATATGTCGGTAGAACTTGTAGAACTTTGAGAGAACGGATAAGAGAACATCTTATACCAATTGACATAACAGATTTTGACCAAGGGAATTACAATTATAAGAGAGTTTCAGCTATAAGCAAGCATATAATTTTAAACCATAACGGTAACTTTGGTTTGATTAAATTCCAGGGTACAGAGCAAGTAAAATTAGGAGTGAGGGTAGGCGACGTGAAGAGAAAAATTGATCAGCGAGAAGTATATTGGATATACACATTAAAAACACGTTACCCGTTAGGAATAAACAGTGATTGGGAAGTTTCCTGCTTTTTTTTATACCATATACTGTAGGTTAAATGAAAATCAGGAGTTTTAAAGTCTGGAGGGCACCAAAAGGTGCCTAGCGAAGGTGCCTGGGACTGGGAGGAGGGGTGGCCATATGGATGCTGGGAATTCTGGGCAGTGTAGTCTTGAAGGGGTATTGGTGGGCATCGGAAGGGGGGGCTTGCTATAAAGGGAAGAAGTGCCTTACCATCTTCCTCTTCCCTTCTGGATCCTGGAGCAAATCGGGAGTTTTACAGTCTTGTTTTGATAAAATGCACTTGCACACATAGTCAATAATGATTATATCCCAAGTTATAAGATCTGCATAATATTGTTGTATTCTCACTATAATATGTAAAGTTTAAAGAATATAGCTTTAATATAAGCCTGAGCTTACCAGAGGTGTATTTTGTAATTATAATACAATTTTAAATGTTAATTGTTTTTAAGTAAGCACACTATAAAAGGCTATACTCCACCTGTGATGACGTGCCACAGTGAGGCACGAAACGCGTCAGGTGATTAGACACGTCATGGTGTAGCTATAGGTCTCTAACAAGGTACCTGTTCATGTTTTAATGAGACTTGGTAAATAAAGTTTTTTTCTTTTATTGAAAAAACACATGGTTACAAGCTCCTGTCTATGTGCTAATTTACTGGATGTAGAAGATTGGGACTGCAGCGGAGACCAGTCGACAGGTGGCTACCACAAGGTTAATAGCGGGATCATACACAAGTAAGTGATAATGCTGTAAAAGTTTAAGCAATGGCTTCTAATATTTCTATATTATATCTTACAAAATCATTCCATTTTACCAAAGACTAAAATGGCTACTACAACTGATAATTATATGCATTTTATGCCAAATGTTTTATTTATGTGTAATCCACAA
Organism: Xenopus borealis; assembly: GCA_024363595.1. Taxonomy (NCBI): domain Eukaryota; kingdom Metazoa; phylum Chordata; class Amphibia; order Anura; family Pipidae; genus Xenopus; species Xenopus borealis. The sequence continues at coordinate 25,068,112 of CM044435.1, read as the reverse complement.
CGATTCCATTAAGTCTTTTACTTGCCATGCAAATTACATTTAAGTCGAGATCCGTTTAATCAAAAGGAAAACAGAAATAACTGAGGATGTTGATTTGATACTGCATTCTCATTTCCAAAATGATACACAATAATTACAAAGTGGCACGGTATAGGCTGTGGAAAATGATGCATAAATTCTGACAGCCCACTAGAATTTTTTTCCTTTCGACCATGTTGAAAGAAAGTAAAAATGTTGACCATATTTCATCAGACAAAAGGCCCAGCCACAATGGATAGATTCAAAGAGCCGGTGATATAATGTGACCTTATTAATATTTATTCAGTATGATAATATGACAAGAAATGGGATGCATTTTATGTGTTTGTAAACCCAATTCACTTCAGCATTAAAATGTTTTTCAATCTGCACATTATACGCTAATTAGCAAATATCTAATTAGTGTGAGAAGATTAATTGCTTAGGGGGTTATTGAGGCTGAGTCTACGTTGCAATGAAGAAATTGTGGCCTTTTAGTTAAATTTACCAAGATACAATAATTTCCCACAGAAAACACTTAATTGATTTGTTCCTAGTATATTTACAATGCACATGTTTTAGGGACTGCTTTATTGTTTGTATTATGCAAACATACAGCTACTGTATATACTTTAGTCATCTAATGTAAATAGCTTAGGAGCTAGCTGAAATAATTTGCACTGGTGGGGTGGAGGAAGTGACGAGTGGTGGTAAGTCCGATTGATGTTACTGCAGATATCTCAGGAATGCAGTTGGCACTACTGGAAAATGCCCATGCAATTTAGATACAGTAATAACCAAAGGACAGCCTTGTCGAATAAAGTATTTCCCAGAAAGCTAGTGAATGTTGCAGCCCACAATAATGTTTCCCCTTTGGAGAGTACTTAACAGCATGTTTAACAAACTTTAACAATTACATACAGTACAGGCAAAAAAAGGGAGAAAAGAATGTCTAATCAGGTAAATTTTAGGTACTAAGATTACATATCTTAGCACACAATTACACATACCAACCTTCCCTTTTATATTACACTGATGCACCCGATCCATACAGCTTCTGGATTCACAGTAGAAGTCTTTTGAAAAAGGGACTGGGGGTCAAGTTTGAGAAAGGTGCAAGGCCTATAGACTCTTTTATTTTAGAAAGTGCAAAGTGAATTATGTGCACTTGCCTCTCTCTAATAAAATTCTTGCACCTTCCTTACCCATATGGCCACAAGTTCCTTTTTTTCCCTTTTTGACTATTTAGCTACGAGTATCCTCAACTAATCTCCTGGAGTGTCATAGGACTTAAATTAAAGATGTAAATTAAAGATGCCTATATGTTACCAGTACCACAGTGACAACATGTCAGCAGTCCATCAAATCTTTTTGACAAACATTTTAATTTTTCTCTATCAAAGAAAGCTTTCTTTTCTATGTTCCTAATGTGAATGAACTTTTTTTTTCTTCCTTATAGCTGTGCTAAAGAAAATACAGCAGATTACAACTTGTGGTCCTGTCCACTGCCATTGTTTATAATGAATCCTCATTAGAAGATGATTACTTGGTAAATGTAGATCATCACTCAATGCCAGTGCAGTACTGTTACACTTAGTTTAATCCAACCATTACATTAAAAGTTTTGTTTATGTAAGCCTTGGCTGCAGCAGATATGTTATCAATACTTGTACTATACAAAAAAAAGCATTACATAACAATAATGAGGCTTATGCTGTTCACCTAGATATGTCCTTGCTTAAACATGCTACTGTATTATATATGTTCCCATGAAGGTCATAAAGCAGCCTTGCTACCAGAGTGCGGTTACACAATGATTGGCCAAAGTTGTTTGATGGCATCTGTTTACAGAATGATTGGACAATACTGCTGAGTGTTTCTAAGAAAGGAACCTAAGACATTACATGCAGTAGGAGACAAATCAATGGTATCTTTAGTATGACAGAAGTAAGAATTTAACCACTTCTATAGTCTATTGCCTATTTAAAAAAAAAAACAAACAAACACAATAAACTCTGAATTGTTTTTCTTGCTTTGCAAAACCTATATATATTTGTGTATTAGAGATGCGTAGTTTAAAAATTATTTGATCTTGTCCAGTCAAGTATGATGGGCAAAAGGAGAAAAAGAAAGGGTGGATGAGGTTGTGCCACTTGCGAGAAATGTTCAAAACAGGCATCTGGTTGCAGTTGAGAACCATCAGGAGTGTGCCAGATTATTTTGCACCACAGCGGACATTATTTGAATGGATGACATCATTTTTGAAAGAAGACATTTTTTTACAGGGATTGTGGCCTGATTATATACCTGGCATTATTTAAGTTGTGATTTTTTTATAGATATTTGAGACTACTATATTATCCACTTGAATGAAAGCAGGGGACCATTTACTTGTCAGGTTTGAAGGCATACCTAAATTAATAATCACTGGATAAGCAGCTATTTTTGTTAGATATTTCCCCATGCCAAATAATTTTGTTTCCCAATCTATCCATATGGGATTTTCTCTAATATGATAAAAAGATTTCTAAAACTGTCCTGCTACTTGTATGTCCACACATACAAAGAGAGATGTTGAATGTTCATGTATATTATATACAATAAATATCCTGAATATTTCCTAATAAAAGACAAAGTTAATTCCCATTCAGCAGATGACTTGAATTCTTTGATTTCTGAACTCCACGGGATGCTGGGAAACAGGATGACAAATCTTAAAATGCCCCCCATGTGGCTGTTTCTATGGAAGAGGCCTTTATTGCTTTTCAAGGGATCAAGAAAATCATCTCTGTTCTTTCCCCATTAGGGAAAATTGTATTTTATGTCGTTAAGCAGTGTGCATACAACCCAGCATGTATAAGGATAAAACAATATAATCATTTGTAATTTATAAGCCTTTACAAACTCCGACAGACCATATCAGAATATAACGCAGTACTAAGCCTGTGCTAGAGATTATTCTGAATTATTGAATGATTGTAGGTCCCATGAAATATAAAAGCATTATAATACACAGTCATTGAACAACTGCTTTTATTTTATATGACAAACAAAAAAAAAAAATTGCATTAATATTTTACAATTCCCCTTTTTCTCCCATGGAATTATTGAATAAGATACACCTGGATAAAAAATAAGTTACAGTTTAAATTGAGTCAGTGTATTACTATACCGCCTTAATCTAATTATGCATCTCAAGGTGCAAACGTATAAATTAGGCTCCTGTGATAACAGAGTCTGCAACCGAGCTAGATATCGAAACATGTTGTGTAAATGACTAGCAAATCAACTGTGTACTTATAAGATCATATATATTGCCTCCAGTTAAATCAGACACACCATTGAGGTTTTTGAACAGCTGGGCTGCCTTTTACAGTACCCAAGTCTCACATCTTCAGCCATTAGGCAGGGAAGAAAGGCAGCAAGATACATCCCTCTTCAAGAGCAGTGTGGATGAAGTAGTTATATTAGCCGTCTGCTGTGAGATTCACTTCAATATTCCAGGCTTTTTGTCTTTGTGTACTATAACCCTCCTTCTTGCTTAGTACTGAGAAACACCACTCATTTTATGACCATGAAAAAAGAAAGAAAATTAAGGAAGGCATTACAAATTTTAGGCTAATATATCATTACCAGCATGCAAACATCAGCTGATCTATGGAGCAGTGACAGAGAAAGTTATAAGAAAAATCAGAGTGCACTTTTTTTTATAGATTAAGTCATACTGCATAGAACCTAAAACAAAAACAGAAAGCATTGATTCTCCCCATAAAAGTCATCAAAACTTAGAAATACTTCAAATTGCAGAGAACAAAAACAAACTGCTAGTAGGATAACTGGAAATATTAAAATAACTAGAAAGATCTTACATGCAAAGGCTAAGTATTTTTTTTTTTAAAACAGAATCAGGATTGGTTAAAGGGATACTATTATGACAAAACTTTAAAATGCATCACATAATAGTGTTGTTCCAGCAGACATCTGCACTGAAATCTATTTTTCAAAAGAGGAAACTTTTTTTTTATATTTAATTTTGAAATTGACACAGGGCTAGACATATTGTCAGTTTAGACCAGTGATCCCCAACCAGTAGCTCGTGAGCAACCTGTTGCTCTCCAACCCCTTGGACGTTGCTCCCAGTGGCCTCAAAGCAGGTGTTTATTTTTGAATTCCAGGCTTGGAGGCAAGTTTTTGTTGCTTAAACCATATGCACTGCCAAACAGAGCCTCAATGTAGGTTGACAATGTATAAGGGGCTACCAAACGGCCAATCACAGTACTTATTTGGCACCCAAAGAACATTTCTCATGCTTGTGTTGCTCCCCAACTCCTTTTACTTCTGAATGTTGCTCACAGGTTCAAAAGGTTGGGTATCCCTGGTTTAGACAGATGGTCAGTTTCCCAGGTGCACCCAGTCATGTGACTTGTGCTCTGATAAACTTCAGTCACTCTTTACTGCTGCATTGCAAGTTGGAATGATATCACCCCCCCCCCCCTCAGCAGCCCAGCGGCAGAACAATGGGAAGGTAACCAGATAACAGCTACCTGGTAGATATATGCTTTCTGAATGCACATGACCAGGCAAAATTACCTAGAATGGCTACCTACACACCAATATTACAAATAAAAAAAAATACACTTGTGGGGTTAGAAATAAAATTTTAGATTGTATAGTGAATTATTTGCAGTGTAAACTGTGTAGTTTAGAAATATAAACTACACTTAAAAAATCATGACAGAATCCCTTTAAAGCAATATCCAAACCAATCTTTCAGGATGAGCAGAAAAGCAGAGATAAGCAGACATTTAAAAGAGCAATTCTAATATCAGGAACTTATTGTAAATATTGATAAGGCAGAAAGGAATATTATGTAATCAATCAAGAATGAAAATATTATGTAGCTTTATTACAGGGTGAAAGGTGACAGTTCTTTGGAAGGCACAAACCTGACATTGAAAACATTTTTTGGTTGCCCGTGAATGACAAAAAGAAAAGTGAGGGCCACAGGGGCTAGTGCTTTGATATAAGCTATCATCAATCTAAGTGCACTGAACCACTGCTGCATTTTTAGTAAAATTACCTTTGTTTCCACTTCAAAATAGTTTTTTCTAAATGTTTTTGTTGGACAATTTAATGTTAACGCTTTAACCTGGACATTTGCTCTATCGTCCAAAAACAAGAGTTTTTCTTATAATTACAGTGAGTTTATGGTTGGGGATCACTGGTTAGGCTAACCATGTCCTGTCCAAGTTGAGCTTCCATTACATGTTTTTGTCTATTTGAATCAAAAGTAGAATTTTTTTGGAAGGATAAACTTATGTATAGAAGTCATCATCCTATTATTTATCCAACACCATCAGTACAAAAATGGATTGTTCCTACTGAATAATAAGCATTCATGTATGTCTATATATTATACTAGTGAATGAAGAAGAAGTAAAAATAGTCCCTACCATGCATGCAGCGGGAGTCATAAAAGTATATTATACATGTGCAAAGCCATATTATTTTTGAAAACAGATTAAAGATCAAGGCAATGTCCAAACCAATTTTTCAGGATCAGCATAAAAGCAGAGATGAGGAGACATTTCAAAGAGCAATTCTAATATCAGGACCTTAAATCTCGATAAAGCAGAGAGGGATCTCAAGTCACAACTGTACTATGTTAAAAAAAAATTCAGTTGTTATGTTTGTCAAAAAGCAGAACATTTTGCAACTATGTCAAAATAAATCCTCAGAAAGTTATCCGGAAATAGAATTATCAGATAAAGTCTCAGTTAATAATATGACAGCATTACAGGTGATCCTTCTGATCATTTTTCAATTTCCCCAACTTAATGCAGGAACACTGACCTTTAAAATTGGGAATTTATACCTGAAACAAGAACTGTCACTGATATAACAATCAATCCAAATTTCAAAAAGTGTTTATTTTTTTTAAATATTTTTTATTTTCTTTTTAGTTTCAAAAATACAAATGGTTTGTTAGTTTGTTTTATCAAATTAACTTTTTTTGCAGCTTGGCATGCAGAGATTCCAAAAATGTATAAGCTGGTGGAATCTGTCAGAGAGTCCCAACATGGGTGAGCTTTTTGCAGCAGAAGAAAAATCTTGTTTTGAAAGACTCATTAAAGAGATACTGACACCAGAATATAGCCTTTTTTTATATCAATCATAACATTATCTTAGAGTGTTTTTTATAATGTTGCCATAAAAGTATTTGTCTGATGTTTTTACATTACCTTTCTCACACCCATGTTCCTCTATGAGGGGGCTGCCATATTTGTGCAGCAGGAGTCCGTTAGCATTAGAAACTGACAGACAGACTGAGAAGGAACAGTAAGGTTGGCATAACGGTCAGCAAAAAAAAAAAATTGTCAACATGACCTAAAGGTAACTTTTAATGATGTTATAAATTGATATTTTGAAAAGAAAATGTTTAGTGTCAGCATAACTTAAATTAATCATTTGATATATAAAGACCTTTTTGAAAAAATACTTAAACAAAAGACAAACCAAATTTGCACTTCTTTTCTCCAGGGAAAATGCAAAGTTATTTTGTATGAGGACAATTAATTACAGTTGCTGCAACACAGAAACAGGAGGATAAGCAGATACAATGCTGGGTTGCTCCACGTCTGATGTTCTGGGTGGTCATTCTCCCACCCTGCTCCGTGTAGGAGAATTAAGCAGATGTGGACCACCGATTTATCTGCCCCGGAAGTGTTTTATATCATATAATCTATGATCTGTGGCACCCATTCTTTATCCACAGATTAATAAAACATAATTGATACAGATAAACACATTCACATTCCTTTTGAAAGACATGACAGTTAATAAAACAAAATATTCACTTGATTCATAGGTGTGATAGTATATGGGGAGATTTGATCCCCATAACTGTCCAAGTACTTTTACTTTATGCTTGTTTTGCACTTAGTAAAGGGGTTTCTCTTTCTCATCTATAAAATCAAAACACATTGAGAAAATCTAATGTATACACCAAACTGACCAAGTTGTGATAAAATCACAGAAAGAATTTAAAGAATCAAGCTCACAATGGAAAAAAATACTTAAGTACAGTGGAGAGTAACATGCATTTGAAATCCTAACCAGTTTAAAAATTACTACTACTACTATGTAGTACTACTACTACTATTACTACTAGGTTTGGAATCCTTTATCTGGAAACTTGCTATCCAGAAAGCTCTGAATAATAGGAAGGCTGTCTCTCATAGAGTTGGTTTTAAGCAAATAATTCAAATTTTCAGAAATGATCCCCCTTGTCTCTGTAATAATAATAATAATAATAATAATAATAATAATAAAAAGTAACAATAATATAACCCTGTTGCCTCTATTTGATGTTAAGATATTAAGATATTTTTTCTTAAAATTATGGAAAGATTCCTTATTTGTAAAACCCCAGGTCCCAAGCATTCCTAATTAATAAATCCTATACTTGTACCTGGCCTCAATTCAATTTTGATTCTAGGTGACTACATTTCTTTAGCTCTTTAGATAATGAATTGAATGTGCATGGTCTGATTTTGATGCAAGAGTTCTATATAGTCACCTTTTCTACACAATTTCTCATCATTCTGCTTCATGCTGGGAATGAGTTACCTGGGTTAAAGTTTCTTTCTTTAGAGCAAAACAGAAAAGGTGGGCTAAGGAGCTAGAGGTGGAATGGAGGTATCCGTATACTGTGCTCCTGCTTTATTTAAGCAACAGGCACTGTGATGGGTAACCAGTTTTGCTATTGGATTTTTTTTATAATTAAAATCTATTTTATATTGAGTGCTTACTTAAACTGCATTTGATGTTGGATCTAACAGATGCCTATCCTCTGCAAAACCAGTTATGTTATTGGTTTTACCAAGAGCAGAAAGGGCAGATTGAAAGGTTCAATTGTGAAACAGCTGCAAAATCTACTAACAGACTAAACAAAACTCATATTCTTCAGCTAAAAGTTAACATTTTGGGAAGAAACATTGAGCAGTATCACATTTATCAAATTGTTCGAAACCTAAAACTAGTGATGGACAAATTTTCAGCAAATTCCCGTGATTTACCGCCAGTGAATAAATTCGTGAAAGGCAGGAAAAATTCATTGATGTCTCATTTTGGACACCGGCGCCTGGTTTTTCGAAGTCCAAAAACGGATGCCCACGTCCAAAACGAGACACCAGTGGCGTTTCGCAAATTTTTTGCTGTTAGGAGAAGCAGATGCTCCAGATTTGCCCATCACTACCTATGGCCAGCAGTAATGACTAACTGATATTTACAAGGGAACCGTTGCTTTTAAATGCCAATAAACTGTAGTGGATGCTTAATAAAATTTTTTATATACAAATGGTTGACATTGTTTACTTGTGAGCATTTTTAAGCACAACATTTTGATCTTCAGTCAAATGTAGTTTATGTTTGACAGCAGCATTGCAAATTTCTGCAATCAGCCAATCTGAGCAGCTGAAATACGTCAGAGAATGCAGCATCATTGTATTGGTTGCAGAAGAAATGAGTTTCAAATAAATTGATAAATATATAAACAACTATAAGAAAAAACAAATACTATTTGTGAAACAGATTTAGTAAATATCCACTAAAGTTTAACTTCTTATAACCATGATGTTTTCTTGTAACTGGTGCTCCAAATTTATGTTGATTTTTTTTTTTAAGCCAACAGTACAGTGTAAAGGCTCTTTATTTGAATAATTTACAGCCATATACTTGGACTGTTCTTGTATACTTTATTGATATAGGCCTTTTTCCAGAAGGCTAAGTATTATTTGGTTAAATTTAGTAAACCAATTATTTTCTCCATAAAACATGAAGTACACTGGCTAAATATTTCAAATTTTAATAGGATGTTTTAATGTTTTAAATAAATGGTGTATTCATCAATGCATCGATTTTTAATGCTTCATAGTTAGTTTGCCTTTGGGCTCAGGGGCTGATGTATTTCTTTTTTCTGTTCTGGGGTGAGCCAATTAACATCAGAGAAGCTGTGTAAATGGGTAATCATTGTATTTCTGACACTTTCACATCTACCTGCCTTCTTCTAGCTCAGAGGCAACAGCACAAATACTCTACAATAATTGTGAAGCTCTCTGAAAGCAAAATGTATTATATAGTTACAAGAAAGTATCATTATTTTCCCCAATCTTTTTCTTCCTTTTTTTTCAAACACTGCTCTCCCTTCTAAAGCAGCAATAAGTGTAAATCAGATTAAAGTTTTGCCTGATCATGAAAATAGCACATTTTAGTTAAAGCTTAAGTATTTTTCTTAAATCACTAGATATTGTACCAAGGATCAAGAACACAGCCTTTTAGTAACAATGACACAGTGTAATTGGATATTAGTGTACAGAGAAGAGTTGTTACTGTCACTCTTGTTTTTGTAGCCATGCAACACATTACCTTGAAACTTTCTTGGATAAAAGCAAATATTTTTTTTCTTCTCGTCGTTTCTGATTTTAATAGTCTAAAGCCTATTTCTTTTATACTGCCCTATAACATCAGCTACAATACTGCACATTATTCTTTCCTTGAAAGATCTTCTGCACAGTTTAGAATAATGTAGGTCTACAAAATGCCTGATGAGCGTTTCAATGACACATAAGAAACTATCCAACAGAAGAGAAAAAAACTGCCCTTAAACCACTAAATCTTGGGATTCATACAGCATCCAAACCACAGAGGAAAAAAAAAAGAAAGATACAAGTCTTGGAACTGAAGAGAAAAAAAAAGCTATGATAACATCAGCAGGTGTCTTTTTGATGGAAATTCAGCTTATGTTGGTTCTTCTGTAAATCCTTTGCCCCTCTCTGTGATTTTTATCTTTCATTTCCTTGCATGAGTTTCCAAACATAGCCTTCTTTAATACACTGAGTTTCACTTAACAAGTTCATTCATGTCCCTCCTACCTTGTGTGTATGCATGTGTATTCATAACAGAAAGAATCACATGGGGGATAGATTTTTTATGGGGCCTTCTGAGTTTAGAAGTTGGAGCTGTGGATTATTGGTTTTTTGACCACATTCACTTTGTTTCTTTCTTTTTTCTCTTTAAAAGTTAATGCCGTACTTATGTGCTATGGATAAGATTAGATCACACACAATCCAGTTCACAGAGTGTTGAGGATTGCATTGCAGTTACCTCCTGTTAAATTATATCCACTCACATCATCAATGGTTTTGGGCTGCATTTGCACTTTGAAGAAGCATTATTCAGGAGCAGATGCAGGCCTAAGGCTGAGATATGTTGATATTTACTGACCAACGGCTAAACAGATCAAATATTTGATTTTTAGAGGAAAACAGTTATTTCCAGTACCCTGCAGTAAACTTTTTAATGTGTGTATATACACCAGCATCTAGCTTTACAAACTACTTTCCCAGGGTGAATCAATATGGATTTTGCTGTTAGAAGTGATTGATAGGTTCTACCACAACCCCCTTTTGCTAGAATGTGCAACACATGTTTGCTTTCTTTAGGAGTGACTATAGTCAAATAAAATGTATGATATTTTTCAACTCTATGGGCTTCAGCCTCATTCTGTTATAGGATCAAGGAACTCTTCTGTACCTTCTAAAAACTTAAAATTTTACAATAAGAGGTACATATTTGTAGGGAAGTGTTATATATAGAGAAAGCAATATCAATAAAAAATCAGATGTAACTGAAGATTACTAGTCACCAATATTAAGGTTACACTTTTTTGGCTATTCCTGTTTATCTACAGCATATACATGATCCTTTAATAAGGTAAACTAAACAATGGTCCTCTCAAAATATACGTACTGTATGTCCATATAAAATATGTATAAGTGACTCACAGCCGACTAGTTTCATTGTTTTGTATTTGTGAACATCAACGAAAGATACCAGTTCCAGAAACATAAATTTCCAAAATGGTTGGTTTACATGTTTTTCACCCAGTGCATATCTTGATATAAACCAGTTGCCTTCTATTTGTACAACAAGCAGTACTATCAGTTCTTAAACAGGAATGATCTGTGTTTCTTCAGCACATTATAGTAAAATTTACAAAGGTTCAAGCTTACATTTTATCAAGGAAACTATTACAATTTATGTGGAATAGCAGTAGACTCTAAGGGTTGGGGCAAACGGGCAGATTCGGGGAGATTTAGTTGCCTGGCGACTAATTGCCTTTTCTGCGCAGTGACAATCCCGAATTGTCTTCTGTTTGCCTTCCATCTGCTTGAATAAAGAATTGCCTGTCCTAATGCACTTGCTTCAATTTCTGAAGTCGCCCGAAGTTGCCTCACGAGGAACTTCAGGCGACTTGAGAAATCGAAGCACTGCAACTGTATTAGCACAGGCGATTCTTCATTCAAGCAGATGGAAGGCAAGAAGGCAGTTTGTGGAGATTGTCGCAGTGCAGAAGAGATTTGTTGCCAGGCAAATAAATCTGCCCGTCTGCCCGTCTGCCCCAACTCTAAAGTGCATACAGGTATTTCTTTCAGAATGTTCTGAGAAGGTGCAAATGTCAAAAGGTAATTGTTATGTTTTTTGTTATTCCTTGAGCTAATCAGGGCAAACCGGCAAACTAAAGCTACTCTGTTTGGTAAACCCCCCTTTCCCCCTTTGCTTTGACTGTTAAATTTGCCGAAGTTGATAATTCAGGAGGGATTATCTTTTCATTGGGAAACAAATTATCTACCTTGCAAGGACCAAACATGAAGTAGCTTCAGTCTCTCTGTTTGCCCTTTTTAGCTCAAGAAAAAAATTAATAGGTTAACATTCAGCTATGCTTAAAGGGGTTGTTAACGTTGGAGATTATTTTGATGTAGAGAGTAATATTTTGAGACAATTTGCAATTGGTTTTCATATGATATCATTTGTATTATAGTTTTTTAGTTATTTAGCATCTCTCTTGTTCACAATTCCAGCAATCTGTTGAATAAAAGACTGGAATATGAATAGAAGAGGGTCCCATTAGTGATGGGCAAATTCACTGCGAATTCCTGTGATTTGCCGCCAGCGAATAAATTCGTAAAGTGCCTGGAAATATTCACCTGGCGAAAATTTGCTGGCATCTCATTTTGGACGCGGGTGCCCGTTTTTTCACCGCCGGCGAATGTGCGAGAAATTCGGCCAAGCCAAATGCCCCAGATTCGTCCATCACTAGGTCTCATAAAGATGAGTAATAAAATATGGCAAAAACAATAAATGTGTAGCCTTACAAAACATTTATTTTTTTAGATGGGGACATAGATCCCCATTTGAAAGCTGGAAAGAGTCAGAGACAGAATAAGACCAAATTGAAAAGTTGTTTAGAATTGGCCATTCTACTGTACAATGTGTGGTGATTATACAGTTGTGCTCATAAGTTTACATACCCTGGCAGAATTTATGATTTCTTTTGTTAGTGGTTGGCTGAAGCCATTTATTGTCAATTACTCTTTTTAAATCATAATCACTACACAAACTACCCAGATGACCCTGATCAAAAGTTTACATACCCTGGTGATTTGGCCTGATAAAATGCACACAACTTGAAACAAAAGTGTTAGAATGTCTATTAAAGGGAACCATCTTCACCTGTGATCTGTTTGCTTGTAATTAGTGGGTGTTTATAAAAGGTCAATGAAATCATAAATTCTGCCAGGGTATGTAAACTTATGAGCACAACTGTAAAATATATAGTAGCTGTGTTTTTGCGATTGTTTTTGTGGTTTGGGGCAGTAGGCAAAATTAACAAACTGTGCATATCTATGAGCAATTTTACTACAGTTTATGAACATCTTATGGTAGTAAAAAAATTGGTGCTATTCCTTATTTCAGCAGCTAATAATGCCAGTGTTTCCTAATTTTTATTTAAGCTTGCTGCTTTTATTAAACACTTTGTAAAATAACTGGAACTATGACTATACAGCACATGCACATTGCTCTGTCATTAAAGTTTTCCTCTGATAACAAGTGTGGAACTAAAAAACAGGAATAAAATGTAAAAGCATTGATGTCTGCCAGACGAAATACTGTAGACAGGTACAATAGTTTAACTGATCATTACAGTAATAGGAGGACATGCTGAAAGAGCCATTATACGGAATCTTAAGCGCTATACAAGCAGTAAAACACTGGATCACATTTGGCTACTTCCTGCAAACATATTCAGAGAAGTATCACATACAAGAATAGACAGAAATATGAGCTGGGGGTATTAAGGTAGTAGAAATGCCTATTTCAGGTGTATTATGTATTCCTGCTGCATGCCCTCCCTATGGGATTCTAATTAATCGCTGAAGATACATAGCATGTCTGTTATGTAGACATACTGTGTCCCAAGATACTTCTTTTTTTTTTTGCCATGTTAAAATAGACAAACATTAATAAGCCAACAGAAATGCACACAAAAAGATCTATTCTTCATGTGTGATGCACAGTTTACCCTTGGTATTGATTTCACTGCAAGATATTGACAGAAAACAATACCAAGATGAAGCCTTTTGAGAAGGAATACTTATAATCAGCCATGCTACATATTTCTCTTTGTTTTGTTAATGTGAATGTCTCTTAAGCGTTTTTATTTTTGACCTCAATTGAAAATGTATATTCATGTATATTCATGTCTTTACCCGCTGTTACCTTGTGAGGAACCACTGTCTGCTGTGTGTGGGAGACCTGGAATGAGAGACAGCAGGCAGAGTGCTGCAGTTAAACACTTCTTCTTTATTGCCCATGACCTTCAATAGCACAACAGCTCATCAGCAGGGCTCTATTCCCAGTCCCACCTTTGACTCTTACTGCACACTGGCAGGGTGGACTTGCTCTCACAGTGTCTATGTCCAGCTAAGCCTTGCCTCTCACTGGTGGGTTTCCCACTGGGCAAACTGCACCCACTATCACCTCATAGGGGCCACAGCTGCCAATGTTAATCTGTCTACCTTACCTTACCATTACTTTTGTTTATTGCTTTTGCACACAAAACATTGACTATTTTATTCAGTTGCTTTATCTGTGAACTTGTACATTCAGAAAAAAATATATATACACTGGCATTGGAATTATCATGCTTATTTTATGATGCTAGGATTAAAAAGATCTAGGATTAAAAAGAGTAGTCTACCATATACAGTGCATATATTTTAAATAAGAATCTGTGCTTTTTATTAAGTATCTTATTATAGAAATGTCCCCCATAACACTGTACTTGCGATCACTTAAAGGGATGGTTCAGCCAAGAATGGCTAATTCTAATCAACTTTTCAATCTGCCTTAATTGTATCTTTTTTATAGTTTTTTAATTAATTGCCTTATTCTTCTGATTCTTTTCAGCGTTCAAATGGGGGCCACTGACCCCATCTAAAAACAATAGCTGTGTAAGGATATACGTTATTGGTAATTTTTACTTATCTTTCTATTCTGGTCTTCTCCTATTCATATTCCAGTCTCTTATTCAAATCAGTGAAAGGTTGCTAGGGTAATTTTCGCAAACTGGAGAGTCACTGCATGAAAAACTAAATTACTCAGAATCCACAAATAATAAATAATGAAAACCAAGTGCAAATTGTCTCAGAATATCACTGTCTATATCATACTAAACTTAATATAAAGCTGAACAACCCCTTTAAGTGTTGTTTTTGGCTTTATTTGCATTTATTTTTATTTGGATACAAAAATGTTGCTGGATCACATCACAATAAATATCAGTTTGCTAAATATTCATGACAAAGGACAATAGAAACACATATATTGGGTCATTTAAGATAAATGTATCAATTTGCTAAAATATCAGACAGTCAGGATTTATTGGTGAGTAGGAAAAAGTATATTGGCTTATTTAAGACCCTGACACAAGTGCAAAAGCACTGTGGGGCACATTCAGGAACATCAACTGAACATGCCTCTACCTGCTCTCCCCTCTTGAACACATCATTGCTGAATGCAGGCAGCATTCTATTCATTCTGTTCATTGCAGCAATGCAGACAGCTGCTTGTGCAATGTGGGCACTGCCTTAGAGTTAAGTCCCTTATAATGACCCTTGTAGATTTGTTATAAGTCCTTCCTCAGTTAAAACATTCAGAAATTGATTAAGTTCTGATGTAATATTACATTTTCAAAATCACATTTATTACAAAATCACATTTATTTTTTCAAAATGAAATATTTTAGAAGGCACGTTTTCCAAATTTTGTATACTTGCATCTCCGTGGGTTTTAGGTGTTGAGATTTTCATTCCCCCCCAAAGGATTCTTCTAATTTTTAGTTTTGGAATGATTATTCCATTCAGACATGTTCTCTTTTGTGGACCCAACATTTTTTACTTTATCCAAGCTAAGATATACAGTATTTAATCCTTATTGGAACAAAACAATCTTAGGCTGGCTTAATTTAATGTTTACATGATTTTCTAGTAAATCGCAAAAAACAAGCGAAAATCCAGCTCAAGCCTGAATTGTTTAATTTTTTTCTGACTTTTTTACTCTAATCTGTTTTTTGCCAGAAAACCCCAAAAATATTGGATTATCAGAATAAACCCAACGCAAACCATGATAACTTCCAGTTGGGATTGGGGCCTCTCCCATTGATTTATACAAGACCTCAACAGGTCTGAGATGGCAGATTTTTGGATTCTGTTTTTTTGCAGCATATATATATATATATATATATATATATATATATATATATATATA
>CM044435.1:25042067-25052304 GCA_024363595.1 Xenopus borealis | reverse complement strand
ATATATATATATATATATATATATATATATATATGGTATAATGAAAATAACTAATTTTTTTAATGTATAATTTGTTGCACAGTTTTCATATTGATAGTATAACTCACTTTTGAGTGCACTTTGGTGCTTTTATCCCTGTAAAATTTGTCTTGTGCCTCTCCTCCTGCTGCTTTACCTTCTTAGCAGTTTTTCTTTTATCGAGAAACGCTTATTGATTTTTGGCATACAAAATTGGTTATTGGGCTTGTTCATAGGTTAAGACAGGGATTGATTTTGCGACTAAATAATTCACCATTTTAAGTATGTTATGTTACATGTGCAATACTGTATCTGTCTTCATCGTACAAGAAGGGGTTCCGTGCTCAGCAGATTTAGTCCGAGGTGGCACTCTTTCACTTGGAATTGATTGAACTGTCTAGGTGACTTTCATTACTCAACCTGTTAGGAACTTTAATCGGAAAATAAGTAATTTGACTTTTTTTACATAGTTGAGAAAAGTAAGGCACGCATGCAAGTAAATATTTATCGATACAAACATATTTATATATATTTTTTTTTTTACATGAAACATTCTGATAGTGTCACTCGCCTTCTATTTTTCAATATCCCTTCCATAGAGGAACATTTCTTAATGATGGGCAGCCT
The DNA here is from genome assembly GCA_024363595.1 of Xenopus borealis. Classification (NCBI taxonomy): domain Eukaryota; kingdom Metazoa; phylum Chordata; class Amphibia; order Anura; family Pipidae; genus Xenopus; species Xenopus borealis. The sequence continues at coordinate 25,051,659 of CM044435.1, read as the reverse complement.
AGTGTGTTACTGTTTGAAGAAAGAGCTGTGACAGCAGAGAAAGTTTGAAATGCATTCCCCATGAGTAAAAGGCTATGAATTATCCTTCAGACACAACATACTCATTCTCTTGGGAAACAAATAAAATGTTACTCAAATAGAATGGAATACTTTGGAGATTTCTCAATATCATTTTAACTTTTTTTTTAAAGGGAGAACAACTCTAATGTTTTGTAGCTTTATACGGACTTCCTTTATATTTTGCTTCTTAAATTCTAAGCATGATTATGCTGAATTTTTTTTCCACTTTAAATGAATAATGTATCCTTGAAACCAGCTAGGGAATATCAGCCTATTATGTAAGATGTTGCATTTTCATTCATATTTGACTAAATAAGACTAAAGATGCCAGCTTTCAGTATATTTGCATTCAAGCATTGCTGGTGACCTGCTTAGAATAGAGGTTGCAATGCAATAACTCTGCTCAATTGCATTTTTAATGGCTACATTTAACACACAGGCAGTTTTATGTGTATGTGCTTTGAAATATAATAATTGCATATATTAATTGTAATAAAAAATCATGTATCATGATATGTGTGTTAATGTCCTTCATGTTCTGATTAAATGCAGAAATACTTTGTAGATACATCATTCACACTGACGTAACAGACACCACTGCAACTGATTTATTATTTAGTAATGTATTTCACCAGGAGACATCATGGATGGATATTCCATTACATGTAGCTTATTAAACACTTGAATGGTATATTCTTATCGTAGTACACTATTTGCTATGACACACATTTAAAATGCCATGCAGAACTTTATAGTATTATTGCATGAAACATTACTCACATTACTACCACAGTACACCAAGCTGTTAGAGGGGAATTTTTTAATTTGCATACTTAGGTCCCGTGGCTTGCCTCTTTTCTAGTACCATTTCTATAGCAGACTCCTACAGCCGCATGAGTACTAATTTGCAAACTGGCTTATTTTATATACTGCTGAAGTAGGGGGAAACCACCTAACATTTATGTATCAGTGCAACCCTACATCTGAAAGGTGCTCCTCCTCTCTATATCCAAGCTTCAATTACCAAGCACTATATCAAAGACTATTAAATGTTCAACATGAGTTTCATGAATAAGCAGGGAAATCAAAGATACTCCATGTTAAGTCCTTAGATAATTAGATAACCAATTCACAGATAATCCCTTGTATAATAAAATACTGTTTTTCTGTGCTCTGGTTATATACTGTATCTGCCTCCCTGTAACAAAACATGAAGTAGCCTCAATTTCCCTGTTTATCTCAAGAAATAACCAAAACCATTGATAATTTAGATAAAAGCAATATGCAAACTAGTAATAAACAGAACAGCAGGCAGATTAAATGTTTACTGTTCCTAAATGAAAAAAGTAAGAAACTTGGACAAGAAACAGAATACTTAACAACAAAAGAACACCAAAACTCCAGGATGTAATAAAATATAAGAGGAACATTAAGGAGGCATCTTCACAGCTGAGGAGCATGCACATCCCTATAAAATGTTAAACTACTTTATACTAGCAACCCTCAACACATTTGAACTACCCCTCTCAATCCTCACCACCAACCATGTCTTCCGCGTACTATCCACTCCTCCCATCTCCTTATACCAAGTCCTGGATTTGTGGGAAACCACAAAGGCCTGTGTCTAGGGCAGCATTCTGCCTGCTGGCCACATCTGAACTGGGGACTTGGTGGGAGAATTTGACAGTCCCTTGAATCTCCCACCCATTCAGTTCCAAGTGTCAGTAAAAGGCAACAGCGGTGTAAGTGAAGGAGTAGGGGTGGGGCAATTGGGTGGTGGTGTGCAAGCGTTGGGTGGTACAAGTGTGCTTTGTGTTGGAATCTGGCCCTGCCTATATCCCATTTCTGCCCCCCAGCCTGTCAGCTATTTTAATCTCCCTCCTTCTTTTCTTTACCATGTGTGATTTAATGAACACGTAACAGAAAAATCTATAAAAGTGTTAGAACACAAAACAAAAGCAATGGACAAAAAGTATGTTTAGCACAAGTGGTATTTTGCCCCTGTATGGGAACCTATAGGAGAAAGGAAAGATCCACCGGCACAACAAGGATGCTGCTAGCAGAGCAAGCCCTTGCTCGTTTATTGCGGATGCAACGTTTCGGGGCGTAACCCCTTTGTCACGCCCCAAAATGTTGCATCCGCAATAAACGAGCAAGGGCTTGCCCTGCTAGCAGCATCCTTGTTGTGCCAGTGGATCTTTCCTTTGTACCTTGTGGGGGGTCGCCAAGCCCTTTACCACCGAGCACCGGGGTATCTCATTACGTGGAAGGCCAGGGTGTGCGAGGGTAATTCTTCCTTTTTTCCAACCTATAGGAGAAGCCTCACAGGTATGACCAAAAAATCACTTTGAAAAGATGTATTCTTGTGGCCATGAGCTTCAGCTTAGATAAAAGATTCAAATGTATAGTACATGATTCACATAAGTGACGAACAATATTTGTGTCAAATTTAGCACAATCCCAGTCTTAGTTGAATCTGTAGCAAAAGTAAAAGAAAGAGCACGGAGCACCGGAGAAGCCAATCATTAAAAAAAATCCCAAATTTATTAGTTATATTAAAAGTTCATAGGTAGCAATTAATCACAGGCTTAACCTGCCCGCTTTACGCGTTTCATGGCTTCTCGCAACTTCATCAGAAGCTGTTGAGACACTATGAAACACATAAAGCGGGCAGGTTAAGCCTGTGATTTCCCATGACATTTCCCATGACATGCGTTTTCCCATGACAGTTTCCCTTTAATGATTGGCTTCTCCAGTGCTCCATGCTCTTTCTTTACTTTTGCTGTTGATTGTGACCGCGTGGGATAGCGGCATACGTGCAGCACGCTGAGCCGATCGGTCCTGGTAAGTGCTCCCACTTGATTATCTTTTTTAGTTGAATCTGTGCAGTGGCAAAACAAAAGAAGAGCAGAGAGACTGATGTAGCTAACAGGACACTTGGCTGATGGAAAATATTGTCTGTGTGGGGGGAAAAAAAATTTGAAGGTAATTTTCTTAGCTCTGCAACATTTTTATGGCTACCCAAGGCTGCATTATGCTATAACTTGGTAGACTTTATGAAGAGCGCTATTAGCAACCCTTCAATTCCAATAAAAATAAATTGAGAAATTAGCTATATTTGCAAGAATGGTTCCATCAATTATTAGTTCCATCTATTTCTATTAACCATTTCATTTTTATAAATTGTCACATTCATGGTTTTCAATTATAGTATACAAGAGGACCTTGACTGCGAGAAATTGAAAGAATTACATACGAAATAGGAAGCATCGTTTCCTGCTTAACATCTAGTTAAGCCATTTGTAATTGGTATCTGCGCTTGTGGAATATTTCAGAATCCTTATCTCCCGACACCCCCTTTATCCTTACCTTCTTAGTTTGAACTTCTACAACAAATGGTTTAAATTGATTCAACATTGAACAAGACTCCGAGGAGGGTGCTATTTGTGAATGTCTGATTTAAACCTAGAGAAGAACATGTCGTGTAGCTTTCCTGTCTCTGATTGCTGCAAACCCATGCTGAGAGCCAGAGGCTACCTGAAGAAAGGCCTGAGGGCCTGAAATGCTGTAATTGAGGTCAGCATGCTGTACTTTGTTGCATAACATTATGCCTCTGTTATGACCACATAGTGTGTCTTTTATTATCTTCTCTTTGTACCCTTTCCATGTACTAGAGTGGTACATCAATTGATAAAATGCATATAGCCAAATCTTCATAATAAGGACAATATTATATTAAAGCAAGTCCATACCCTGTTCATGGAATTAAAAGTGCTACTGTATGTTTTTACTTGTTTAAGTGATTATTTACTTTAAAGTTTGTTTTCCTTTGATGTTCAAAGGGAGCACTGAATCACACAGCATATTAATAAAATCTTTTTAGAGGGAGACTGCAACTTAGTCCTAATTAACATACAGTATTGAAACCTGTAACACGTATTTAAACATGATTTTATCACAGGACTACAGGGGCCCTGGTATGCAGGAAACTTTGTTGTTCTATTGTGGGCAGTAAGCAGGAAGCAATGTGTTTGTCTTCCCACTGCCAAATTACATTATTGCCAGTGGGAAAGTAGGGACATTTTTGTTGCCTGCAGTAGTACAGATTTACCGTGGGCAACAAAGCTTCCCATCTGAAAAGCAGTTACAAAATAATATTGGGCACTTCATATTTAAAATCCTCACCACATGCACTTGTGGTGAGTAACAATTAGCACTGTGCTCTGAGCTCTTGAGTTCTAACACCCAAAGAGCATACTAGTCTTGTGTTGTTCAAAATTACTGAAACATTCCAACAAAAAAGAATGTGCATCGTTTCATAAATATGTAATTATGTTTAAAAAAAATTCTTACGGTCAGGAAAATCTTTTCTCAATCTTTAAGCAGTGTAAATGTAACAACTCACCATGGTGGTCTAGTGGACCGTCGGGGACGCCCGTTGCGCCATTGGCGGGGATGCCCGCCACTCTGCTCCTCTTCTTCACAGTTGCCAGCTCTTTAGTGCACGCACGGTGTGCATTTCCTGTATTAATAGGCGCATTGGCGCTGACGTAAAGACACCAAATTCAAAACTATTAAAGGGGACTTGGTGTCCCATTTCATTGCCCGTTATAGGTTTCTTCACTGTGAGTTCCTGGTGCCTCTGTGCTGTTAAGCTTCTGTTCTCTGACTACGCTATCTGTCTATGCTTTGTACTGTGCCCTTCTGCCCAAAAGATGTTTGCCTTACGTTTGTGCCCCTTTGCTTGTCCAGGACTCTTAGCTTGGCACATCTCTTAATAAGACCTGGTGGCATCCAATTAGCCGAGGGCTCCTCCAGAGGTGAAAGGCGGCTGTTATAGGCAGAAACAAGAGCCGTAAACAGGGTGCTTAGCATTGTTCTGGATTTAGAGTAACCGTGACAGTAATATACTGGACAGAGATTACTATGTGGAGGGAACCTTGAAGCACAGATAATGCAGTAGCACAAACACAAACTTATCGCCATTTAAAAAGGGTGCAAGGCTGGGGGTGGTGGTACCATCTCCATCTGTTCTTGCACCATTTGTAATTGTATGGTGATGGGTGCATCTGACCCAATTCGGTTTGCCAAAAAATTTGCAAAACATCAGTAATTTGTCAGTGGTTGTTTTTTCAAGCAACATTTTTCAAACCACACATTTTTATTTAATATAAATTAAAGCCATGAGCATTTCTCACTCTGAAACATGGCAACATATTTTGCTCATCCAAATTACTGGAGGTAAAATTACTAGAAAGAACATTATTGAGGAATATAGAAAGAACAGAGGCACCAAAAGGATAAAAGGATATGAACGAATTTAAAAGCCAAAACATGGTAATCAGAGGAGGCAGTGGCGGACTTACCTCCTCCGAGAAGACACAAAACGACTGTAATTAAGCAGTCAAAATTTATTAACGAAATCAGTACAACGTGTTTCACGGCGCTCAGACTCGCTTCTTCAGGCAATAAACATAGGAGTTACAGCTGTGAATTTCAGAGACCAAAGTGACATATAGTATGCTATATGCTTATTTGTCAAAACAAAAACTTTTTTAATATTACAAGAGTATGTATGGTGGTCGTCATTCTGGGATAAAGGTATGGTGCAGGGACTGGTTAGCTATTAATAAAAAATAGGCTTTTTTTTGGGGTATACCAAAGTAAAGGATTTATGGTATTAGAGGATACAACAATTATACAGGTGAAGTGCAATAAATGGGGTAAGAAGGAAGTGCAGTGAGCAAAATGTAGTGGGGCTACAAAGTTAATATATAATCATAAATAACAAGAACAGATAAAGCATAAGGTTATGTGTGGTAGTAAATAACAAGACTCACCATCTGGCAGTAGTATACACACACCCAGAGGATGTCTGAGTGTCTTTTATAGTGAAAGTTTGGAGGGGAAACAGCGTCTTACAAACAGGAAGTGCATCACAGGGGGCGGGGTTAAGGCAAGAAATACAATACTATAGTGAATACCATGATATCGTCGCATTGTACTAGCTAAATAAAGGTGTTAAGCGCCTGGCCTACGACACCTGGTATTCCCAAGCGGTCGCCCATCCAGGTACTAACCAGGCCCGGCCCTGCATCGCTTCCGAGATCAGACGAGATCGGGCGCTTTCAGGGGTGTGTGGCCGTAGGTGTGTTTTAGGCGCATCAAATTAAATATAAAAAAATTTAAAATTAAAAGGTGTGTGGTGTGGGAATATGTAGTCGCCATGTTGGGAGGGGCAGTGTGGGGGTTACTTGGCTACCATGTTGGATGGGGCAGGGTAGTGAAATTGGTTCATAGGAGTGCGTGGGGGTACACATATAAGAAATAAGGAGTTATTAATCATATTGGCGTGAGCAAGCGGCTATAAAGTCGGGGGAGACTTCATGATGCCTAAATAAAAACAGTTTGAAGCAAAACAGGTTACTTATACAGAATAATATAAACATTATCTAAATCACATATTAAAAATGATAATCAAAAACATACATCAATAAAGTATCAAATACTGTGATCAGATAATGAAGTCCAACAGTAGCTGTAATCCATATAATACATTGATATATAAAGTACGCACTATGCCACCTTATTTGTTATTCCAATGTTTTAAAACATTGGAAGTTTGAACCAAAAATAAAAATATATATTCTTTTTCACAGTTAAAACAGGAGACTGTAGGTCGCAAATACATAAACAAGATAAAAGAAACATAAAAGAGAAGACGGACTAAAGGTGTTAACGGAACAAAATGGATATGATTATGGGGATTGATTTTTAATAAATTTTCTCTAAGACCTCGTTAAGTCCTTCAGGAACGAGTGTCTTTAGGGTTTGGATCCAATACTCAAGTTTTTTAAGTTTTTCAAATGCCGCCGGTTCTGTCTCATTAATATTATCTATAAGAGTGATGGAGAAAGTGTCGGGATTGCTCTGGTGTGCTTTTTTGGCGCCTCTGTTCTTTCTATACAAAACTAAGTCCACCCTCGGTGGAGGGTTGATACCCTTTTTCTATCTACAGAGAGCAACTTCATAATCCTGAGTGGGGTCAGGACATTCTTCCCACCTGCCTTTACAGCGGTTGCCTATTGGTAACCCTGGTTTGTGAGTATATGTTATTTATTCTTATTTCAATATCCTTTATCAGTATATATTACACTGTTGGAATTTCAGTGCTCTGGTTCTCCTTTTTATAGTGGGGGGGGGTAGAGAAAACATTCTTTTAGGTAGCGCCATCTCTAAATATCTGAATGTGACTTCTGATGGTTACAAATACACACTTATTTTCACATGCAACAATTATACAGACAGCACATCTTACAAAGGAAAAAAAAACAGATCCAGAGTTCCATTGTCTTCCAGACTAAAAAAGCAACATATTGCTTGATATGTTTGCTGCTATTAAAATATGTTAAGATGACAAATTATGTACAATGTTCCTTATTTCTTTGTATTGTTGTCAATGCTCAATGGCATAAGGAGTTATTATCCACTTAATATTTAGAGTAGACACTATGTACAATAGTTTAGAGCAGTCATGCTAAGGCAAAAGCAAGCAGTCACTACCCGAATACTGTCAATCAGATATCTTTTTCCTCCTTCATATAACAGCTTTGGGGAGAACTTTTACATTACCACAAAAAAAATACAATTCCTCCATCTGGTAGGGTCAGACAGCAATCACTTTTTTTTGCATCAGCAAATGGAATGTCAGTGATGAACATTTTATTTCAAAACCAATATGTCTGTTTCCTTTATTGACTTTGAAATTCATGCATCTCATATTCTGCTGTGGCACCCAAAAAAACCTGAAGGTCGCAATGAAGAAATTACATGTGCAACTTGGTCTATGGAATATTAAATTGATTGAAGGAGCCAACCGCTTGGGTATCATTTGATGGCATTTATTTAGTACTTTGCAGGAATATCTAATGATTTAGGGAGGTGACAGGTATTGTTGGTGAGGTTAAAAGCTTGCTTTCATTAGAGAAAAAAAATCCAGAAAAAATGAAAAATGCTATATTGAAATGCTGAAGCTTAAAAAGCTCTCCAACTTTTTGCTTTAAATGCTAAATGTTTAGCTCTGTTAATCAAAGCAGCAACTTTTCTGCCACATAAGAAGTGAAGATATTAAAACTGTGTTGTTTTTTTCCAGGTTTTCAAAGTATGGGGGGTCCTAACTGTATAGCCAGTTGATTATATATGTGCAATAAAGGCATTAGAGACCCAAAAACCATTTTGCTATGAGTCCCAGAAATCTTTAATTGCACCTCTGATGGATCTGATTTTAAACTAATCTATGTGATATAAAGCAAGAATGACATTATACCACTATTAAGATTTCAGATTTTAAGACTAATGATAATGTATCATATATAATTGATAACATATATTGTACTTCAGAAACTGTGCATGCTCTGCTGCTCACCAGAACACTGTAATGTTGCACTGTGAAATGTCAGTCAATACCATCTCACTACAATAGCTGGGAGAGGATTATTGATAGGTCAGTAACAGCTATAGATCCATAGGTTTATCTAGTTAAAGATATTTAATCATGCCATACAACTATCTGTGCTTTGTAGATCACTTAATAATTTTTTTTTATTATGGCCATACTAAACTCTCTGGCTACATACTAGGCTTAATATACAGCTTTTGGTTTTAAACCCCATCATGGTATTGGGGGTGGGTATTGTATGAACTGACCATTTAAAACATCATCAAGAACTAATATCAATAAGTTCTTTGTTTAGAACCTTTGTAATGCAGTAAAGGGGTTATAATCAGTGTGTACAATGATAAACTATTTTGTATTTGTGTGTTTCTATTAGTAGTGATGGGCAAATTTATTATTTTATTAGGCGCAATTCGCCACCGGTGAATAAGTTTGCAAAACGACAGCGAAAATTCAAACACGTGATGCGACTCGTTATGCAAATTTTTTGCTTCTTCTGGCGAAGCAAAATGGGATAGATTCGCCCATCACTATCTATTACTGTCAGACCATTACTAATGTGACTTCTGCATAGGCAACAGGAAAGTTATTGTTCATAGTGCAGATAATCCTGATAAATTGTCAGAATCTATAACTTGATACAAAAAAATTTACCACAAGGAAGTATTCAACTCCATGAAAAACTTGACCCCCCCACACTACAGAAATTAATGTTCTCAACCTTCTTAAGTATCCACCATTATTTTTTCTTGCTACAGAGTCTGACGTTTTTCAGCTTCTCCTGTCCTTTCCACCTACATCTTGCTCACTCGCTCCTATGCCCTCACTACTACTGAAACTGAAACTGAAACAGTCCTTACTTCAGTTCCATATATTCAATTTATCTCTAGCTTCTCTCATATATTTAAGCAGCTCTGGGTTTAAGCCCACAAACCCAACCTGTCTATCACCCTATCTCTAACTTCTGGAATATCTTGTCTTCCTTGTTTTCTCTTTTCTTTATGACATTCTCAGCACCCATAATCTGTTGTACTCTATATTGTGTGTGTATATATATATATATATATATATATATAT
>CM044435.1:25007311-25020415 GCA_024363595.1 Xenopus borealis | reverse complement strand
ACATCCACTGCCATCCCAGAATCGAGGTCCCTGCTTACCTTCTCATAAAAAGAAATTATGCATGAGTTGGATTTAGGTAACAGACAAGGTCATACATGCAGCAACCTCTCATTATGCCAATCAGGTGTATCTCTAAGTTGACAAAGCAGCTACAGCATTATATAAACACAATTACTCCATGTGTGGTCTGATGCATTTTGACCTTACACAACAGTGCACAATAAAAGTCACTTAAAGTTGCCCAATCTTCCACATCTGCATTCTGCAGCTGCAGGTGCAAAATACACTGGAACAGGAACAAAACTGCAATAATATTAACTCACCTACCTTTTTAAACTGCCCACTAGACATGCTTCTGCTTGAATACAGTATATTTCCTGACACTGAGAGTTCTATTTGACTTGAGCAATAGCACAAAGGTCTGCATACATGTACACATACAAATACCCTAAGTAATAAATGTTCAAGTGCAATATGGATATAAAAATAGGCATTTTGCATGTCACATGGCCTTTTAAATAGAAGCCAGAATTGATTAATTTATTCTTTGTTTGTTGTCTGGCAAGTACTGTGTCAGGGACAGAACTTCTTTACTGTTCATGCCACCTAATTTGAACTTACTATAAACAGCACAGGAAACTTATCCATGAAGCATGGCCAAATGTTTCACTTCAAGTACTTTTATATCCTAGCTTAGAATGCCATCAAACACAACAGTCTTAGGTTGAAGATATACAATTAGATTTTATAGATTTAATTAAGTATGGCTGCCATTGTGAATTTTATACAAGAAGAGTCCTGTATTAGTTCAGTGCATTGCAGAATTTTTTTCTGAGCACCTAATTACCCTCCTTAGAATGCCACGTGCAGTATATTTTCTGCATTATTTGTTGCAGTGCTGTACAGATTACTTTATCTCTTAATTCCCTCTCTAGCTGAAGCATCATTCTATACATTTTATTTTGCTGGGCTACTTTTCTCTCACAAAAGATTTGCAATCAACCCACAGACACAAATATACACAAAGTTATGCTGAAAAAAAGACACATCCATCAAGTTCAAGTCTATATATAACCTGTCTATCTGCTAGTTAATCCAGAGGAAGGCAAAAAATTATTTGAAGCCTCTCTAATTTGTTTCCTTCCTGATTTAAAAATGGCAATCTGACCAGTCCCTGGATTAACTTGTACAACGAGCTGTCTTTCATAACTCTTTGGCAAAATCTATATACGTAGATCACATCTACTGCTCCCTCGCTGTCCATCATCTTACTTGCCTAAAAAGCAAATTGGTCCCATATGATCTATCTTTTATAAAGCAATGCCGATTGCTGACCATAATGTCGTTCAATAGGGCAACATTTTGAATGTGAGCCTTCAAATAATTTGCCCACCATGGATGTCAAACTGGCCTATAACTGCCTGGCTGAGATCCTAATCCCTTTTTAAATATAGAAATTACATCAGCTTTCCTCCACTCCATAGGCACCATGCCAGATGAAAGAGAGGCAGAAACAGAGGCCAGTCTAAAACTGAACTAAACTTTCTAAGAACCCAAGAATGTATTCCAGCTTGCCGTGGCACCTTGTTCACATTAATTTTTCATAAAGCTTTATGAAATATGTTCTGAGTCAGTCACAGACTAGACTGAGCTGATCTAAAAGTGCAGCTATTAGGTGGGTCTGGGAAGTTTAACTCTTCTATTGTATACATTGAAGAAAAGAACTGATTTAGCACATTTGCCTTTTCTGTATCTGTTACCACCATACTGGTACCATTATTTAAAGGAGCAACCCACATGTTTTTGCTACTGATATATTTAAAAAAAACTTTTTGTGATTAGTTTTAGCTCTGAAGCAATGCACTTTTAGGTTTTAAATGTCTTTATATTTATTCCTATTAAGTTCTTTACTTCTATATTAAGCCACACAGGTTGGTTTTTGGTGCTTTTAAATTTACTTCTTAAGGGAATAATTTGAGAACATATAATTTTAAACATACAGTATAAACATATAATTTTAAATGACAAGTTGACAACCATTGTTGTTCCATGTTTTTAGCAGATAACACAATGCCATCAAAATGGCAGCCCTTAAGGTGCTAAAACTATCTTTTCTGAAATTCAGTATTTTTGTAAATAATGAATAAATATGATCACATTATGGTCTCTATTACCCAGGAGATTCAATAACTTGCACATGTGGTCCAAAGAATGTAGTACCACGTATCTCTAAATAATCTAATAAAGGTGGGATTTTGTTATTTTCATCTTGATAGAATTGGACAAGGCAAATCCAAACCACTGTTGGAAGAATCACTGAGAAGAACTACAACAGTAGCACTTTCTCTGCTTTGACTTAGTCTTGCAGGTACCATATTTATATGTTAAGAAATATACTACATACACAAACAGATTTTATTATGGTACAACATTTATATTACAATATGTTATATTACTATAGCAGGTATGGGATCAATTATCCTAATTAAGGAAATTCTGTCTCCCATAGACTCAATTTTATCCAAATAATGCACATTTTCATATTTCTCTGTTATAATAAAGTAGTACGTGATCCAAACTTGATGCAAGCAAAGATATAATTGATCCTTCTTGGAAGCAAAACCATTCTCTTGCGTGTATTTAATGTTTGCATGACTTTCTAGTAGAGTTAATATAATGTATATCTGGAAAACCCCAGGTTCTAAGCATAACAAAAAGATGTGTTTTCATGTGCAAAGTGGCAACTGGATAGCTTTAGACCAACACTGATAATTACCCGTTTTATCATAAGCTATCATAAGTTTCTATATCCTGTTTCAATTAAAAATAAAAGCATTCCACTCACTGAGGAAGGGATTGACAATGCTCTCTAATGAATCTTCTCCTGGCAGTAAATTCCATAATGTCATTGATGGAAGTATTAAACCCCAGTTTCATGCATGTAAACTTTATTTTCAGTTAAGTCACTGCTATTATTAGTCATGAAACTTTGTTTTATTGTTTGTAACTTGAAGTCATCATATACCCCATGACTCCCTGGAACAGTCTAGCTTCATGGAGATTGGACCCAGTAGACTTCAATGATGCATGCACGCCCATTAAAAAATGCACACGGCAGGTCTACATTAGGAAGTGCAGACCTACAAGTGAGTATTTTTATATGCATCCTGTGCTAAAAGCTGATCTGGTCATTTTTCCCATCTTAAAGCTTCTACAATATTTATGAATATAGTATCGTTAAAAAAAAGTACTATAGCAATATAACATCATTGTAAACCAAGAAAATGCACCCGGGTGCAGAAACAAAACTTTTGTGTTCTATATTTTACATAAAATACAAAATGCGAGGAATAGAGCATTCAACCAACAGCAAGCAGTTTGAGGGAGCCACTTGTGTCACACATTTAATTTTAAATGTGATTTAAAAAAAGATACACAAAATAGCAGTGTGAACTAAAATCTTCAGTGTATGGCACATATCACAACCTGAACACTATCTCACAATATTAATAATAATTCATATACATTAATGCTTCATTTTAGTCAAATAATTCTAATTTTTAAAAATGATTTCCTTTTTCTCTGTAATAATAAAACAGTATGTTGTACTTGTATTAAACTAAAATATAATGAATTATTATTGGAAGCAAATCCTATTTGGTTTATTGTTTGTTATTTTTTTAGTAGACTGAAAGAGAGATCCCATTTTTAGAAAGATCCCTGATGCAGGAAAACTCCAGGTCCCAAAGATTCTGTATAACAGATCCCATACATGTATTTTATTAATGGAAGAGGGAATGGTTCCCCCCCCACTCACAAACATCAGAAGAGGTTATAGAGTTTATTGACTGACTCATTGCTCCTGGCTCTAGTTAGAATAGCACAACTCCTACTCTCCCCACAGTGCTGAGGCTGCCTTGGAACAAGAGCAAGGATCTCTGGTGTTTTCTATTGAGCAATAACTGGAGGATTCTTGAAGTTGTAGTGCAGAAAACAAAAGTTGTCACTTTTTTTAGTGTGCATTGGAGCATAGACATATCATCTTGGTTGATATATAATAAATGATTGTTATGAAATAATGGAATCTGGAGGTTGTAAACTTCGACGGCCTGCATCAATATAACAAGTTGCAACTGACACCAATGCTTGACTTAAGAGCTATAGAGATGATTCAGATAAATTAAGATACATTTATTTGCCTCAGGGTCATGTCACTTGGAGATTTTTTTATCTTTTTTTATCATTTTGCTGCTAAATATATTTATCTGATATTTAATATGCTATTGAATGTCCACTTCTTAACTTAATGGCTAAATTGGTCTGTATTATGTTATAGTTTATTTTTTATAGTTTTTGAGTTATTTCCCTTTCTCTTCTGTCTCCTTCCTGCTTTCAAATGGGGGCCAGTGACCCCAGCAGTCAAAAATGCATGGTGGGGTTATTGTTAATGTTACTTTTTAATAATTCTTTCTTTTCAGACTGTCTCCTTTTAATACATGTATTCCAGTCTCTCATTCAAACCTCTGCCTGGTTGCTATGTTAAAATGGATCCCCCTGGCCACCAGATAGCTGCAGAAATTCCAATCCTGGGAGCTGAACACTACTAAAATAATAAAACTACGAAAAATAAAAAAAATAATACCAATTGTTAATTATTTTAGATTATATTTAAAGGTTATTTTAAGATGTACTACCCCTTTATTCAGGGCTGTACAGCTGGAGGCCTGCAGCCAAGGTGTAACCATCCAAAGAATTTTTATGCCTCCCCAGTAGCTACATTGATTTTACTGTATGACATCAGAATTTTTTATTTTAATTCCAGTCCTCCAAATACTGTTTGAAAAATAAATGATGCACTACAAGGAAAATACTAAAGCTGGACAGCAATGACTTTAATAAATGACCCCCACAGGGTTTTTCTGTCACACCCTACGCTATTATCTATTGGGACAATACAGAAGAAAATGCTATTATTTTATGTTATTGCTCATACAGAGGTTTAATGTGGGACTTTATACTCCAAACAGGGTAATGCAATAAAAGGTAGAAATGTTGCTACAGATCTAGTAACCAATCAGGTCGTTTGACAGCATACATGTGTTTGGTTTCTATGGGTAACTAGACCTGAGCCAAATTAGCTTTTTATTACATGTAACTGTAGCTCTCATCTGATACTACTATGGCAAGTCCTGCATGGGTTTTTTTGAACCTGTACACAAGCCTTTGTCTTTGCTCTTTAACAGAATAGGTATAACTATAAAGTTGGCTGTCTCCCCCCAGGGTCCAGTCAGACTACGTTGTGATTCGCCCACCCCACGCCCACTAAAACTCTGAGGCAAGGCAGGGAGGTTTATTTGCAGTGAAAAGTAATACGTATACATTGTCTGCCAGCCAATGAATTGTGTGTAGGAATTAGTATTTCTTTTTGGGTTTTTTTTTTTTTGGGGGGGGGGGCATTTGATCTTTTGAAATACATGCCCCTAAAACTATCATTGCAGCCGACTCTTTCCAGCACAATGACAGAAAAAAGGGAGGACATTCAGTAGCATCTTCAGATCTATGCATGCTGTGCTACAATATACAGTTTTTTATAGTAATATTGGGTAGTAGTGTCATATCAGAAAAAGTGTGACTGGAGCAAAATATATGAGACCAATGTATGACATTGTTCTGCCCTGCACAACTCATTCTGACCATTCTCTCCATATTTACTTAATACAGCTGATCCCTTCGCCTAACAAACAGTATAGAATTTTTCCCAATTCCATACCACTCATTATCTCTTTTTTTTTTTCTCATTGAGCCTTTCCTCATGACACTCATGATGCACATCTCCAGTACCCTGGCATACTCTAATACATTGACTGCAAAGCAATTGGCATTTGTTCTTTTAAATGTATGTATAGATCAGATATTCTCATAACATTAGGTGAGCCGTCATTTGTGTTGCATAACACTTTGAAAGAAGTCCATCTATTAAACTAAATATTTAATCTCCGGATGCCCATGGTTGATATAAGGGGCAACACAAGGAATATTTGGCTAGCAAACTCTCCACCAGTTGTGGCCAATATCCTTTAATACAGCATTGTTGGAAAGGGTGGGTCACCTTTAATGGCTGAACGCCACGCCTAGTTGATGTCCGATTCACCCCCATAATGTGTTGAATGTGCAAAAGACAATGTAACTGAACATGAAATCGGTGGTACAAACAATATGTATCCGATTGTTGGATGTGAACGCTGCATGCTGTGTCTTCATCCAACAGTTGGATACATGTAGTTTGTACTTGCAATTTCATTTTCATTTCCACTATCTTCTGTACATCCGACACATCTCATGCATGTCATCAATGTGCAGTGGAGTTCAGTCCTATAGTTAACTTTTAGTATGTTATAGAATGTCTAATTGTAAGCAACTTTTCAATTCACCTTCATTTTTAATTTTCTTTAGTTTTTAAAGATTTGCTTTCTTCTTCTAACCTTCTCAAGCTTTCAAATGGGGGACCCTATCTAAAAAGCAAATGCTCTGTAAGGCTACAAAGTTATCCTTATCTTGCTTCTTTATTTTTACTTATCTTTCTTTCAGGCCATCTCCTATTCATAGTCCAGTCTCTTATTCAAATCAGTGCATGGCCGTTAAGGTAATTTGGAACCTACAACCAGATTGCTGAAACTGCACAGATGCTGAATAAAAAGTAATACAAAATAAAACAAAATTAAAACTAATTGCAAATTGTCTATGAATATCACTTTCT
Source organism: Xenopus borealis (assembly GCA_024363595.1). Taxonomy (NCBI): domain Eukaryota; kingdom Metazoa; phylum Chordata; class Amphibia; order Anura; family Pipidae; genus Xenopus; species Xenopus borealis. Next base: position 25,013,658 of record CM044435.1, on the reverse strand, counting down.
ACATCATATTAACAGTTCATTTAAAAGTTAACTACCCCTTTAACATCTTATGCCAACTGCTATTCATGCCACAAGCCCAAATAGAACCATGAGACCCAGGAGTCTTCCACAAACCAAAGCTGTTGACTGCTTGCCCTAAAACTTAAAGGGAAACTGTCATGGGAAAACGTGTTTTTTTTTATTTTTTAAATGCATCGGTTAATAGTGCTGCTCCAGTAAACTTCTGCATTGAAATCCATTTCTCAAAAGAGCAAACAGATTTTTTTATATTCAGTTTTGAAATCTGACATGCAGATAGCCATTTTGTCAATTTCCCAACTGCCCCAGTCATGTGACTTGTGCCAGCACTTCAGGAGGGAACTGCTTTCTGGCAGGCTGAATAGTATGCAGTGGGACTTGGGTTTTACTATTGAGTGCTGTTCTTAGATCTACCAGTCAGCTGTTATCTTCTGTTAGGGAGCTGTTATCTGGTTACCTTCCCATTGTTCTTTTATTAGGCTGCTGGGTGGGGGAAAGGGAGGGGGTGATATCACTGCAACTTGCAGTACAGCAGTAAAGAGTGATTAAAGTTTATCAGAGCACAAGTCACATGACCAGAGGCAGCTGGGAAATTGACAATATGTCTAGCCCCATGTCAGATTTCAAAATGAAATATAAAAAAATGTGTTTGGTCTTTTGAGAAATGGATTTCAATGCAGAATTCTTCTGGAACAGCACTATTAACTGATGCATTTTGAAACAAGAATTTTTTCCCATGACAGGATCCCTTTAACTTACCATTATTCTAATGGGCTAGCTGGTGCAAACTTTGTCAAATAAAGCTGTAACATAAAGTAAATCTCAAGGAATAAGAGAATAATTATGCATTCAAAGTGGCTGCTGTCAAACCAAGGGGCAGCTTTATCAATGATGAATAATTTTCAGCCAATAGTACTGAAAAATATTTCTCAGAATAATTAAAAATATATTCAAGTATTTAGACTTATTTATTTAGATTTATTTTCAGAGATATGCTAGTATTTAATGGTGCTGCTGATCTGCACTGAATACTAACACCCCATTGCATATGAATGTGCCCTGGCTAAAGGCAGCTCAATGGATTCAGATGAATAGAGAAAAGTATCAGGGTTGATAAATGTTTCAGTGCTTTTATCATTTTCTTGACCGGTATGGAGGTGTGGATAAATTAGGCCAAAATCTCTAAATGTGTGGGCTGTCACAGCATTCCCATCAGAACTCAGAAAACCTTAATCACAGCAGCATCAATGTGAGCTCTGGAAAAAGGCTTTATTTGTTTGTACAGGTAGTATACCTTCATGCCTTAAGTCTACTAGAAAATCAATTAAATATCAAATAAACCCAATAGGATTAATTATATTCAAGTACAAGGTAGTGTTTTATTAGTACAGAGAAAAAGGAAATCAATTTTTAAAAAATTGTATTATATTGATAAAATGGAAATCCGCCTTCCCATAATTCTGAGCTTCCTGAATAAATAATATTAATATTTCTCATATTCCCTCTGTTGTTAGTAAATATTAAACTTTCCATATGCAGAAAAGTGTATTTTTATGCTAGCATGATTTATGAAATAGTTTCTAAGCAGTTTATTAAATAGACAGCAGGATTTTTTTCCCCTCAGTGTTTTAATTCCCTTTACGCAGTTTGATTTTCAACCGATTAACATACTTTGAAAAGAGAAACCTCAATTGACCTGAAATATACATTGCAAAATGCAGAAGACAGGATTGAGAGCCAATAGGATTTCTAAACTGTGCTGTTGATGATGATGATGATGTATTAAACCCCTGTAACAATAATTTGAAAACTGTACCTATATCCAATGTTAAATATTTGGCCTTAGTGCTTAAACTGTTTTCTGCTATTTGCAAATAGGAAAAAAAAGATAAAAAGATAGACTGTAAAACCATCCCATGCCTCTTCTAGGGACACTTTGCTTAAGTATATGCTGCCTACCCAGAACTTCTTTAGTCTTCTTTATTGGCAATATATAAGGTCACTGACCCCATCCAAAAAACAAATGCTAAGGCTACACATGTATTACTTTTTATGACTATCTTTCTTTTCAGACCCTTATTCAAATCAATGCAGGGTTGCTAGGGTAGTTTGGACCCTAGCAACCAGATTGCTGAAATTACAACCGAAGAGCTGCAGAATAAAAAGCTAAATAACTAAAAAATAAAAAGCTAAATAGCAAAAAAAAAAACTCAAATTAAAATGGAAGCTAATTGTCTCTGAATATCAACTTCAACTTGCGATGGGCAAATTTCTCCCATTTCGCTGAAATATTTGCAAATTTCCTGCAAAATTTGAGAAACAGCAAAACAAATCATAAAATCTGACATTTTTACAAAAAAGTTAGTGAAAATCAGACATTTCACGAAAAATTATCATAAATCGGACATTTCCACGAAAAATCGTGAAAATCGGAAATTGACGCCTGTGTCCAAGCTGACACTGGCGTTAAAGTCAATGGATTTCCTTTTTGGATCTGCATAAAAAAAATCTGATGCCAGCGAACTTTCAAGGGAGATTCGCCAGTGGCGAAATGTGGAAATTCAACACAAATTTGTGCCAGGCGAATTTATTCATCCATCACTATTCTCTACATTTCTCTACTTTCAACTTAAAAAGGTAACTCAAAGGTTAACAACCCCTTTAAGAATAGTAATACTAATCAATACAGGATGTAAAGAGGACTATGCTCATTTGTGCTTGCTAGACCAGTAAGAAGTAAGAAGTTTGATTACTGGGACAATATAGAAAGAATATCTCTGCTGAGAAAAGCAACACAGCGCTCAAGCTCTTTGTGTTTATACTAATGTAGGCATACAAAGAAAGGATTTCCTGTGTAAACAACAGTCTGTCCATATGTTTGTTGTGCACTTGTATGTGCACACAGAAGTATAGAAGCAGAACAAACATGAAATTGTGGTGGACACACTGAGAACTTAGCACCTGTTTAGACCAACTGATTCCTCTCTGATGCTTATTTTATAAACACAGTCAAAAGTACTGTTATCCTTCTAAAGGGATCCATAGTGAAAAAAATGTTACTGCATCAAAAAATCTTTGTACCTTGTCGCCAGGTGTGAATTCACAACAATTGCAAATAAATTTGTCAAACTGTGGTGAAAATTTGCTGGTGAAAAATCCAGCCTATCAGAAAAATTTGGGTACGCATCAGAATAGTCAATCATGTCAAAATTTCTGCGAGGCGTCAAAATTATTAGGATGCCCATTGACTTAAATTTTCTTGCAAATTTTTCACCATTTTGTGAATTTCGCCCATCACTAATGGTGATCTTTTTCCAGGGCTCAGCAGATGCACCAGTGAGTATTTGAGCAATGGGTATATTATAAAAGCATGTGAAATGGTTCAAATCATATTCATTACGCTAATACTTTTCTAGATCGTAGTAACCTATTAATGTCAGTTAGGGTCATTTATAAACACTGGGCACATTTGCACCTTGGCAGTAGCCCATGGCAACCAATCAGATGATTGCTTTCAGAGTTCACCCTGCAGCTGGCTTAAAACAGCTAATCACTGATTGGTTGCTACAGGGTACTGCTCAAGTGAAAATCTGCCCTGTTTATAAATGACCCCCCCTGAGAAAAACAAATCATGTCATATGTCTTTTTTCTTGACTTTTTTCCCATCAATTGCACCATAATTTTACACTCAATGCTTGCATAAAATATTCATCTGTAAAGAAGCTTGGTTTTTACATGGTCTGTCATTGCAGTGATGATGTGAATTGTATTCTAATGTAATTTTTTACACCATTTCATAAATATACCCCTATGAATTTTGTACCCTGAGGCAGCATGCTGCACAAGATGTGGGGGAGGAGGAGGATGGCTGTGCTAGTTACTGTGCAAAGTAAGAGGGATATCTTCAATAGCACAAGAATGCTTCCACTGAATGCTGGCACATATAAGGAATTAGACATTTCTTGTGAGTTTTGCTGGTTTTAAAACCAGAAGCATATTGTGAGGTTTAATATTATGGCAATTACGGGCTTACCCTTGTGGTTTTTATTGATGAATCTCTCTCCACTCTGTTTTGGCTCTAGAGGTAACTGTATATATTCAAACACAAACTGGTAATGGCATCTTGCACTCAGTTGGCTAATGGTGGAAAGCAGAGAGAACCTGGCTCCATTTAAAGATTCCATTCAATCTATAAATCAACTCATCTCCCACTCCCTGTTTACACCCCTTAGCACCACAGTTCCCAGGGTAAATAACCAAAAAAACTCTTTTTTAAGAAGGGAGGTGTTAAGATCACCCTTCCCCCCATTACACTTCACCTTGTAGATTACTTGAAACCCCACAAGTAAATCTTTGTCATGACACTCTTTGAGATGTTTGGCTATGGCATAGTGGGTTTCCACTTTGCTACACTGTTAATATGTCCCCCTATACGTTTCCCAAGGGGTCTAATAGCATTTCCAACATATTTCTTGCATCAAAAACAGGTACTATAGCAAGGTAAAACCCAAAAACTGCTGCTTCTTTTATTTAAGGAGTGGCTCACTTTTGAGTTAAATTTTAGCGTGTTATAGAATGGCTAATTATAAGCAACTTCACAGTTGGTCTTCATTTTTTTCTTTATTACAGTTGTTGAATTATTTGCCTTCAATGACCCTTATCTAAACAATGAAAGCTCAGTCAGGCTACAAATGTATTGTTATTGTTACTTTGTATTGCTATTCTTTCTATTCCGGCCCTCTCCTATTTATATTCCAGTATCTTATTCAAATGCATGGTTGCTATGGTAATTACTTGAGTATTGTATGTTAAATTGGCAGGATCTGCAGATCAAAAACCATAGAAAATGATACAGCTACACGATTATAAGAATGAATTGAAAGATGATCTTCCTTTTATTGTCTACCACTAGTAAACAGCAGAAAGACACAAAGCCCACGGGACCTCCTGCAGGTTTTGGGTGCATCTGACTTGTTTCACCATTTTAACTTTTTTTAACTTTTTAGTATGATGAGAGTGATATTCCAAAATAATTTGCATTTTTTTTTTAATGGCTTTTGCGTTATTTACCTTTTAATTCAGAAGACCTCCTGTTTGCAATTTCAGCAGTCTGGTTGCTCCTGTTCAAATAACCCAGCAACCATGCATTGATTTGAAAAACAGACTGGAATATAAATAGTACAGGGCCTCAATAGAAAGAGGAGTAATACAAATTAGCAATAAAAATAAATGTGTAGCCTTTCAGAGCATCTTGTTTTTAGATGGCAGTCAGTGACCCCCATTTGAAAGTTGGAATGAGTCAGAAGAAGAAAATATTTTGCAGGTTATTGCCTATGACTCTCATCATGCTCAGCTTTCTACTAAGAATATGTAATGGAAGTTTCATAACTGGAACAACCCATTTTTGTCCTCCCCCAAAAAAGTTGAGGAATGCTCCTTGGACAAACACAGGACTACTGACTTATAGTATCTTCTGCAATTAAATCCCCAGGTTGGCATTAGGATGAGTTTTTCAACTGAAATAACTCATCTCCTTCCTCTAAAACTGTGCTAATGCTGCGTTGTGCAACTGGCAAAATCAAAAAAAGGAACGAGAAGCCTTCTTGATCCTTCATTTCATTTTGAACACTTGACAGGCCTGGATTTCTTAAGACAAAACTCATAATGAATATGTTTTACATAGGATAATTTAATCTGATGGCACACCATTCTGATTTTGCTTCAAAGCCAAACGGAAATGTTCATGCAACTTTTATACAGTGTCTGACAGGCCTTGGGTGCTTTGACAGTCTTGAGAGCCGTTAAGTATATGTTTGACTAAATAGATACAAATCAGACAGAAGGGAATTAAAAACTATGTCATTTTAGGGTCGGGACTAACAACTTATCAGTACTTACCAAAACATACAATATGTAAAGAATCTTTCTGCCTGTGTTTGCAATGGTTCTTTTGTCTTGTCAGAAGTGTCTTGGGTGCATGCTGGTATTATGGGCACTTTAACACACAGCAAACAAGAACATCCACATATACTGATTTATTATACTAACCATAATACACATGCAACCATATATTACCTGTATACCAAAATACATTTTTAGCTATGCACTTATTATTTACACTATTTGTTAATAAATATGCTTTAAGGTAAACATTATTATTAACATGTATATATGTATATATCGCACCAACATATTTCGAAGCACTGACATCCCAAGACAATTAGAAAAAAAAGTATAAGCCTCCAATATTTACATTTTTTTTACATTAAATACTGATTTCTTTATCCCAAAAACTTTCTGCCACTCACATTACACTGACTCCCCAGATT
>CM044435.1:24979908-25005434 GCA_024363595.1 Xenopus borealis | reverse complement strand
GATCTTTTATAAAGGATGTCATTTTTTATTGCGTGAAGCTTGCCAGCGCTGATATTTCCATAGAAAAAAGTAAATGGGGAGTCTTGTTTTATTCTGTATGCAGAGGCGGCTGGATATACATAGCAAGCGTGGAGCATGGAAGAATGCAATGATAAATTAGTTTACCTAGTATAGCATCATTCACAAAAAGTATCCTGATTAACATGATTTTAAGGCATCCATTGATTTTTGTTGTTTTTTCTCCCTGAATATCTAGCATTGTCATTTAATCCCACCAGCCTTTCAGAAAACTTGGATATGATTAGACTCTCCTTATGTCATACTGTGTGTAACTTGATAAATGCATGCCCTGCTGCAAGTTTTAAATAGATGTTTAAAAACATTGCAATGCTTTATCATCCTGTTCGTGCTGTTATATCCAGTCAACATTTTTAAACAAGCCCACTCAGCTTTTTTTTTTTTTTAAGAGGCCTACAATAAAAAAGCAGTAGGTTGCCGGACACTTCTGCACTGAATGTTTATGGACAATCCATTCATTATTAGATTTTCTTATAGCTCTCATGCCAAATGGCATCCCAGAGTGCCGGAAACGAAACTGCGCTTCTGTTATTTGCTTTCCATGAAACACCAAGGTGCTTTCTGTTCTGATTGAACAGGTACAAGCCCTGGATGCAAACTTACTGAAGTGAACTGGTATTACGTTTAATGGTAAAGATGGATCTTTGGTGCAAAAGTGGACAATGAATGGATGTTTAGCTTCCTGTAAACCTGGGGTTAATTTCCTGAAAATGTGTTTTTAGCACAGTCACCTTTTATTTGCTCTCAGTATCAATATCAACCTTGCTTTCTAATTACATGTCTATGCATATGTTTATAGGCTTGATGATGAATGATGCATATGATAGAAGAAACATGACTGTTTATATGTATCCATGTTTTGCTTTTATGTATTTCTGTGTTTTATATTGTATATAATATTATTTATATATGTATCAGATACATAAATCAACACATATACTGTGTAAATCGCCATATATTCATCCTGAGACTTAAGATGCAATATTACAATACTTTTAGCAAGTATTTATAGGATTTGTTAGTATGGGGTTCCTCATTTTTAAGTGTAGTTTTGTTATGGATTTAACTGATATGGTGTCTATGAGGAGAGTAAATCTGATCTGATATTTATTATTATAATTATTACAGTGCTACATATTTATATATTAATACTCTAGCATCGTGACTACTATCTAAAATGAAACACCTGCTTGTGTGTGTATGTGTGTAGAAGCTTTTTATTTTCCAGTAGATGATGCTAGAGTGCAAAGAAAGGCATAGCGATGCAGGAATGCCGGAGTTTGGCACTGGGAAGGGAAAAGCAAAATTCTAACAGGTCTTGCTGTTTATTTCTTCACTGAGTAAGGGGAATCGTAGTCTGAAATACGACAAACTCTCTGTGTAAATGAGAAGTAAAATTGTAAGCCAACGTCTTTATATAGAATTGACTATTTTTTTTACTGTTAATGGATACTTAACAGGACTCAAATCAACCCAGTAAAGCCACACAAATCCTGAAAATCTGGTTAAGTCTAAGAGAATAAATTGAAATGTAATGTACTTAAAATATAATCAGCCTTAACTAGCCAAAGTCTGTAAGACGTGAATGAGATTAAAATTGTGAGTAAATGATTTGCATCAGATCCCAAATTTATAGGCTTATCAGGAGCAGCGTGATTCAATATTTTAATCAGAGGGCCTACAGAATTCTTTATCCAGCTTAGAGCTGAATAATATATTGCCCCTGTATGCAGCAAGCTGTGCTAGCAAAGGCTTCTGGGACCCATAAAAAGCAGATACTGCATGTGGAAGGGTTTTGTTTAAGGAGAAGATTAAAAATAGAGGCAAGTTAATGTGAATTCTGCTGGTAACCTGATAACTAGGAGCACTTCTTGATATGAAACAGTTATGATAGGGAGTCTTTGTGGTAAAATGAGAAATTTGTCCCAGAGGACTTGAATCACAGTGCATAGATGGATATTTTAGTGATGCAATTTCGAGTAAAAGCTGACCTCTGTCTACACAAGTGTTTATTTGTTGGGCTATGACATTAACTGACTTGTGTGCTCCCCCCAGTAGCTGCTCTGCATCAGTAATACCTAAAAAATCAATGCATATTCATGCATATGTATTAGTCTGTCAACAGACACACGTTAGATATGCTAGATAAAACGCACATTAAGCCTTGTGTGTGTGTGTGTGTGTGTATATATATATATATATATATATATATATATATATATATATATATATATATATATATATATATATATATATATATATATATACATATATATACACCAACTTCCATATACTGTCTGTTTAGTTGCTTGTAATTATGTTAACTCATCTGTCAGTCCATCCTTCTCTCCATCTATTGTATGATATCTCTTTAATATTTTGGTATAGTTTCATATGTGAATATAGAAGAGTGAACACATGGGTGTTTACCAAATGAATTAAATACAAAGAAACACAATCACATCTGTGGCTGCATAAAAACCTTATCTGAAATGTAGAATAACTTTTTATGTAAAGCTTTATGGAGCCCACAACTTTCACACAAAAATAACAAGTGTGTAGGCATATCCCTGTGAATGTGTGTATAGGTATATTATCTATCTATCATCTATCTATCTATCGATCTATCTATCTATCTATCTGTCTGTCTGTCTCTCTGTCTAGCTATCAATCATCTATCTACTCTATCTATCTGTCTGTCTGTGTGTCTGTCTATCTACCTCTCCATCTCTATCTCTCTATCATCTGTCTGTCCCTCTATCTATCTAAACATACTATCCTATATGTAGAGAAAAAGCTAGAAGACTCATCTAGTAGAAAGTATAAAAGTTTATGAAGCAGAGGCGTTTGATTTGGAAAACAACACCCGTCGACAAAAGCTAATCTGATCACTTCTTGGGGAAATAAGTAAATATCATTTAGTCAAATTTAGTAGCAAAAATTTATTAAAGGAACATCATGTTTAAATTGAACGTTGTTACAATGATTGCACTTCCAAAAAAAAAGTAAAAAACATTTTAGGTAATAGAATTGAGTAAATTAGGTACATCATCTCATTCATTCAATCTCAAATGCAGAATAAAGTACAACTCTTCTTTTAGCTGATAAGTTGTAAATTTAGCCCAATCACCAAGCCAGGATATTCAGTATTATAAGAATAGTTCTAAATAAAAAGGCATCTTGAGCGACATAATCAATAGGGTCACTGCATAAGAAGAACTGTGTGTCTTCTGTTAAAAAGGAATATTGTCTGACCCTCTTGTATGTCAAAATGTTCTGAATAATAGAGATTGACTACTGGCGTTTGACGATAAGGCATGCCATTAACTGACTGTTTTGTATCCATTTCCAATCAAATAGATTCCTTTTAAAACATATGGAAAATATTTACTCTCTATAAAATGGAATTGTTGGATCAAAGATTAATTGCAATATCATGAAACCATGGTCATTTTTATTATGAAAATATTAATTATCCAATCATATGTTTGCAATATAGTAGATGGTATTAATAAAACCAACATATCCTGTATTCACTACGGGGATTTTTTTTGTTTTCCCAGTGCCCATGTATGTTTTTTCAAACATTCTAATACATACAGTATATGGTAGTTTATTTGTTTCGAAAACTGACCGTTGTGTGTGACTGTTAAAGACTGAGAATGTAAGCTCATTGTTAACGTGAATGATGTATGATCCATGTACAGTGAAATATAAATAAAGTATATGTATTAATAATGGTGCATCCAGCGACTCTATCCTTCAGCTGTTGTATTTCAAAAAACAGTATACACATATATATGCAACAATATATACATATTTTGAAATTCACAAAACTGAAAAAAGCAATAGCCTATAATCAGTTCTCTAAAGGCTTCCTCAGTAAAGGCATTTGCCTGTTGGGAAGCTGAATAAGACTTGGATACAAAGCAATGTGTGTTATGCTGGCATCACTTCACATACTGTACATTCAGACTGGTCTCTAGGTGCCTCATTTACAAATTACAATGTCTCAGAGCAGGTGTAAATGACAACATTCAAAAATTACAGATACAAAAAAAATGTGTTGGAATGAAGAAAATGCTCTTTTTTTAAGTTATGGATTTTGCACAGTTCTAAGTGAGATTTATAAAAAAAATTAATTGTGTTCAATAACAATACGTGAGGATTGAGGAGATGAGAAGTGAAAATGCTTAATGCTGAAAGTGAAAGAAGAAGGGTGTTGGTTCAAACATGAAATAACTGAATAAAAAGGGCTTTGCACCAGAATTGGGAACCTCTAGCAACCAATCAGACCTTGATTTCTAACAAATGACCAGTAAATGTTGAATGCCAACTGGTTTCCTGTGGGTTATCAGACCTGAAGCAGCTTTAATTGAATTACCACTTTTAAATATTTTTTATTGCTGTGTGTGAATTTTTAAAATGGCAAGAGTAGAATAAATGTGTATTTATAGCTATGTATCTGTCTTTATATTCAGCACTTTCAATTCCATAATATTATGCCTACAGTAAACGTAAAATGCTTTCTGGGGTTAGTGTCCCTGTTAATATTATAGTAATAATATTATCATCCCAATTATATGAAGAGCTTACTTCTCAGCACCCATAGGTGCTTTTCCTAGTGTTTTCATAATGGAACTAAACCTATGGTGCCTCTCTCAGATGTAGAACTGCGTGCCTCTGATATAGTACAGGGGTATCTTATACTATCTCGTAATTTTGGATTCGGGAGCAAGGAGGGATGCAAGGCTCCATTTTTATTTATAGTAGTGGGCCTGATGCAACATGGTGAAAGGGAAGAGCTTGTTAAATTATTCTTTTAGGGGTATGGGACCTGTTATCTAGAATGCTTGTGACCTGGGTTTTTTGGATAAGAGGTTATATGGGACCTGTTATCTAGAATGTTTGGGGCCTAGATAAGGGATTGTTCCATAATTTGGATCTACATACTACATAAAAACAATTTAAATACACCGTACTTACACTGTACTGTTTTCATTATTACAGAAAAAAAGGAAACCATTTGAAAAAAAAAAAAAGATTGAATTATTTGATTACAACTGAGTTTATGGAAGATTGCCTTAATTCTAAGATTTCTGGATAACAGGTTTTCGAATAAATGCTTTCTGGATAACTGATTTCATACCTGTTAAATTAAAAAATGCATATTTTTTTTGAAGACCTGCACAGTCTTTTCTTCAGTGACGCATGGGTTGGCAAATACTTTGCAGGTTTACAAAAGCAACATTAAATTCACTCAACGCAAAATCCATTCCTCCCATCATTTACCATCAAGAAATTTTATTGCTTTCTACCTTGAGTACTAAATTTTGTGTTTCTCAACTTTATACACTTCCCCAATGACTGCTCATATATAAAATTACATTATTTTCACTCCGGTGGATTTTTTAACGAGTGTCATGAATATGTATTTGCTAAAGTTTCCTTGAGAATAATGGATCTGAGACTGAATGAGAATGAATTTAGGCAACACAAAGTAGCCCTTTTAGCAAATGCAGACATGCTGGACAGAAGTAACTTGTATTTTCATTTGAATAAAACTAATTTAGCCTCCTCGAATGAGTTGTTTGGCAAAGGCAGAAGAACTATATGTGTCTGGAAAATGCTCAATATTTAAAGCCCTGGGAATACAACCTAGTGCAGTATCCCATGGCAACCAATCATATTTGCTTATGTTAGCCTACTTGCTTTAGAGCATAGCCAATTGCTTATTGCTTCCTTTAGACTACTACGCCTGTAGTTCAATATTCCGATGATGATTAGTTGTGCCGAGTCTGAAAGCAGATATCCTCCTTAAAGGAACAGATCAGTGTAAAATTACAAATTGGTTAAATAGATAGTATGTGCAAAATAATTTTTTTTTATAATATAGTTAGTTAGCCAAAAATTTAAATTTTAAAGGCTGGAGTGACCAGATGTCTAATATAACAGATCTGATTACAACTTTATGCATTTCAGCTCTCTGAGTTAGTCAGTGACTTGAAGGGGGCCCATATGGGGCATAACTGTTCAGTGATTTTGCAACTGATCCTTAGAATGCAGCTCAGATTCAAAAGCAGCAGTTACAGTATAACCCATGTGGCCTCCCCTCAAATCACTGATTGGTCACTGCCTGGTAACAATCAATAAAAACCAAGAGAGCTGCAAAGCAGGAAGTAGTGTTCTTGCTATTATGTTACATAGCCAGTCACTCCTGCCTTTTTACATTATATTTTTGGCTAACAACCTATATTAGATTTTTTTTTTTTTGCACACCTTATCTATTTACCCAGTTTTAATTTTACACTGAACAATTCCTTTAATGGAAATAGGGTTGCCACCTTTCCATACTTCCGAGACTGGGTAGGGTGGCGGGTTTGTGATATCAGTGGGCGGTACTGTGGTATGGAGGGGAGTGGCTATGATGCCAGTGGGCCGATCAATGATGCGGCAATTGGTGACTGGCCAACCGCCGTCAAGGGAATCCTGCCCGGTTTTCCTTAAATTTTGCCCCAGGTAGCCCTTCAAAATACCGTGCTGTGCCAGTCAAAACCGGACACGTGACAACCCTAAATGGAAATGCATTTCTTTCCCTCTTGTATTACATCATAAAAATCCTCACTATAATGTATATATTTTTATCTTGTTTTGGAGGAATTGATGCTATATCACTATAATTTGGCCATCAAACTGAGAACACAACATCACTTGGTATAAATACCAGTCAGTAATGGCTAAAGTCTAAGTACTAAGTAAAGTCACTACCATTCATCTTAAATGTTCTGCTTATGGTTTTTTATTGTTATTACAGCTTTAATTCCTCCAATAAACAACTTCATCTCATCCCATACTGACACTAAACCTCTCTGGTAAATATATGTTGTGTTGTTCCATAAGACTCAATCTTTTCCATGCTAAAGTGCTTCTAGTGTTCTATCTGTGCAAATGTCTTGCCCTCAGCAGTGCACATAACAACCTGGCTACCACTTTTTAATAATTTTTTTGCTGCTATCATTATTTTCTTTGAAAATTTTCAGAAATGGAAAAAAAAGCAGATCTTCACATAAACCCTTTTTTAATGCATATAAAAAAGAAAATGTAGATGCTATTTCCCCAAGTATTTTAACAGATGTAGGTAGTAAAACAGAAAGTAAGTGTTTTTTTTCAGCAATGAATGTGAGAGCATCATGGTGGTTCTTTTAGATTCTTTTTGCCTTTGTGACCTGTCTTTAAAAGCAGGGAACATCTGTGTATAAAATTTTGAATAAAATGCAGAAGGGCTCGTTTGCCGCTCAGGATACGAGGTGCTGCGGGAGCTTCAAGGTTCATCCCAAGCACATAAAAAAGTATAGGTGTAGGATTCCTTATCTAGAAACCTGTAATCCAGAAAGGTCTGAACTACAGGAGGGTAATTTGCCATAAGATCCTTATTAATCAAATTATTCAAAATGTAAAAACATATTTACCTTTTCTCTGGAATAATAAATATCGAAACTACAGAAAAAAAAGTTGAGAAATGCATTGGTAAATGGGCATTTTTACACGTGTCTAATTTTTATGCAAGCAATTTTTTTTCTCACTCCAAATGCATTGACGTAACGGGCATTTTTTCTTATGGTGAATTTTTTTATCCTAATGCATTAATGCATATTATTTTTCCACAGCAAATTTTCACCACAGTTTCGCAAAAAAAATTTGCTCATGGCGCGATGCAGAATTGGTAATATAGGGTTAGAGTCCACTAATTTCTGCCATAACTTGTCAACATTTTGCAAGTTTGGATATACCAGCTAACATTTTGCTAATCTATAACCTAAGAGTCTAAGAGACAATATTTACTTGTAGTGTCTGAACAAAATTCAGAAATTTTACGGAGATTTAGGGGCACATTTACTAAGAGTCGAATTTGAATTTCTAACGCAAATATTTGAAAAGCCTTTTTAACCCTTATTTATAAACAAGAAAGAAGACATGGGTGGGTGGATTCGTAACTAAGGGGTAGTGATGGTTGACAACAACTCCGGATTGCTGCACTCCAGTGGTATTATATACTCACAAGAGGTGAGTTTCAATCAATGTGAAACACAAAGAGGATGATCTCTCATCCATATTCCTTCTTGCTGATTGTCTTGGTAGGGAGATAAAAGACAGCTATCCTGTGCAGAAGCACTTTTAAAACACTTTAATAAAAAATAGTAAAATCACACTCACAAACACACTCTGGTAAGCGCATTGAAATGTCCTTCTATAGTCCGTATGGCACTTAAGTTTCCTCGGCGTCCCTTGGAACTTTGTGCTTCTTTTAAAAAATGCGAGCAACGCTTCCCCAAATGGCAGGAGTAAACTTGGCGCTTCTGCAAGTTGAGAGCATAATCACGCTGACGCGTTTCGCCTATCAGCTTCCTCCTGAGTGGTGACGTTTCCTGCTCTTTTTTTTTTCAACAAGTCCCTTCAAAACTTTATTTCTACAGACATTTTCACAGGATTCTATTAACTCTTTACATGCTAAAATAAGACAGTTTCCCTTATGTGAATCACATTAATGCACATTGCTTCACATTATTTTATACACATTATAATCAGTCTAAAAAAGTATACTTATAATTGCACTTGGACCACTTAGAAACTCCCCATAAGAGGATCTTTTCATTCAAGTTTTGACCCATTATTTTAAAATTCATTACTTTAAAATGGAAGGTGGGGGATTTGATTTTTTAATCCAAAAAGGCTCTAAGGTTAAAGTCCAAATTAAGACCTTGTGGAATCAAGGTTTTTAGCCTATGGATCCTCTGATTTGCGCATGGCAGGGGAGGACATATAGCCTTTATTGTTGTTTCTGCTACACATGGACTCTCTTTTCTTTATTGATTGATTAGTATTAAGTTGTTAACTTTTTAAAAAATATATATTTTTTTAACTTTCACCCTTTATACATAGAGTGTGGTGTCAAGAGAGACAAAATACCACTCTCTGCATCTCTGTTATGCTACAGGCAACTGCATGTGACTGTCAAAAAGCATTACAGAGATGCAGAAAGCAGAGCCTTGTTCTTTCTCCCATCTCTGTAGCTTTATGTCAGCCGTATACAGCACTCTCACACAAAGTATATGGGGGGATGTTGCACCTCACTCTCTTTCTATAGCTTGCAGGGGGGGAGTGTCTAGAACAGTGGTTCTCAACCTTCCTAATGCTGCGACCCTTTAATACAGTTCCTCATGTTGTGGTAACCCCCAACCATAAAATATTAAAATATTTTCGTTGCCGGCCCAGAACGGATTGTTAGAAAAAGTAAAGGAGACAGAGTGGCTGCATAAAGGTTTGTTTTCCGTGCGTAGAGTAGCAAAAAAAATTTGCCCCAATTACCATGTTAATTTTACAAACTTTAAATGGGCAGGGAGAGCTGTATGGCAGTCCCTACTAAGGGGATATAGAAAGTTGTAGTGCAACTGGCTTCCCTACACAGGTTACTGAACTACAACTCCCAGCACCAACACCCGGAGAGCTACAACCTTGCCCCAGGGCTAGTGGGGAGAGCTATGAACCTGCTCCTGGAACCCCTTAAGTGACCCCTGTGAAAGGGTAATTCGACCCCCAAAGGGGTCCCGACCCCCAGGTTGAGAACCACTGGTCTAGAAGGACAGGGACTGCATTATTTACATGGCATGGCACACACAATGCTATTGCCAGAGCCATTCTCTCTCCCTGCTCCCCCCCCTTCTTCATAGCCCATGAATCCACCCCATCCTGGATTATCTGACCAATATACTATCCAGCAAGGAGGAAGCCAAGAGCCTAAAGCCATTTCTAAACTTGCTAGAAGACATACGGAGAACAATAATGGACACATTCTTTTTGGAGAATCGCTTTTAAATATACAGGTAGGGGACTTGTTATCCAGAATGCACAGGACATGGGGTTTTCCAGATAAAGGGAAATTACAGTAATTTGGATCTTCATACCTTAAGATTGCTAAAAATTATTTTAATAGTGATGGGCGAATCTATGCAGATTCGCTTCAGCGAAAAATTTGCGAAAGAACGCCCGCATCGTTTTCGGTGCATGCTGCGTCATATTCGATGCGTTGCGCCGCTTTCGGCACGCGCCTCGTTTTTTTTGTCAGGCGATTTTTTTTTTTTGCGGGCGTTTCTCTTATTTATTCGCCGGCGGCGAATAACGGGAATTTGCTGCAAATTTGCGGCTGGCGAATAAATCCGCCCATCCCTAAATTTTAATGATTAAATAAACCCACTAGAAATGTTTTTCCTCCTAGAAGGATTATTTTTTTTGCTGAGATCAAGATACTGTTTTATTATTACAGAAAAAAAAGTAATCATTTTTAAAAAAAAATTATTATTTGGTAAAAAATTGAGTCTATAGTCATCCTTCCCATAATTCAGAGCTTTCTGCATAATGGGTTTCCGGATGACAGATGCCTGTGCTAAAAATTAAAGTACAACTGTAACTTTTTTTTGAGGTTGAGGATGAAGATGGTTCACATTCTGTTTTTAGTAACCATGTTTATGAATGCAATAGTTTCCCAACTCTGTTGTTGGTAAAAGAATGGCTGACGCATTACATATGTACCCAAACCTTTTTTTTTTTGCTAAGAAAGTGGTTTGGTAGTTTTGTGTAGAATGCAATAGATAGCTCAGCAAATATACATCTGTCTTCCCCATCCTCCGCAAGCATCCTGCTGAATCATTATGCAGTTCTTTATGTTATTACACCCACTGGGCCTCGGCAAGAGGGTGTGCCAGCTTTTAGATGGCGCAGTGTAAATTTTTATAGTACACTTGGTCTACATAAAATATTACGCTAGTCTAGTGATTAGCACTGGTGCAATCATTTGTCGCACCTAACAAAATGGTTCATAGACAAAAGATTTATATAAATGCATTTCTTGTATGTAAAGTACTAATCCGAAGAAACGTCTTGATATGTACTTTACAGAAGCCTGATAAGAGGCAATGTCAAATTAGAAACCATCCTATATCTTATGATAGAGCAAACATATGGACATATGGTAATCTTTGTTGCTTGAAACAAATGAAAGTAAAAAAAAATTCCATTTATCATAACAAAAATAATTGTGTTCTTGATACTGCAGAATAAATCTCCGTACAATACTATCTGGCACAGGCCTACGATTTACACATAGGGGCAGATTAAGTAATGGCCGGATTTTAGAAGTAAAAAAACTTCGAAATTCGACCCTCAAAGTATTTTTAAAGGGCCTTTTCGATAAAAAATTGACCTATTTCGAATAGGTCCATTTTCTATTGAATACATTTTTTTTAATCATTCCATTCAATCGAACTTAAAAATTCTTAGAATTCTTGGAACTTAGAACATTTTTCAGAACAGGTTCTATATGGTTCCCTATAGTCTAAAATTGCAATTTGGCAGCTTTAAGCTGGCGAATAGTCGAAGTAGAAAGGTTTTTTAAAGGGCAGTAATATATATACATTGTTGACGAGCAGGCGTTAACCTAAGTAGGCACATAGGCACAAGGGGAAACACATTTACTAAAGGTCAAAGTGAATATTCAAATAAAATGTGAATTCAAAAAATTTCGACTATCGAATAGCCCAAAATTCAATTCAAATTGAAAAAAATTTGAAAATTATGAATTTTAAATTTCGAAGTACTGACCTTTTAAAAATATATTCGACTATTCGCCAATTTAAAGCTGCCGAATTGCCATTTTAGCTTAAGGGGAAACTGTCCTGAAAAATTTTCCAAGTCCTAGGAATTCAAAGGATTTTGTGCAAAATCGTTTGAATCGTTCGATTCGAATGATGCGATCGAACGATTCAAATGATTTAATCGATTGAAAATGGCCATATTGTATAAAAAATGATCCCCCCAAAAAATTAGATTGTCAAAGTTCGAAGTTTTTTCACTTTGAAATTTGACCACTAGTAAATATGCCCTTTGGAGTTCACATTCACAAGTACCACAAACTGAATATTACACATTAATCAAAAATAAAGTGCCTTGTGCAAATACATAATCACATATATCTTATTAAATAATCACGCAGGTATGGGATTTGTTATCCAGAAACCCGTTATCCAGAAAGCTCTGAATTATGGAATGGCCCTCTCCCATAGACTCCATTTATTTCCTTCTTCTCTGTTATAATAAAACAGTAGCTTGTACTTGATCTAAACGAAGATATAATTAATCCTTATTGGAATCAAAACCACCCTTCTGGGTTTGTTTAATGTTTATATGATTTTCTAGTAGACTTAATATATGAAGATACAAATTATGGAAATATCCATTATGTGGGAAACCCCAGGTCCTGAGCATTCTGGATAATAGGTCCCATACCTGTATCAAAGACAAAATCTGCAACTTTGTAACAACATAGGATACATCTTCACCAGGCATTAAATACCAAGTATCAATCTGTGTTGCCAATCAACTTCAGACTAAGGGGCAGATTCACTAAAGCGTGAAGCGTCTAACGCTAGCGCTGATTCGAACCCTTCCGCCAGGCGAAGTTGGGCACTGACGAAGGATCGTAACTTCTCAAATTCACTAAGATGAACATTTTCCTAAACGTTAGCACTTAAGCTAGACGTTACTTCACCTGGTCAGACCAGGCGAAGTTCAATAAAATAGATAGGAGGTTGAAAAAGTCCCAAAAAAACGCTGGCATATTTTAGCATAGGAGGGTGATAGTCTGAAAAAGATCGATCATTTTTTGGGGGGTTACCCTCCTTCCCCCCTACATTTCCTAACATATGGCAACACACCTATACAGGGGGCACATGTAAGGTAATAGGACTACTTTGTTTAATTTATTAAAGGTTTCCTGGACTTGTGTAGTGGAATGTAGTGGCTGTAACATATACTTCTATTTTACGCTTAAGTTCCCACCGTATGCAAATTAGGCATCACTAGCATAACTGCGCTCTGCCTGGCGAATGAACGGTAGCGCTACTTCGCTAACGTTCACCTCCCTGAGCGCAAATACACATCATAGTGAATTTGCATAGTGCTGGCGAAAATTTGCCTGGCGAAGTGTGGCGAACGCTAGCAAAACCATCTTAGTAAATTTGCCCCTACAGTATGTGTATAAAAACTGTTTTTAAAAAAGTAAGATGTGCAGATCTTTATATTAAAGCATTTGTTGAACTTCAAAATAGTGTGCACTATAATAAGAATAATGTGAACCATCTACAATAATGAAGTTAAAACCAATAATTAAAATCGAACTGAAACCATATGTTAGAAACCTGTAACAATGTTAGAAACCATGTTAGAAACCTGTAACCATACATTTTCATCTATAACCAACTTGGGAAGGTATTTAAAACTATCTCATAATCAACCCTATGAGGACCAATCCTCTGGGTTTCTCCTTATACATAGCATAGACCCTTAATAGGTGGAAATATATTGACAAATGCATCCTGGCTACCTTATATTTGGAGACTGAACCTTTCTATAAACAGATCAACCCATATTAGATATTATATTCCCAATTGTTGATAATTCAAATTGAGGGTTAGCCTATTAATAGACATCCACATCTCATTGAAGCATCTTGTAAAATTCCCTGTCATCTTTATCAATAAATGGAAGGACTGGGAAGCCCCTATAGTTAAAGGAGTTGTTCACCTTTGGGACAATAATGCTAGTTTAAAAGCCCATGTCATAAAATTTCATAAAAGCCCATTTCATAAAATTAATTTGGCCTCGCACTGTAGTAATAGTTTGTCTCAATCACCACCCCTTCTAGGTGGTTGGACTGTTTAACAATTAACATACATCATAAAGTAGGTATGCTGGTAACCTCTGTCAACAAATCACTCCAACATATACTTAGCTTGTTCTTGAGCAATCTCACATTCTGAAAACTCTCAAAAACTGTCAATATGAGATAGATCTCAATAAAGCAGGATGGTGATAGCTATGTGCAGGAAGAATTGTGTTTCAGTCTATATAAAAATTACAGTCTATCTGAAAATTCAGAATACATATTTCTTTCAAGCTTATTCATAAATAAATTGGCATATGAGGGGGCCATATTGGAGCCCATAGCCGTACCTGTCCATTATAAA
This sequence comes from Xenopus borealis, assembly GCA_024363595.1. NCBI lineage: Eukaryota > Metazoa > Chordata > Amphibia > Anura > Pipidae > Xenopus > Xenopus borealis. Next base: position 24,991,278 of record CM044435.1, on the reverse strand, counting down.
AAGAAAAGATCCTCAAATTGAAAATAATTATGAGTTAATGTAATCTTCAACAATGTTCACAAAATTCAGTTGGTGACGCTGTGTGATCTGCCTCAGTCGAAGCAACCTTCAAGCCTCCACTCCGGCATTATGTGGCGTTATTGTATATAAGCTATAGACATCAAATGTCACCAGTAAAAGTTATCAGGCAATCCTTTGATTGCACATAGTTTCCATAATAGTTCTGGAGTGTCCGCTATGTAGGATTCCATTGTTGTTGTAGAATAGTGACAAAGACAAAGCTCCTATTTTATAAGTTAAAATAAGTTCTTTATTTTACTTGCATAAAAACAGTTTTGTGAGTGTCACTATTCTACAAACCAGCTATCTGTTCTACTATTGCTGGCACCTGGGCATTTCTCAGGAAAACAGACTGCACCGATATATAAGCACACACATATACAAACAGGTGCCCTTGTGGTGCAGGATGGAATACCTGAATTAGAAAACCATTATCCAGAAAGCTCCAACCCAAATTATGGATAATAGATGTTATACTTGAAACTTCATTCATGTAACCAATAGACTCTATAAGAGAGAATACATCTCAAATAGCATCATGGTTTACTTGTATGCAGTTCAAGAAACATCCCCACTTCATCGCACATGGCCACTGTCAACATAATAATGCATAAGAAGAGAACTTCTTCATGTCCCTTGTGTGTGCTGGTGATTTAATTCACTATCACTCCTTCTTTCTTTTGTGACTTTTATATTTAAAGATGTTAACCCAATGAGTGGTTTCTTGTTGTGTGCTTTCCTTTTACTTGGTGTTTTAAGTAAATCTTTGAAGACAAAATAACTGGACAAATTTTCTTCTGCCATTTATGTTCTTTATCAATCCCCACGTTACCCTCAACTACTTAAGGTCACTTAACCTACTTAAGCCCTCTGCATCCCCTGTGGCCTACTTGTCTCCTGGCCACTTCTGATTTCCTTGTATACCCAGAATGTCTCTGTGTCTCTTTTTTGCAAAACACATCCTAGATACATTTTTATTATTTTGTACCTAAAAAGCTGTAAGTGCCAAACTGAACATGCACCATGGCTTTGTACTGACCAATAACTTATAACCTGTTCTTACAACTCCAAATCTCAGACAGCACCATCTGGATCACAATCACCTTCAGCCCTAGTGTTACATAAAATATAGAGATATGTATTAATTACAATATGAAAGGGCTACTCTATATTTCAGTTTCCAAATGGTCTAGATTGGGAGACCAGAAAGAGTTGACCAATCTCCGGACAGCATTGTTGGAATTTTACAGAGGAGTTGATATCTTTATAGAACAGATTCCAGTACATGATAGCTTTAAAAAAGAAAATTATTTTTTCATAAACGTCAGCCCCAGTTTTACAGTTCTTTTGCTAGGGGATTAACATTTCAATTACTTACCAGCTGAGTAAGCGTATTACTTCCACAGCTGCATGCAAGTGGCAATCCAGTATCTGTGACCAGATGTCTGTTTCCTCCTGTTGTGCTCTGTACAGAAGAGAGGTGTTCAGCCATTGAAAACCATATCACCAAATCACCAAGAAACACACATACCATCTGCATTGCACAAAACATTTACAGCTCTATTTCTCAGTAAATAATCATGTGTCTGTATTTTATGTATTGCTGCTAGGAAGGGCTGAATAAAGGGAAAGGAGGCAAGCAGCATGCAAGTCCTTCAAGGGAAATGAAAATACAAGCAGCGGCTATACTAGAGGATGCTGTAGCGTTTGCAAGCACAAAAATACTCTGGTTGTACTTTAAGAAATAGTTATTTGTTAATCGGCAATAAACTAAGGGGCATAGCACATTCTGTACCGGTATATTATCTGGAATCCAGAATTCATGTCACCTGAGGTTTTCCGCATAGGGGATGTTTCTGTAATTGGATTTCCATATCTTACATTTGCTAAAAATTAAACTTTAAATTAACCCAATACAATTGTTTTGTCTCCAGTAAGGATTTCAAGCATGTACTTTTTTATTATTACCAAGAAAAAGGAAATAATTTCAGAACAATTTATATTATTTACCTAAAATGGACTCTGTGGGAGATGGTCTTCAACAGGTTTCCTGATAAAGGATCCCATACTCGTAGTTCTTTTCTTCAGGGCTCAGCGGAGTCATTAATACCGAGCAACACAGTACATTATCCAAAGTGGTGTTGTAATTAGGTGGTGCAAGCAGCATGCCACTTTTCCCTCTCAACCTAAAGGGGCAGATTTAACAGTTGAATTTTAGGTCATGGGAGTTTGTAAAAAGTATACAGTATAATTCTGTATATTTTGCTTAAAAGATCTCTTTAAGATGTGTACCTAAATTAGTTATTATTTTTAATATTCCATATTATAGATTTTGTTTGCTAGTGTTTTGTTATTCCATATTGTGTTATGTAAAACATTAATACAAAGTATAGTTTTACAACTCTTTTTAAAAGCTTAGCAACAGATCAAATAATATCTCATCACAACTATTATACAGACATTGAGCTTCCTTTATGGTTTCCATCATTGAAATTTTAATGCTATAGCAACAGATTCAGTCTAAGCAGATTATCGCATCGGTGTAGAGTATTGAAGAGATTGGTGGTGCACACCTGTTTTATTGATATTAAGTAAGCATTGTGCTTGCTGCAGGGGTCACCTGTAAGATCCCCAATCAGATAAATCTATAAGAAAAAGCAGGGCACTCCTTTGGAAGAAACTGGCAAACCTGGGAACCTTATTTTCTTATTAAGAATATTTGGAAAGATCTTCTCTATTAAAGTGCAGTGTAAATGCTGTTGCAGAGCACACACTGACCACAATTAAATTTTGCTTTTCAAATGCATTTCAGCTGAATTTTGTGGTTTCTTATTTATTGGCAAAATGCTTCATTGCCACTCATGACTATATTTTGAGTAGCGATGGGCGAATTTGCAGCGAACTTTAGCATTTTGCTTTCGGCAAATAAATTCACGAAACTGAAAATTAGATTCCAACATCAATAGTTTTTGGACACTGGTGTCAAATTAGACAAATAGGCAAGCGGTAAATTGTCACAGGCATCAAATTTTTCGGCAATGCAAAATGGGAGAAATCTATCCATCACTAATTTTGAGCATTTTAGTGTGTTTAAAATGTTTGGCAAGAATGAGGGCAGTATTGTAAATACATACAATACAATAATTTTTAGTCTAGAAAGTCTGCTTTTCTTTGTAATTATGTTATAATGGTTTTATTTAGGCAGGAGTGGGGTGCCAGAAGCATAGAAGACAGAGATTGGAAGAGATCCCTGAGATTGATTATAGATGTCTACACTTATTTAAAATAACAAATCCCTACTTGTACATCCTCTGATACAAAGCACTCCCACATGTATAAGATACTTCTGCACAATCCACAACCATAATATTAACATTATGACGGATTTGTACAAACTAATTTATTCAGGATGATACAGCTAAAAAGAGACTTTTCCTACATTGTTGGCATATTGAACTTAAATCATTTGTTAAGCAAGCAGGAAATAATCCTGCATTGTCTGACATGTATGTATAGTATCTGCTGGCAAGGGTTTAATTAGAGATCGTTTCTTGCTTTCTGTACAAAAGTCCTTTTGGCTGTGAAATGGAACAATGCTAGAAGTCAGATCTAATTCCTCCTGTTAAGTAGTTCAAAAAGAAATCTAGGCCTAATTAACGTATAAATATATGTACCATACCATGTTGTTTTTGTTTATTTACTACTGTATTATTCAGTTCATTTAAAATGATTAAATAAAGTATAGAAGGGAATATTGAATATTAATGCAAAGAGGGATACCTCTGGTTATTTTTTGTGGCCACAACACAGCATTTTGCCGTCTTGATTCCAGCATAATTACAAATACAGTGGAAGATGCACTGGGCACAACTGCAGCTGATGAGTTAAAATTGATGCATTTGTGCTTTGATGCAAATCAAGTGCGATTTCACTGAAGTGCGATTGGTGTCCTTTCTGGTATTCAGCTTGAGAGCCATGGATTGATGCAGGCTGTTATGGGAACCCTGGATCTTCTGCCTGGTTTGGAGGCTTCTATAATGTGAAAGTTGAAACAGGAGGAAGGAAGCTATAGCAAGTTAATCTATATAGAAGTGCATGGAGTGCAGTTTCAAACAACTGACTGTGGCAAATGTATCTGCCTTGCAACTGCACTTTTGTTTGACAATCAAACCTTGTGTCTAACTTGCATGTATATCTTCTTTTAGAAATTAGCTATGCAGCATCTTAGATACGCCAACATCATATTAGTTGAAGCACACAGTTGAGTATTCAAGTTTGGCATTGGGGAGATGTGTCACACAGACACTGGGAACCCTAGAAATACTGTACTAATGGGGGAATAAAATAAAAGTAATCAATATCATATGTTTATGTAAAGTATGGTGATAATGGAATGACCATTCACTTCATTTATTATGCTGACTAATGGAACACATTAGTTGTGTAAAAGAGTTAAAATGTAAGTTACAGTACATATTTTGTCATAGGGAGTCAAACTAATAAGAGCACTCCGCTTCTGGGAGAGCAAACTGATTAACTGAAGCTATTCTTCAGTCAATATCACACATCAGTGTCATGGTGATCTTAATATCCCAAGCAAATGACAAACCGTATGGCAATTAATCAGGTTTCCACTGACACTGGAGGGTAACGTGTCATCATGTACTGACTCACTTGAAGGAACCAACTTGAGAACCTTGTAATGAGGATTTGTTGACCTTGTCTTAGTTTCTGATAGCATTTCAAATAATGAAGGAATGCTAACCATAATAATCTGCATTATCAGGTATTTGATGCACGAAACTGTCAGTACAGTTTTTTAACAACATGGCGTCACTGGTCGCCTCTCTGTAACTATGTTGTAAGTTAAATATAGAACCTTTCTTACTTTTATTTTATCTGATGTCTCTACCAGCTTAGTCACCTCATGTAGAAAACATGATTTTCTAATATTTAGAGAGGTTAGATTATTTTGTGTATAGATTTTGTATAATCAGAGTTGAGATGAGCTTTTACATGCATATCAATACCTATTGGAAACATTTCTTTTAATGGCTGCGATATGTTGCCATTTAATAACAGAGAACCTACAGCAAACTGAATGAATGCTTGCAGTGTTACCTTGATAAAAATACAATTATTTCAAGCTAGAATGTAACATTTAGGGGCAGAACTACTAATGGTCGAATTTCAAAATGAAAAAACCTTGAAATTCGACCATCAAATTTTTTTGGGGGGTCATTTTTGATCGAACATGGGCGTTTTGGTTTGAACAATTCCAACAATTTCAATGAAATCCTTCAATTTCTCAGAACTTAGAAAACATTTCAGGACAAGTTCTGTGAGGTCCCCCATAGGCTAAAGTGGCAATTCAGAGGATTTTTAAAGGGCCAGTGCTTCAAAATTCGAAAATTCGAATAGTCATTTTTTTTTTTCCATTCAAATCGAATCTTGGGCTATTCAGTAGTAGAAGTAGATCAAAATTTTGTTCAAATTTTCACTTTGACCCTTAGTAAATCAGCCCTTTAGTGAACAAGCATATTGAAATAATAAAGAATATACTAACGAACGAAATAAAATAAGTAACAGCTATATGTGGGAAGAGGAGGTGGATAATAAACATAAAAGGAACATTAAATAGACATGCCTGGAAGCTCACACATTTTTTTACGGACCTTTATGTGCAACAAATAAAAGGGAGTTTTTTCTTGACTTACAGTAAAATGAAAATCCAAGTGAATTATTCCACCTTGATCCATACATATTCCTGCATAAAGTTCAACACACTAATATTTTATTACTAACAGTCTCCCTCTTTTCATAGTAAACACCTTAAATAAAATACCCTCTGGTACCGAGTTCCAGGAGCTGCTATATAGTGAGAGTAAGACTACTCAATGGGAAATAGTCACTTTAAGATTATTAATATTCTGCCTTAAGGTAAAAAGAACCTCTCAAGACTGATTCTGAGGCAATGGACTTGAGTAAAATTGGAGAGGGGAGATGTGTAAGTATCTGTGTATTTAGCACAGTGTGTACATTCATTGAGTTTGAGAATAGAACAACCTTAGACAAAGAAAGGGAAGCATCGTCTCATTCATTGGACCATAGACAAATCCCTCTCCATATCATATTATTTAAGTAAATCATTATGTATGTATACCTTTATTTGTAAAGCACTGTTAAGGAGCCACAACACTGCACAACACTGTACAGTGCATAAAAGTACAATATTTTGTAGCATGGTTGGGAAAATCATAGAGGGAAAGTATATTCCTCCCAGAATCCTCTATGAAGCAGCAAAGAGGGCTGTGAAAATGAGGCTCTGAGCAGCAGTGAGGAATGATTAGCCTCACCTGGAGAAAAAGGTGGGGTCTCAATTAAGAGAGGTCTGCCCTGGAGCTGGGAGAGAAAGGAAGGAGAGCTACTGGGGCTGTGTTAAAAAGTTTTCAGTGTAAAACTGCATGTGACCTGTGTGGTTGAACATAAGGACTGTATTGTTGGGCACAAGTTTCACAAGGAGACAAGGTCTCTGGTAGCAAGGATTGGCTACCCGCTACTTCCCTAAAGTGATTGGGAAGTGAGCTGCTTCCAGGAGGAAAACAGAGTGAATCTCCAAAGAACTGTGAGTTAAGTGGAGCTGTGGGTTATTTGGCAAAAGGACATTGACTTTAACAGCACAGCTGGAACTATTTTGTTTTCCGCCTCCACAAAGACTATGAACTTTTATGTTTATGTGTAAGCTGGTGTGTGGAATAAAACACATACAAAGATCAGCTAAAAACTCAGTGTACTCTCTCTTGTCTGTGTGAATAGAGCTGCCCTGCTACTACCTAAAGAGTGACCCCCCCCCACAATTTATAAAAGTATAAACACGGGGAGACAAATCACATATTAAATATATACAGAATCATAGGACAAAGAGCTTAAGTGCTATGTGGTAAGAGACATACAGTAGTGGGAAAGAGGTCTCTGCCCTATAGAGATTACAGTCTAAGTAGATGGGAGGCTAACAAATAGGTTTCACAAATTGGAGGTGAAAAAGTGCACATGGTAAGGCATAGTCAGTGGGCACAGGACTGGGCTAAAGTTCTAGGGCTCCAAAAGGTAGGCTTAGTTTTTTCTTGAAGAGACTGGGAGAGGATTTCTTACAGAGGAATTCAGGAATGGAATTCCAGAGGTAAGGAGAGGCAAGATATAAGGATTTGATATGAGAGGTGGCAATGGGTTGGATGGTGTGAAGAGAAGGTGGCTCTGAGAAGAGTGGAGAAGACGACCAGGACTGAATAGCAAGACAAGAGAATAAATGTAGTGAGGGGCAGAGGAATGAAGGGCTTTGAATGTTAGTAGAAGGGTTTCATATGCTATCCTTTTCTTAACAGGCAGCCACGCTAAGGATTTGAGTTGGTGTTGTGTAGATTCTCTTTTAGGAGAGAGCAGAAGGATCTGTCAAGGATTGGGTAGGGGGCGCTATAGAGTCTGAAGGGGGAATGTGCAAGTCCTTAAGGCAAGGGTGTCTTGTGCCCAGGAAACCGGTATGGAGTAGGTTGGAACAGGGAGAAGAGGGCGTAGACGTACAGGATCGGGACAGGACGGTGCGGGCGTAGATCTGGGAAGGAGTGGGCTGGAACAGGGAGAAGAGGGCGTAGACGTACTGGATCAGGACAGGACGGTGCGGGCGTAGATCTGGGAAGGAGTGGGCTGGAACAGGGAGATGAGGGCGTAGATCTGGGAAGGGGTGGATAGCAAGGGCAAGAGCAGGAGGAGTGGATAGCAAGGGCGAGAGCAAGAGCAGAGGAAAGCAAGGGCAAGAGCAGGAAGACTGGATAACAAGGGCGAGAGCAGGAGGAGAGGATAGCAAGGGCAAGAGCAGGAGGAGAGGATAGCAAGGGCGAGAGCAGGAAGACTGGATAGCAAGGGCGAGAGCAGGAAGACTGGAGAGCAAGGGCGAGAGCAGGAAGACTGGAGAGCAAGGGCTAGAGCAGGAAGACTGGATAGCAAGGGCAAGAGCAGGAAGACTGGATAGCAAGGATTAGGAACAGGCAAGGCAAGGTGAGTACAAGGTTAAGGCAAGACAAGACAGGGGGGAACAAGGCAGAACAAGGAAAGCAGAACAAGACAAGACAAGGCAAGGCAAGGCAAGGGGGGACAAGGGAAGGCAGAACAAGGCAAGGCAAGAGCTAAAGCAAGGCTATAGTCAGGGACAATGCCACAGTACTAAAGGCCTAAATAATGCTCCGGCAAGGTGTGCACGGAGGGCTGGCCTTAAATAGGGTTGAGCCAGCCCCGATTGGCTGACTGCAACCAATCAGGCTGCTGCTGGGCTGGGGCTGCAGAGACCAGGAAATCTATAGTGAGCAGCCTTATCGGCTGCTCTCCTGGCCTAATGGATAGAACATCGAGCCAGAAACCTAAAGGTCCCTGGCTCGAATCCCAGCAGAGCCTGACAGGATCCTGGTAGCAGAGTTTAAGATTGACTAGAGGGAAGAGAGATGGGAGTCAGGAAGACCAATAAGGAGGAGATTGCAGTAATCTAAATGGGATAAGGTAAGGGCATTTATTAGTGTTTTGGCTGTTTGTGAAGGAAATTGGTGTATTTTGGCTATATTGTGGAAGAAGAAACGACAGGTTTTGGCAGTATTTTTAATATGATTAGAGAAGGAGAGGGACTGGTCAAAGATGACCCCTAAGCAGCGTGCTGAGTTAACCGGGTTAATGGTCATGCCATCAATAGTGAAAGGAAGAGAAAGGCTTGGTTTGGGTGGAAAGACCATGACCTCAGTCTTGACCAAGTTGAGCTTGAGGTGGCATTGGTTCATCCAAGAAAAGATAGATACTAAGAAGTCTGCTATCATGATTTGAACATCAGTGGTTAGTGAGGGAGTGTCTGAATATATCTGAATGTCATCAGCATACAGGTGATATTTAAGGCCAAATGAAGATATAAGGTCTCCTAAAGAGTGAGTGTATCAGTAGAACAACAGAAGACCAAGTACAGATGAACAGGAGGAGGGGATTTGTTAGCAAAAGTAACAAAGAAGGAGCAGTCAGAAAGGTAGGAAGAGAACCAGGATGCAGCTTGATCACGGATAACAACAGAATGGAGAACTTGCATTAGAACAGAATTGTTAACAGTATCAAAAGCAGAAGAGAATGAGAATGAGAACAGAGTAATGAGAAATAAGGATAATGAGAACAGAGTAATGCCCTTTGGCCTTAGCAGTCTGGAGATCATTTGCAACTCTACATAAGGCAGTCTCAGTGGAGTGTGCAAGTCAAAATCCAGACTGCATAGGGTCCAGAAGATTATATTACATTATCACACTTTTGAAATGAATGCTGGTGGCATAGCATGGTTTTGTGTGCATATCAAGTGATCTGAAGACAAAACCTATATTTACACTGTAATACCTTATGCCCTGTTGACTTGGATGCTTTTATTAGCCTTTTTTCTGATTGTTCGCAGTAAGAGCAAGTAATGTCATTTTTCTTTTACAGTTTTTAACCAGGAACAGTTGTATACACAGAGCTAACCTTGCTTGTCCAAATATTTGTCAGACTTGTGTTAATAAATACAGTCTCTTTAAAGCACATTTTGAAATTGCCATTGTGCAGCACAGTCACTTATCGCCTCCATATGTAAGTACTTGTTGATACATCCTGTGTGACATTTGAAATGCTTCTTGATGCTTAAGATTAGATACACTTGGCTTTGTAGAATGTGTTACACAGCGTGCTCTTGCATAATTTTCCTTGAAACTATTCATAATATGCCAATACAAATGAAAACGAAAAAATAAAAATGCCAGACTTTAACTGCTATAAATACAATTGATTGTCTGATGAGAATTTGGCAATTTGAGAGAGAATACTGAATCTTAAGCAAGACCTTATTAAACTGTTAAATATGGATTGCTTTTACCCTAATGGCCTCTGAATCTTATTATCATCCCATTAGACAATGTGAGATTTTAGTAATTCTGTTGTTGTTTCTACTGGACAGTGATTATAATAAAAAAGAGCAGAGGTTAATGTAATTCATCTGCTGTAACACTTGTAACTAACAATCTCTTATCTGTAGTCACTGGATTTTGTTATATTTTTGTGTTATTTGGACAAGACTCTTGGGAAGATTTAACATATGTTTAAGATATATATTTTCAATATAATGAGTTCTTACTTAAGTTGGCACTATAACAAATATATTTTTAATATATAGAATGAATAACTTTTAGCACTTGATAAAGCAGAAGGCTTGAAAGATCTCTATATACTGACAAATAGCTTTTTGCCCTCTAACCAATTGCTATATACATATATAATTCAGTGTGAATGTATAATAATATATAGCAATATGTGTTGCACAATGACTAATAATATGGTAACCTTTTCCCTCCATGCAGAATTTCCGGACAATTTGAGACAAAGAAATTATGTACAGTGTCATAAATGTCAGTTGGATGGTGGAAGAAATTTGATTAGACTTTTATATTGGGGAATCAAGCATTGCTGTAAATGGATATTGTTTGTGGTATTTGTTAAAAGGACATCAGGCAAGTCAAGTTACCAAAACAATGCAGAGTGAATTGTCTGTAAGGCAACATTCTATAAAATCTAATCAAGAGAAACATGCATGCACTTCCTCAAGCCAGTCATTCAGATACTTTCTTAGCTCCATACTGTTGTCTTACCACTGAATTCTCTAGAATATCTTCGCAGTCATGAACAACCTGAAGTTGCTTTTCTCATACAGAGATTAATATTCAAAATAAACCCTGGTATCTGAAACATTGAGGCCAAAACTGTTGTTCTCAGCCCCTGTGTGTAGTATCTTAGAGCAGCAGTCTAGACCTAGCTTTAATGCAAACACACAGCTGAAGTATGACAGTAGGCATGAGAGAGGTGTGCCTAATTTATAAAGCACAAAATAACTCGATAGTCGAAGTAGCCCAAAATTTCTTTGAAATTTGAATTTTAAAAATTAAAATTTTCACTTTGACCCTTAGTAAATCTGCCCTTTAGATCATTAAAGAAGAATAATGGCTAATATACAGTACACAGCATGTTCTATATTGGAGCTAGGACAGCAGGAGTGAGAGAGGAAGATGAAGGAAGAGAGTGGTGTAGAGTGGTTTGCCAGCTAGTTGGTCAAGTATGGCATGGGAACTTGATAGGGGTCTGTGCTACAGTGTTGTTGGTCAGGGGTGGGCAAGCAGGGGTACCTTCTGGTACAGACAAAACAGCATTTTAAAACACTGTCTATGTCATATCCTCCACTACTTAAGCATTATCTAAATCGGACCATCTATA
>CM044435.1:24933053-24954081 GCA_024363595.1 Xenopus borealis | reverse complement strand
CTTGAATCTGAAAATACACCATCTAAAACCTGTTGAGTTCACATATAAGTCAATGGCATAGTTCTTTTTAGTGGGTTTGAGCGAATTGAGGTTTTTTTCACCCAAAAACTTGATAAGTTTATTTTATTATTTATGCCTTTATTTAATTTTTACCTGTGTTTATATCTTTATACTCTTTCTATTTAATGGAAAACAGTGTTTTGGAATGCACAGGGTGAATCAGTATTTTTTCTTAGTATAATAAAATACATACCTTTCTGTATAGCATGCACCATTATAACCAGCATTCAAGCTGCTGAGCTTTTTTTTTTAATGATGGATGTGACAAAATGTCACTGGGGGAAGGATAAATAGACCTCTACATTGTTATGGTTTATTACATGTAGGAATAAGTAGCCCATGCTTGAGCTTCTTTTCACTTCCAATTACTTTACTTTTGTGCTACTTTTAAAAGTAAGTTTTGTCTCCATCAAAACAAAACCGCAGTGCTGTCCATTGTTTATCTGTACCCTTGGGCTTGCAACAGATATTTAGCACAACCTATTTTTCTGTCCTTTCATCAATGCAGTGCCTCTAGGTACATAGCCGAAAACTTAGAGACTGTACAGAGATTAAATACTATGCAGGAAATAAGGAGACAATTAACAATAAAGGTGAATAAATTCAAAATGAAAAGTACATGGCCTTTCTTTACTTTAGACTTCACAGATGCTTGTTCGGGGAATAGAGAAGGAAGAAACATAGCAGTAGTTTTATGCTCTTAAAATACTTTTTTGGACAAAAGAAAGTTTTCAGATTTTATTTATGTAATTCTTCAAACATTGTTCTACACAAAGGGACTGAAAGTTTAGTGCAAAGCTCAAATTACACTAATTAAAAGGATGTTAACACTTTTGTCTACACATTCCTCTATAATAGTGCATGTTTTTTTAAACGCATCAGTTAATAGTGCTGCTCCAGTAGACTGAAATCCATTTCTCAAAAGAGCAAACAGATTTTTTTATATTCAGTTTTGAAATCTGACATGGGGCTAGCCATTTTGTCAATTTCCCCGCTGTCCCGGTCTGGTGTTTTTCCTTCTCAATGTAACTGAATAGTACACAGTGGGACATGGGTTTTTTACTATTGAGTGTTGTTCTTAGATCTACCAGTCAGTTGTTATCTTGTGTTAGGGAGCTTTTACCTGGTTACCTTCTCATTGTTCTGTTGTTAGGCTGCTGGGTGGGGGAAAGGAAGGGTGTGATATCACTCCAACTTGCAGTTATCTGGTTACCTTCTCATTGTTCTGTTGATAGGCTGCTGGGTGGGGGAAAGGGAGGGGGTGATATCACTCCAACTTGCATTACAGCAGTAACGAGTGATTGAAGTTTATCAGAGCACAAGTCACATGACCTGGGGCAGCTGGGAAATTGACTATGTCTAGCCCCCTGTCAGATTTCAAAATGAAATATAGAAAAATCTGTTTGCTCTTTTGAGAAATGGATTTCAATGCAGAATTCTTCTGGAACAGCACTATTAACTGATGCATTTTGAAAAAAAATGTTTTTCCCATGACAGTATCCCTTTAACACCTATGTTAGTATATGAGCACTACTTTGATTTAAGGTCAGAGAAAAACATGCACTGCTTCCAAAAGCAGGCAGCAATATGTGGTTTTATTAGTACATAGGGTACAAGTCATGGCAAACTATGTGTTCCATTTATTCTGGAATTTTGTAGCTCCATTTATCCCCCTTTAAAATGACTCCCTACAGCTTTTGGGCAGTTGCCTGATATAATTACAGCATTGTTAAACAGTATTCTAAGTATGCAAATCCATGTAACCATGCTTAACTGTAATGTTTTCTTATTATGGTACATCTGTAAAATGCCATTTTTAAAGGCCCCATTGTGTGCAGCCCCTCTGGCCTTTTCCTCATATGAACTGACATATTTATTGATTAATATGTTTCATTCCAACTCAAATTCTTTACCGTCAAGTTTTCTAGAATGTTTCAAGTATAATTATAGATGTAGAAATTATATCAAGATCACTTTTAGACATCCCTCCTGTGCACTCTACATTCGTTGCCATAGAAATGAATATAAATTGTAAGATAGTAGCCATCTCTCAGCAAGGAGCCCTAAAGACTACTTGAAATTAATATAAAGTGGTCAGACTATAAGAATCACAGAAATGTAAATAAAATTGCATCAGCATTGATCTATGCAAGCACATACTGTAACCAAATAAATTAGCCTGCAAATAAACTTATAATTTTGCTCCTATCTCTGGATCAAATAGCAGTAGAGAGAAAACATTTATCAATGGAGCAGTACTACAGCACTTACTGAAATGCAATGTTTTATAGGATAGCTTTCTGTGCCTAGTTTGTCCATAATGTCCTTAGCAATTAAGAAGGTGTATAGCAGAATTTTAGTTGTTTACTAAAGTAATTTTTCAATCCATTATACATTGAAAGGGTTTGTAGTCATTCACATGAGAGAAGAGAACAAAGGCTTAAGAGACTATAGGCACAAGCTCCAATTTTTCTTTTGTTATAAATTGCAGGTAAATACAAAAGAATAGATGCAACATTACTCTTGTGCCTGATCCCAAATGACCTCACAGTTTAATAGCTTCTTCACATTCACTGGGAAAAAAAGACAAGCCATTTTCAATGGATCCTCAGCAGACCTTTGAATATAAAAAGGAGTTTCTTACTATTAGAAATAGATAAGTGCATTAATTACAAGACAATTAGATGAAGTTTTTGTTTAGTTATACAATAAAGGTTGGTGTGCTAAAAGCTAAATTACAGTTCTCTCTCAAAGTCCGAATGTCTTTTGGCAAATGGCATTAGACAAGATAATTACTCCAAATATTAAATGAACAAGTAATAGCCCCATTGATTGGCAGCCAAAATAATTTTTATAACCTCCTCATTTTCATGCCTCACAATGTCTTTAGAACTACACCCTACTACTGAAATGTTCTTACATAGATATGCCTTCAGCTGTCAAACTTCTAAAGTTCTTTAAAAGCCTCATATAACTATTTAATATTTGTATGTGCAACATGCATACTGTAGCCAGGAACTCTTTTGTGCAGAAGCATTCTTGATTTATATTAGAAACACTTTTTGTCTAAAGTATGTTTAACTGTTGTTGACATACATAAAGAAATGACTTGATGCCCATAACTAAGAAACATAAAGCATATTATCCACTTTGCTTGGTTTATACCACTTTTATTTCAATTACCTAATCCCTGTCCTGGATCAACAATGTTTTAAATATGTTTATTAATTTGCATGAAATGTCTTCTATCTTAATTCAGTCAAATCTGGTGTCACCATCTAAAGTATACTGTATGCAGATACTTATTCAGAATTTAGTGCAGAATTAATTTAACAGTGCATGCTATTTGGAATTCTGCTCTCAAATATATGTCTTTGGAAAACATCTAGAAAACCTTGTTGAAAAAAAGATCTAATATATAAATTATTAATACTATATATCATTGTTTTTCTGTATTTTCAAAATATGTCAGTATTGCAGGCCACTTATCCCCTCGTAGAATCTGTCCTGTTTTGCTTTGCTGAATAATTTGTGAAACAGTGAAAAATTTGTGAAACACATTGAAGTGAAAATTATTTTGACGCACCACAATTTTGACACAAGTGACTATTTTTATATATGTAAATCTGTTGTCCAAATGCATTAAAGTCAGTGGGTGTACAATTTTTACATGCACTGCATTAAAGTCAATGGGTGTTCAACTAATTTTGAAGCGAAAAGTTTGATGAGCGACAATTTTTACACATGCTGCATTAAAGTCAATGGGTGTCCGAATAATTTTGCAACAATTTTGACGAGAGACAATTTTTTGTTGCAGCAGATTTTTCAACTGTAAATTTTCACTGCAGTTTCGCACAAACAGCAGCTGAGAATCCATAATAGAATGCGCTAACCTCCCCAGGGAAATCTGTGCTGGATTGGAAGATAAATTGCAATAACTTGCACTAAATCTGTAACATTCATATGTGCATAAAATATTTGAAAAGCTTTTTGTGGTCTTATAATTTGTTTTTAGACACTGTTACAGCCTGAGATGGACACTAACATGGATCTTGAACTGAAAGGTCTCTGCCGGCCAATGAGCTAGGGTGCGACCAAGTGGTTTGAATTGAGCGACAAGGTAAGTAAGTCCCAATGATTCCTGGTGTGCGATTACATAACCATGGCACCCAAAAGGCACAATTAAGCGAGTGAGAGGAAGTAGTATGGGAGAGAATTACCCGCAGATGTTTGACTAACTGATGTTTGACCCACACTGACAGCCTTGCGATCTGATCGGGGAAGATCCTGATAAGCGCAGACTGGAAGGGCACTATATGCTTACTGTGTTGTGGCGCAGTGGCTATGAATGGGTTATACCTTATACTCTATGTCACTCTCTGCTTTCCCCTTCCCTGATGTGGATAACAGAGCGTGAGGGCTCTGTCAGTCAGTGTATGGAAGGGGCGTGCCTAGAGGAAGTGTGCACATGGGTAATGCAATAGCACTAATGTTGGGACCTACAGTTGCGATGAAAGTAGCGTTGGGGAAACGCCGATGATCTTTGCCACCTCTGTCCTCTAGCCGGTGGGGATCAGATGCACTGCTCGACTCTTGATCCTAGTCTGTGATCCATCTCTGGCGGCAATTAGCGGTATAGTATACATCACTTGCACGCAGCACCTGACCACCTTCGCACACATTACTGTTTTTAACATATCAGCACGACAAGAAAAATGTTTTAAGTCCTATATGGGTAATTTATTGACACTTCTGTGAGAACGAATATTTATTTATTTATATAATGAATATGTGTGTATCAGATGTAAACACATGGGCACTATGTGATGACGTCACAGTTGTGGGATTTTGGCGCCAATTTCACCTTTATAAGAGTGTTTCACTTGTATGATATCTTCTTTTTACTCCTGAAGACGGCTCCAGTTTGGAAGCCGAAACGTAGAGAATAAATCACAATTTTTCGTGTTTATCACAAGTCCTTGGAGTGCGGTGTAATTTTTGTACTATATATATATATATATATATATACACACAATACCAAAACAAAAACCCCCCTGTTTTTGATATTATATATATATATATATATATATATATCGGGTAGTTTGTCGGATAGTTTTCAATTCTGATTTTGTGTTCACAGGCTATATTTTCAATATCACCAAATTTAGATAATAATAAGTATTATTTGCAAAATGATGGCTTATTTAACATTGGCAGCAGATAGCAGATTGTCATGTGTGTGTCTGATAGACTGCAATTTTGTCTTTAAAGGTTTTGAATGTAGTAATGCCTAAGCGTCATGTCATTTGATACCAGCAAGAAAATATTAGACTCCAAGATGCAGCTAAAAGTACATGCTTTCAAAACCGGAACAACCTTTACCAGAGCTTTTAAAATAACCATTTCCAGTGTTTTTGCTGTGCTTGTAAACTTTCCTAGTATTATTTTCTATTTCCTAAAACTCACTTGTTAGGCTTGATCAAGTAATCACTATCTACACAATAAAAAAACTCTCTGCAATTAACTCATCCTTCTGCTGGTGTTTCCTATGGGATTCATCCCAGCAAACAAGCACACTGAAATGGTTCATGGCATTATAACAATATTAGCTAATTAGAGAGCATTGTCATCTATTATTAGCACCTTAAAATAAGAAATAAAAACAGCTATCTTAAATTAGATATTACTCATTTATAAACAATTGAAATGGCTTTATAAATTTGCTTATAGATGGATATTGCTGTTGCATTTAAAAAAGGAAGTGTATTCCATTTGAACATCAATCTCCACATAAATGTTTTAGCATGGTCCTAGGATAATATCTTTTTTTTTCACTTTGTTTGTTTGAGAGCCTAGATTGTGTATGAGTGTTTGGAACTTCACTGTCAGGCTTTAAAAAAGACAAAAATATGTTTCTTTTTGGTGTTTCAATTTTTCCTGTACCCAAGGAAAAGGTCTTATTTTTTTATAGTGTATTTCAGTATATATGTATATATATATATATATATATATATATATATATATATATATATACTAAGGCTAATGTTACACAGGGCAACTTTCTAGTAGAAAATACATTTAAGAAAGTATCGTAATGTGGTACCATGGCACTTGAACTTGCAAAGTACTAGATATTATAGATGATATTCTGAACTTTCCTGGCACCCTTACACATTCCCAGCAAAATCCCAACCTGTAAAATCTACCTGGAAGAGAACATTTTGAAATCCATTAGTTTACTAAATTTTGCTTAACAGCGTTACAAGCTTTAAATCCAACAGAGGAGAGTGGATTAAACAACTGAAGCATTGTATACTTGCATGCTTCCAGATATGCTTCTTAAAGTGACTGAAAGCCAAACACCACCTTGTGCCTAATCAAAATATATGCACTATAAACTATAAACAAATAAAAAATCTCAGCATATAGTATATAGATATATGATCTATTTTCCAAAAAACCATTATTAAAAAAACTATTTGTAATGTTTAACTTGTTTGTATTTCATATTCTTTGTAATAAAAAGGTACACTTCGTACATAATGTTATCTAGCATAATATGCAATATATCTGTTTTGGTGACAAAGAAATTTTATTTTTAGAGTTGGTAATTTATTTTTAGTCATGGTGCTCCACATTGTATTTGTGAGGGCCTAGCAGTTCTAGTAGGCTGGGGTTGGTACCAAGGAGGAAGCTATATACAGAACGTCCAATTCACAGTATCCAAAATAGAGTTTCTATTTGTATCCAGGCAAAAGATCGGGTAGGCAGTGGGTAGTGTAGTGTGGAACAAGACAGGAGGTCAGGAACTGAAGGACAAAGGCAAAACAGCAATTTAGGAGCACCCAGGAACTTTACCAAGAAAGATCTATGTTTTGGGCACTGAACATGGATCTCTGGCATCCTTTTATTTAAATGCATCACAATAATGTCACACTTAGTGTTAAGATGTGACACAATGATGTTAGTATGTGGACTTGGCCGCCATCTTCACCATTAAGCAGAGCTTTCTGCAACACAGTTCTCCTGACAGCATTAAGATGCACTGGTAACTTCAAATATCCTAAGCTTCCTTGATAATAGTTCCTATGTCAGTATAGGAGAGATAATATTAATAAGGATAGCTCAAATAATGATGCTGGGCATTGTTTGTACTCATGGGTTAGTCATATCCATATACCTCCCATTTTTTTACGTGCTATACAGACATTGGTTTTTGGGAGAGGATCAGGTTCTATTGCGCCAGTGTTCTAGTGAAATACGTACCAATATTTTTTCACATCCGTACACAGACAGGAAGGAAGTTTAATATACAGGGTCACTTTACTTGTGACTCTGAGTATGTTATATACATGCTGAAATGGCATGGCCTATATTGGTGAGACCATACAACTGACCCGTGATAGTATTAGTCAACACAAATCTATGATTCAAAAGGAGGTATTGAAATTGCCTGTTCCATTTTCATTGTGCATGACATTCAGTGGCAGCCTTGAGGTTTCTGGTGATAGTATGTTGCCCCCCACGATGGGGCGGGGGGGTAGGGCAACAGACTCTTGTTGCTCCAAAGGAGGGAGAAATTCTGTATGCATACACTACAGACACTACATCCTAAGGGACTCAATAGGGAGTATGACCTACATGCATTTATGTGAATGTTAATCTGTATACATTGGGTGGTGATAGGGACTATATATTATAACACACATCAAATTACTATTTTTCTATCTAGTCTCTCCAAGTTTAACATATTAATGCCATAAGATGTAATGTGATATAGGATACATGATTTGGACTTCATTGATTGTACTTGACTGTATAAATAACATCGGGTCTTAAACCTTGTAAGACATTGTTTCACCTGCTGAGTGTGTTAATTAGGAACCTTTAAATAGGAAGTGATGTCATGATACTATGTAATGCTTGACAAAGAAGCGGGAGCTTTGAAACGTTGCACCAAATTTTTCATATAAAGGATGTTTTTTAATTTCACGCAATTTGGGAGTCTGGACTTTTTTGTTTAAATATATGTTTTATCCTTTTTATCCATGGTATCCATGGATAAAACATTTGGATATATATATATATATATATATATATATATATATATATATATATATATATATACACAAAGAAAAGTTGTGCTCATCAATGATTTTTAAAACCATTAGGCGGGGGTGCAATGAGGCTGTGACCACAAAATAAGAATAGACAAATACAAGATCCTCTGGGCCCTGGAGATGCAAGGAAGACTTGCTAACAACTTAGCCACAGCTAACTGCTTGTTATTAGCAAAGCAATACTATCTGAAGAGATTTATAAACCATTCTCATATATCAATAGATATGTTTTCACCACTGCCCTTATATTTTGGAGTAGTTTTTTTAAACTTTTTAATTTGCAATGCTGCCATATTTGATTCATTTCAGAGTTATTGTATTTTAATTTCTATTACTTGTTTCAGAAAGAAATTTCACTTTATTGAATGGGGTCCTTTTTATCAACCCTATGACCCATTTTTTGTATGTTTCTGGTATGAGTACAGTATGTTGTATGTTCTAGCAGTGTTGCCATAGAGTTCAATTGTGTTCTAACTCTGGTTCTGTTATGCGTATGTGGGGAGTGGGTGATAAACACTGTAAATGCAATGTAATGCTGTCTCTGTTGAAACAAATGATAATGGTAACAGTGCGTGATGAGATTCCTTGAGCTGTGGGTCAGAAGGATTTGTAAAGATAAAGTATTGAAAAAAAGTCCAAAAAATAAAAGAATATATTGCTGATACAATATGTAGATACATATTATATATGAAATGATAGATTTATTAATCATATTATATTATTACTTGTTAAACTGAAATAAGTGGAACTATATATGAAAATAATTATTCTCTTTAATAAACATTTCTTCTGATACAAACAATGATCAAGCCAATGAGATACAGTTTTGACCTCTAATACAGCTATTTAACACCCACTGAAAATCCAGTGTACAAGTTGACTCTAGAAAAATTCCCCCTGGAGAAGACTTATTTTTAGCATTTTCCTTTTAAGCTGGAATAATTTATATATGAGAATTCAACACACTTGAGTAATTATATTCAATAATTGATGAGGGTAATTATGGGTGTCAGTACTTAACAGCAACAATGCGCTCTGGTCTCAGTTATATTTTGATCTTTATTTGCCTAGCTACTCTTATTGCAGGGAGCTGACACTGTAAAGGGCATACATTAGATGCTTTGTTGGTATTAAATTAATGATGTCTAGAGAATATTTTTGCCTCCTTCACAAGTTGCATCTTGGAAGTATTTGTAAAGATGACCACAGATTGATGGATTTGGTCAGGTCAGGGTTATTATTGACTGTATTGCCCAACTACTGTATGTATGGTCAAATAATTTTGGACAAACTTTCAGATATTTGAAATATACTGTAACAACCTCCATCTCTGTGTTTTGTCAAAATATTTGGGTGTTATGTCACCCTTTTTCAAGGCATTGTTAGGCCTGAATTGTTGCCAGTTTTGTACCTTAGTAAAA
This sequence comes from Xenopus borealis, assembly GCA_024363595.1. Classification (NCBI taxonomy): domain Eukaryota; kingdom Metazoa; phylum Chordata; class Amphibia; order Anura; family Pipidae; genus Xenopus; species Xenopus borealis. The sequence continues at coordinate 24,944,480 of CM044435.1, read as the reverse complement.
TGTCATTTTTTTACATTTAAAAAAGAGCTAGAGAGTCTTAGAAAAGTTTGATCTTAACAGTCAGAGGCCAAAGCTCACTTTTCACATTTCTCACTAACTTTCAGATTCATGTATTTTGAAAGGTATCCTAAATGCCTGGATTGGAAAGGAAGTAAGAGGTGGCTGCAGCTCTTTGATCTTTATGTATACACAAATTGAACTATATTTGCATGTTCAGCCAAGAATACACATGTTTGGGTGACTGCAAAGATCACCTGTTCATATGTCTTTACATAGTATATACATTATACCTGTCAGAAAAATAATATAGTAATGATGAGTAAAAGTGAAATTATATGTGGTTATTTGTTCCTAGTCTAAGATAACAATATGGAATAAAGCACATATGCAACTTTCCTATGGTCAATAGATTCTATTTTTTTAAAGCAATTCCACAATTTAAGTTTCAGCTTAGGGAACCAAAAGCCTGTTGACAGACAGTGTCATACACAATCCCATTTTTATAGACATGCTTAAAATCAGATTTACTCTATATCAGCACATATTATATTACTACCATTACTACTTGAGTGAGTCAGCACAATGCAAGTATGACTTTATACTATTCATGTTTGTGCAGTAGCTAGAAACATAAATAAAACAGTACAAAGGACATTCCAACTTGCTCATTATAGTCCCTCTATAAAATGGCACTTTGTTCATTATTTAGTTTGCTCGTAAGCTTTCTGCAGAAAACCCATATTTGCATTCCACTTGCTGAAAAATAATTTACATTCTTTTATATGCAGAAATATTTTGTTTCTATACTTGCACAAATCTATTGGATAAGAAAAACAGTTCTGTATTTACATGTTACTTAACTGCAAAATTATTAACATAAAATACTTGTAACAATCTGTTACCTTGAATCCTATGGATAGCTTGGATCCCGAAGGAAAGCCACTGGTGCAAGGAAGACTGGTGAACACGGATACTCCTTTACGGCTCCGGTCTTCACCAACACCCTTTTGGGGCCCCGGGCTTTCTGTGGCGGAGAAGGCAAAGGAGCAGGGAATAGCTGAGATCAAGGTACCATCAAGGATTGAAACAGAAGCAAAGTCGAAACAGGCAAAAGAGTCGGTGCAGGCAGCAGAGGATCAGAGGTCAAAAAACAGGCCAGGAGTCGAAAACCAGGAATCAGATGTCAGGCAAGGCTTGAGCAGGAACTGTGGAAACAGAAGCCAGCTTGGGCAATGTGAGGAGGAAGAGGAAGGTATTTAAGTGACCAGGAACCAATCAGGAGGACGGACAGACACATCAGGAACCAATAGGAAGCTAGGCGCACAAATTAGATGTCATAACACCTAAGTATACTGGTATAAAAAAAACCTACAACACCTGGTATTCCCAGGTGGTCTTCCATCCAGGTACTAACCAGACCTGACCCTGCTTAGCTTCCAAGATAGACATTTTCAAGGTGATGGGGCCTTAGGGCGTCCAACTTGATGTGTGCCAGTATTTATGCGCTGACGTTTGACGGCAGGCATTACAATACTACACAACCACCCCTTGGAAACTAGGGGATTTTTTGGATGTTCTCTTGCTAGTTTTTCCTAAGATATAGCATGTGTTGTGATCTCTGTAATGTGTGTTATCTCTCTGATGGATGTTATCTCTTAACATGCATCACCCTTGATGCCCAGTAATTCCTTAATCATTTATTAAGAGAAAAATGGGAAATTATATGGACACCATGGAGATAGATTAATGTCCCAACCTTATTCGGTGTCATAATCTTTATTAATAGATGAACCACTTTGTATTGACCACTTATTTCCATTATTGATTAAAGCCACAATTTATACTGTGTTATTTATACACAGTGGATAATCCTGTAAAGAAGTTTCTAGCCAAAGGAACTTGCACACAAATATATTAGAACAATTTAATTACATTATTTTAGTTACAAGTAACTCTCAAATAAGCTTAATAATCATATAATCAATAATCATATATATTGCCAACACCATAATCAATTCCAGCTTCTCTGGAGGTCCACATATAAAAATGCAAGGGATTTATTATCCAAAATGACCATCCCGTCATCATTTTATCACATTTCTGCTCTTTAATATGTTGTTTATTGCTAAATGTGCACATTGCACAAAAAAGTTGAACGGCAACATCATAAAATGATCCATGAAAGCAACTGCTACAGAGTTGATTGTGTTTTGAGCTCTTCTCCCTAGTTTTAATCCTGCCAGATGTGCTGATAAATCACCCCATTCAATAGGCTCCTAAGTGCAATTGACAACATATGTTGTGGCAAAACCATTTCTGAAATTCTAAAAATACCCCTGAGCATTATAGGATGCCGATAGCTTAATTAATTGGAAAAAAAACATTTATGGGGGTATATTCCTATTTACTTTATTTTTATTGCAAATTTTGTAATGGAAACCATGGTTTATGCACAATTCAAAATTGCATACTATATGTACTTTTGCTACATGTATACATTTACAAGTTTAATGTTGTTACTATTTGTACAGGACTTGCATGTATTTTCTACTGTCCTGGCTTTCAAGTCAACTAGCTTGATGACCCTATAGAGCTCCATATAACAGCCATTAACAATTTAACTGAATGACTATAATTTTCATTTCATCACAACCATTCTTTGTAAGAACACCACAGTAATTAATGCTTAACTGATAACCTTAGTTTATTTTTAAGAGGTGCATGATTCCTTTGCAACTGCACAGTAAACACTATACAGGTTATTAAATAAAAACTGTTAAAAAAGTGACGTGTCATCTGTATGTAAGCAAGAATTCTGTAACAGCCTTGTGGTAGGGCTGACGCAAAGTTAGACTGTATAGAATACATAATAGAAACAAAAATATAAAACTGGAAGAAAAAACTTGCAAGATACAATAATATTTATATAGAAGCCTAGAGAATAGGTTGTTGCATCTGGAATACTACAGATTTATCAGCAAATAATGTCAGTTTGGTTAGCTCCCTTATTAGACCAGTTTGTCACATTTCAGCCGTATATCTGTACAGTAAAATTGCTGATGTATGGCTCCTGTTGAATATTACATGCTTAAGTGGCATAACTTTAAAATGCTATTAAGGACATATACATAGACTCCATTTTATCCAAATAATCCAATTTTTTTTTCGTTGTAAAAATACAACATTACCTTGTACTTAATCCAAACTAAGAATGATTTTACAGAAGAATTAAGGTATGAAGATCAAAATTATGTTAAGAACACCAGGTCCTGGGAATTCTGGATAACAGGTCCCATGTATTTTATTTTGTACCAAAGATGAGTCAAAAAGATCATTATTTACTAATACCAAGTTTATCTTTCAGTGTAAATTCCAATGTACAACACTTTGATGGGATTTAAGTCCATTGGTCAGAATCAGCCTAGTTTGTAAACTGCATGAGAATCTACATCGATTTCTGTGCACATTTACTTCCCTTGTACTGAATTTTACACTTTTTATGCATACCATATTGCAGCTGCTTTTCAGATTAAGAACTTTGCCAGCCAACTGTAGAGCAGTCATATATGATACAGAAAATAGAAGCCTTTATGAAAGTGTCTATTTCATCTCAAGGAACCTGAAAGTATTTCCATGACAACTGTTGCTAGGGTATGTCTAATTGCAAAGGGTTTCTTTTTAATTATGCTATTTCTTACCACTTTCTTTTTTTTTTTCTATTAAGGCATATAGGGAATTTGTCAGGATATTCCAGGAGAGAATGAGAAAGATAGCTTTTTGGACTCTTGAAAGTACAGTTGGTCCCCTGGTCCCCCAGCATTTTTAGTGCTGATAATCACAGCTGAGAAAGACAAGATCTTTAAATACGAATCTCTTGGTGTACTACAACATAAATGTTGTTCTTTCTGCTATCAAATCTTCTATGTATTAAAACAATATTTAAATAACTAATGATTGCATGACACATAAAGGAATGAATAACATCCTAATTGGTGTTGGTTAGTTTCCCTGTAACCTTTACATACAAGGGGTCTTTTACTACCGTCAGAGCAAAATTTGCAAAAAAGGGTCTAACACATTTTTGCACTTGTTTGCCCCATGAATATATTGCTGTCTTTATTCAACAGCACTGTATTTATTAGGGACACTGCAGGGGGGGCATATACAGTAAATGAAGAAAAAACATATAGTCCCAAGAGGAAAACAGCAATCACCATTATGTCTCTCGAGGAGGGGAAGACGAATATACAGTAAATGGTCTGCCCTGTGGTACAGTAAAGACACTGACTCTGCACTCCTACTTTAATTGTATAGCACTAACAAATTTAGACATCACTTTACAGACCAAATACCCAGCTGTTAGATGCATGAGGCTAATCAACCTAGAAGAAAGTCATATAAGCATGGGAGACCACTGAAACACCTTGTGGGTAGTGCACAGGTCTGAATGGAACATTGGAAGCCTTTTCATAGAAACCATATTTACATTTGCCCTGTTCTGTGCCATGACATGTCTTTGGTAAATTCAATTACCAATCTCTTTCCTCCAATGGCCCAAACGCTCTCAATTACTCACACATACATATGAGATTGGGTGGAAAGGCAGAAGCTTGATTCACTGACAAACTCACATACACCATTAACATAACATAATTGTATTTGAATAAGTCAGAATCCAAATGTCTACAACACTGGTGTTAGATAAGTAAATATCAATTCAGTTCAGAACATTGCCCGCAGTAGAATAATTCCACATGTTAACAAAATAAACATCCTTATTTTAAACACACTGTGCAAAGTCTTAGACTAATATTCCATCTTCCAAATCTCTCCAACTCTCCCCAAGGAGTACCGAGACACCTTGATACTCCCAGCCTTGGTATCCTCCCTTTTGGGTTCTTTTCCAGGGCAGCCCAACACCTATATAAATGTGTTCCTGATAAATTGTCATCACACCAGAAAGGTAACAATCTGCTGTCTTTTTACCCCCCATAAAAAAAATACCCCATACCCCATCCTAGTCCATAGATTAAATTGACCTAATCCATGACTTGACTTGCCCTTTAGGGACTATTTGATTTGATTTTAAAAAATCTCTGTAATGAATTTTAATTTTGGAGCAGCAACTTCCTTCTGTTAAATTTCTAGCTTAGCAATAACCAATATTGCAGACTTAAACAGTGCATGTTTTCTATGCATATACATTCTAAACAGCTGTGCAATCACCAAGGGGTTTACTCCATTATGTCCAAAGAGACCTATTTGTACTGAGTGTGACTAATCATCAATCTTTACTACTATCATTTTGCCAACACACATTGTGATCAATAGGTCCCCAATTAAACATGGCAATTTAAGAAACCACAAGTAAGTTAGCATAAGTAGCATGAGGTATCAAAAGAAAATATCAAGTGTGTCCCCTTTGTATGACTTTTTCAAAATCCAGATGATGTACTTGAACATTATAAAGGTGAGGGGTAATTTAGTTCGCCTTCTGGAAAAGATGCCTTCAATCCAAGAGTAAATCAAGCATCACCATCCAGTATTGTCACCTGCTGAGAAACCAATGGCACAGGAAAAATGACATCAAATTTGTAAGTGGGTGTATACGTGAGTGGAAGGAAGGTGATTCTCAACATCTAGGGACTAGAATAGACTAGGCTTGGGCTCAGTGGGGGATTGTTGATGCTGATACAACTGCTGTCAGTCAGTGCTGTGGGAGTAAGCTACATTAAATAAATTTACGTATATATACATATATATATATATATATATATATATATATATATATATATGTGTGTGTTTTTTATATTTTAAATTACTATTAAGATTTTCTAATGATTTTTGTCTCAGGTATCTAAGACATAAAATACAAATTCAGTTATATTGGGAGGATGGGTGCAATGTAACCTATTGCATGTAGGGAATTGTGGATGTTCAGTAATAATGCTCTCTTTTAAATGTTTTTGCTATTGTCATAGGCAACCCAAATGATTTTAGATTAGGGTGCCATGGTGGCCACACAGTGTAGGGGCCAGGACCAATATGAATGATATTTGCAAACTGCTGCAATTCATGCTTACAAGTGATTATTTCTTGTTTTAGGTACATGGTGGCTTCTAGCAAACAAACAAAATAAACACAGACAGTGACAGGGGAGACAGTGGGTAACTGACTTACCAAGCCCACCATACAATAAGAAACAGTGGATACTGTAACCCCAGTCACATCATAAAATGAGAGATAGGACCCAAGGAAATTATCCTGTGAGAGAAAGTTATAAAGTGGATTCTGAAACTCCAAGAAACATTATAAGATGACAAATATAGCTGAATTAGGGCAAGGAAAACAAAATAGTGTGGGGTATTGCAATTGCAACCTATTTTCTCCTTCTTTAGATAAACTTGTAACTCCAGTGTCCACAAAGTAGAAACTGATAGCAAGCAAAGAGGAAGGATGTACAGATTCAGTAACGCAATAAGGAGAAAATGAAAGGTGTATGTTGCTTATATTTTAAGCTTCCCTTCCCATACAATAATACAGTTAACCCATTCAGTTCATGCACAATGCTGAAATAGTACACAAAGAAGATTGTTATTTCTGTAAAACTGAACCAATTCAGATATAAAATTCTTCAATTCACTGCTTTATGAATGCCATGCGTGGGTTGTGAGAGTAATTTGTTCTCTAGTGTTTTATTGGGGCAGTGATTGGAATGACTGAAATGGACCTTATCAAAAATGTCTACATCATTACAAAGATCAATTAAGGATTGTTTATGGTGCTTGAAAGAGAATTGGCAAATCAACATAAATGTTCTGAGTGAAGGAAGTGTGGGTTTCCAAAAACAATAAAGAGAAGATTAAAAACAGATTAGTTAGCAATAAATTAAACAACAAAATACTTAACAGACTTTCATACGCCATATGAAAGAACTTTAAATAATGTGTTTTGACTTGCATGTTGGAGGTGCTGCGTGTTATTAATGAGCTTATAGAGAAATCTCACATCCAGTCTCCTGTTAACTACCTGTGAGAGATCCTGTAATACTGGAAACACATTGCTTTCAAGTTAAAGCTTCATTCTATATGTAACATAGATTTTTCAGTAATTAAAACAAATGTTGCTTTTAAAAGAAAGGAACGAACAAGGACACAATTAATAAAGGATATTGTCACAATAACCTTGAGTGCTTTTGCTCTTTTTTCCTTTACATTTTGTGAGAATGTATCAACAACAACATGACATATAATGAACTTCACCCTATACATAGATTCCAAGGGTACTTGAAAGGACAGTGATTGGAATGCCTGGAATGATGCAGATATTTCTGGCAAGACCCATTTTAAAGATCAATAATGGCTTGTTTATGGTGCTTGAAAGAGGGCTGATAAATCAACATAAATGTTCCAAGAAAGCTATAGGTTTCCAAAAACAATAAAAAAGATGAAAAGCCGTTAATTTGCAGTAGAAGATTCATGCTTTAAAAGTGCACTCTCAAGGAACATGGCAGCTTCCACTTTTATGTACAATTGAAAATAAATGGAGGTTTAAGGCTCTCATTTTTCACATGAATGTACATGAGATGCCCCCAACTTTAACCAATGGCTTTATGTCTCTATACACCAGCTATAAGCTAGTTTTTTTAATTAGGATAAAGAAATGGCTAATTTATTCAAGCTCATTTTATGTTATTTAGCTAATTTAACACGTGTTGAACATGCTCCATTTTAAAGGTGTTAAGATTTATAACAATTATCTATCAATTAAAAAAAAAAAAAAAACAGTTGCTATTTAAAAGATGATCATATACTGGTGTCTTTTTTGACTGTGACAGATATATTTTGTATATATATCTGATGGAATGAAGTATTCACAGCTTGAAAGAAGCCTCTCTGTACTTGTTGGATGTTCAATTATTCATAAAGCTACTGTATACATAGTGTTCTGTGTTAAAAAAATGATGTTGGTGCAAGGCTTCCTACTACTAAGAGCATAGGACATCAGTCAGTGTTTGCAGTATAGAGAAAAAACTAAAGACATACTGCAGGAGAAGGGCTTTCATGGTAAAACTTTATTGTAGCACTGGCCATTTGGTTTTAATCAGTGACTTCATAAGTCTTGTTGAAGGTGAGGTATTTGATTGTAAGATAGGGATGTTAATGCTAAGTATCTGTTGTATAATGCATTCCAGCATTTTAGAGTCAATGGGAAGGAGTTCACTGGTTTGGTTTTAGTTTTAAAGGAAAAAGACATGTCCAATCAATGGGGGTGAGCGATCCTCTTCCTCCTCTCATATTTCGCATAGGTGCACATGCTTGGTACAGTTAAAAGCCAGACTTTAACAAAAAGTAGTGATGGGCGAAACGGGCGCGTTTTGCTTCGCCGAGAAATTCGCGAATTTTTCGCCGATTCGTGAAACGAGTTTTTGACGCGACGCGCCGAAAATGACGCGATGCGTCGGAAACGACGCGACGCTCGTCAAAAATGACGCGCGGCTCGTTTTTGCGCGGCGAATTTTTTTGGGCAAATTTTTTTGCCAGTTTCGCTAATTTATTCGCCAGCGGCGAATCGCGGGAATTCGCCGCGAATTCGCCCCTGGCGAATAAATTCGCCCATCACTAATCAAAAAGCTGTATTTTTATTCTACTACACATGTCAGCTGCTAGATTTTGAAGAATGCAGGAAGGGGAACACGGGCTTGTAAGTACCCTGGGCTGGTGCAGTTAATAACAGGAGAAAAGGTCTGGGGTATCCAGTAAATCATCAAACTCCTTGGGTTTGTGCCCTAATATTTCACTCCCAATTGATTGGATCTTTCCTTCTCCTTAAATGTCTTGTATACCCAATTCACACAACAACATGTAACCCAGTAACCCAGCTCAGTCTTGTTATATTCAAGTTTTTGAGTTTTTTATTTACACTTCAGAAATCTTCAAGTATCTGTGTTTCTAGAAACTTGAATTACAATTCATAATTTTAGCATGAAAAACTTGAATAATGCTAAAAACATGAATTCAAATATTGCCATATCTGCCTTCACTGCTTTTATTAAAGATTTGCAGTTGGAAGTACTGCTGGCGAGCTCTCTGGTCAGTTTGTAGTTTGCTCCATTTTACATATTATCTATATCTATCTTTCTATCTATCTATCTGTCTATAAGACCTGCACTCCAAAATCAGTGAAATATCAGTATTTATTCCTGTGCACCCAACATGTTGACCCACAATAAGGCATTTATCAAGGACAAAATACAAGTGTGTGTAATCAATTGGTGGCAAAGAATTAGACAGAGTCTAAACATAGTCCTGCTGCTTTTAGACGTATGCCAATCAAGCATGTACCTGTGAAAGCTTGAGGTGGTGATTTTGATAGGGCCTTACTTCAGGGAAGCCTATTAGATTCATGAATTAGACTGTGTGACAGTTGGTCTTGAGCAGCTTCTTATAGTAAAACCATTAAACATGAAAAGGTAGACATGAAATGACAACATAAGGAATGGTTAAATAGTTTTTCTGTATTGATACATTATATATAAGGTTTACATTATACATTGTGATAGAGTTTATCTGTCATTTCTGGTAACAGGTTATATAATTAATTTCACAGGTTGCACAAGAAAAGAATATTTATTGAATCTACTTTTTCATTAATGAATAATCACTTCACTCACTCAGCAGTGACACCTCATGGTTGTTTAATGATTAAGTGCAATGTTGACTTGTATGAGGTCTAGATTGGCTCCATTACTGGATTGGGATGGGCTATATTTATTTAAATGATCACACACACTCCCTAATGTGGGTTGAAATGTTGGAGGCACAAGTTTGAGGAATAACTATTTCACAGATTTTGGAGTGCAGGTCCTTCTGAACTATATTTAACGTGTTGACCCTGTACCCTTAATGTTAAGTGACTGGTTTAGTGTGCATACGTTTGGTTCTTTTCAATTTTCCAAAGTGAAGCAAACAAACGTGCAATGTTTGTATGTATGACACTTGAACATTGGTTGCATCTACCACAAGGATACATACCATTCCTTAGGGGCACCAACACCCTTTGTGAATCAGATCTAGCAGATCCCAGTCAGATCAGTTTTACTAGTCTGTCCCTCAAATTCCTGGGAGACTTATTGGACAATAGAGGTGTTTCCTCAAATTCTTTTATATTTGGATTTGCTCTCTCTAGAAGTAGCCAATGTCAATTATTGTATATAATCTGATGTACCTTATGGGAGTTTGAGGGACAAAGTAGTAAAAACTGATGTGGGATCTGCTAGATCTGATACACAAAGGGTGTTGGTGCCCCTAAGGAATGGCATGTATCCTTGTGGTAGATATACTCAATGTTCAAGTGTCATGTGTACAAACATTTTTACGCATTCACATTCAGGGAAGAAATTTGAGATAAGGGGCCATCATAACTGTGATTCTGAATATATGATATATATGATAAAGTACCCATGTAGCCTTGCATATATAGGTGAGACCATACAACCCAGGATAGGAAAGGAAGTCCTTAAGCAACTGGTCCCCACACATTTTCACACTGCCAGGCACATGGCAACATACCTCAGATTTCTTGTGATTGAGACTGTTGCCCATGCAAGCCGGGGAAGCAACAGATGCTTACAAAGCAATTTTGGGTACATACTTTGCAGACATTATATCCTAAGGGGTTCAATAGAGAATATGACCTTTATGCCTTTTTTTAGGCGATGCATATGATAAATCAACATGGGAATTAAGGTTGAGACTTATTGCTATTTAGACACCTTGTAATTGATGTAATTAGATAGATGCATGATCAAAATGTCTAATATTATATGCTTGAACGGATGATTAAGAAAGATGCTGTGAACCATGTAACCTGTATGTTGTTGCATAGGCATATGCATATGATGGGTGTGTCGAACTGATGTCATTGATGTTTATGATGCTTGAGAAAGGAGCGGAAGCCCTGAAACGTTGAAAGTTTGCTTCAATTTGGTAAAATTAGCTTTTTTTAACTCATAATTGTTGTCTAGACTTTTTTGTTGATATATATTATTAGTCTACAAAAATGGACAGGTCTAGATCTCCCACTCCAGTTTGTACGAATAGACAGACAGACAGACAGAAAGACAGACAGCAACCCTTATAAAGGTTTTCAGACTTTTTTTTTATTTCAGGTCCCATTTGTAGTCTCATTTTTGCTCAGGCTCCCAATTAGTTCCTAAAAACATTTAAATATTTATTCAACAATAAATTAAAAAAAAACTTTTTTATCCAGTGGTTAAAAAACGTTTCCCCTTTCAGACTTGGCCCTCCTATTGAAGCCCTGAAGTGCCCACCTAAATTTCAAGATCTACTGTTTTAGAAGATGTATACTCCCATGCAATTTTGGTGAAGTACAGATAGAGTCACTTGGATTTGTAAGTTAAATGCG
>CM044435.1:24904680-24931477 GCA_024363595.1 Xenopus borealis | reverse complement strand
ATTTGTATTTTACAGCAGAAGAAGTGCAATGTTTCATATTGCTGATTCAGTGTGATGAATCTCAGTGGGAGATACATGTCACTTGTTAGCACACATTCTCCTTTAATTATGCAGACAATTGATACAGCTTCTTTGAATAAGGATCAAGAACCTCTCAGACATGAGCCTATCCTCTCTTTACAAAATATCTAACATTTCAGGATCTGAAAAAAAAAACCAGTATGAATTAGTAGCAAGCTAATTATCATGGTATGAACAAGATGAAAGTAGTTAGAGATGAGCGAAAGGCTCATGGATACATTTTGTCAAACTATTCTGATCGCATGGGGATTACTTACTTACTAACTCTGAGTTAGTCTGTGGCTTTAAGGGGGGACACATGGGACCTAACCATTCAATGAGTTTGCAATTGATCCTCAACATGCAGCTCAGATTTAAACAGTTATGACCCATATTGTCTCCCTCAGGTCACTGATTGGTCACTGCCTGGTAACCAGTGAAAACCAAGACAGCTCCAAAGCAGAAAGTAGTGTTCTGGCTATTATGTTAGACATCCAGTCATTCCAGCTTTTATACAATACATATTTGCCTGCCTATCCATTTACCCAGTTTTTATTTTTATACTGAACAATTCCTTTAATCTTTATGTAATCAAGTGTTATACATTTTCTCTAATTAGTTAAATGTTGCACAGCAGGAGATAAATACAATAGAAATAGAAAATAAAATGAATTTTATTAGGTTAACTGTAAATGTCAATTTACTTCTACTAACTACAATTTGTATAATCATTCCCTTGAAACATCCCTATCCTTCCCCACCAGACTATAATAGCAATTGGCAAATACTAAAAGGAAGGAGGGCTAATAAAATATGAGATCATAAGACTAGTCCCTGCATTCTGTATTTTTTTAAGGTTCTTATCGACGGACAATTTTTTCTATGTTTAACACATGTTTAAGCACAGGTTTGAGCACATATACAATTGATTCATTGATTGATTCCATTGTATTCTGATATGTTTTACTCATGAGCTGCTTTTTACTACATTTGTGTTATATTGCATTTGTTTAGACGCAGCACGTTGCACTGTATTGCACTTTATGCATGTTAAGTATTAATATATCAGAGGATTGTATTTGGAATGGTAAAAACCCAGGTGTTTTGTCCCATAACATAACTAGTTATGATTACAAGTATGGGACCTGGGGTTTATAGATAACAGATCTTTCTGTAATTTCAAGTCTACTAGAAAATCATGTACACATTAAATAAACCATACAGGCTGGTTTTGCTTTAGATAAGTATTAAGTATATCTTCATGTAGATCAAGTACAAGGTACTGATTTATTAGTACAGGAAAAAAGGAAATTATCTTAAAAAATTTAGATTTAGATAAAATGGAGTCTATGGAGGATAGTCTTTCTGTAATTTGGAGCTTTCTGGATAAAAAGTTATTAGATCCCATGTCTATATAAATGAAAGTGTTTGAAGGGTTAAAAGTCAGTATAATTTCTTGTTTCCCATCATTTTCCTAAAGGTTGCATTGGCAAAGACTAAAATCTGAGTGCCTGGCACTAATCTACAATATTACACCATTCTGCTCATACCTTATGCTCAATGACATTACAGCGAATAGATTATTTCCCTTAATTTCTATTTCTAAATAGCACAATGGGTGCATAGAGAAGTTAAATAATATCTTATTAGTTAACATTAATGTGGTTATGACAAAGGGGTCGCTAAACATTTTTTTTTGTTCTGACTCACCAACCTAATACCCCATGGGTACTTTTTTCTTCAGAAGTCTTGGGGTTTTATCCAGTGGTCAGTAAGCACACAAAATCAGAAAGAAAAAAATTAGCTGGCACATTTTTCAGAACACAATAAGAGATTATTTAACTACTCAATTGTAACAAACTGATAAGGTGGTGTTTACTAACTCTGCTTTAATTTTATTGTATCTGAGTCAGCAGAAGCCATTAAATAGTTTGTTTGCTTTACAATACAAGAGTAAGCAGTTGAAATATATGCATACCAATAACAGGGACTCCAATTGCATATGAGTGTAATTAGACATATATCAAACAGCATCTAAATGACAGTTATGACACCTCATTTATTCTCAAGGCACGGCTTCGCTCATTTATCCTCAAGTGCCTAGCAACTAATAAATCTGTGTTAGCTTTTGGAATGTTGTGCGTAAACACGGCAACATCCATTATTTATTAACACATTCAGTGCTGAAGAGAGTAAGTTGTTTTTACACAGCCATCTCGGTTTACATAAATGAAATCCACAATGGGCATGTTGCTGAGAATTTGAAAATAATGCCTTTGTGTTAAGATTTTTATTACTGTATGAGAAAATGTGTTATCATGTGTGATAGATGCTTTGAATTGATTGGAATGATTGAAGCAGAAAAAATTACTGCCGCAGGCAGGCCAAAGGGACAGAATTTGGCACTGCTGCCTTGCAGCACTCCTATCTTTTTTGATACTACCAAAGGCACTATATATGTGGTGGTCTCTCACCATTCCCATACTCATCATTTCCCATGTGGTCTTATTCCAAAGTTCAAAAATATATACTAGTTGGCTTCTGGGATTTATTTGGAATGCCTGAATTAATTTGGCTTGGGATATTGTTGTCTCTCCTGAGCCCAGAATTGACGTAAATGACTAAACCTAATTCTTTTTAAAGTCCTGTGTACTATGTTGATATAAATATAGCATTTGAATTCTACATTTTCATTGATAATTCTGCCACAGGGCTACTGTTTCTTTAAAGTGTATGCTTGATAATTTCTTATCCCTTTCTTATCTTGTCCCTCATCAGATAATGAGGAATGGAAGATTGCACAAAATATGTAGGTTTGTATATAAGAACGGACAATTAAAAGGAAGTGAGTTGACAAATTGTTTGTTTGCTAGCAACTGGAGTCTCCTTATCATTTGCAGTTGTAAATGAGCTAAATGCATAGATCTGTAATTAAATTACAATTTCCATATTATATTTTTTTTGTAATAATTGGATTGAATTTTAATGAAATGCTCTAGATTGCAGATAGGGAGGGCTCATTAACTAAAAGTAAAATTTTAGTGGTATGAAACTATGGTTTTAAACCATTTCTCTAAAACCTCGAATGCCATGAAAGGCCTTAAAAGATTAGAGTATAAAAAAGTATGGATGGGAAGAAAAGCTTAATGAAGTGCTTAAAAAACCTCTACAAATTCAAAGTTTTTATGATAATTACTAAGAGAATAAAATAGGGAAAAATTAAAAACCTCTAAAAGTTTGTTTACAAAAAAAGTCCAGTAGGGTCTGTGCAACTCCCATTGACTTCTCTGACCTCAACTGCTTTTACTTGGAGAAGTTTTGAATTAGAATTTTTCATGCTTTTTACACTTAATAAATTGCTAATGTTTAGTTTTACATAAAAAAAAAACTTTTAGAAAAAAAAAGGAAATCTGAATGTTAGTAAAGTGGCCCCTAAAGCTGGCCATAGACGCAACGATCCGATCGTACGAATCCTCGATTCGTACGATTGTCGGATCGTGTGTGGAGTGTTCCGACATTTGTCGTGCCATGCCGATCGGTCGTTTGTTCGATCGGCCAGGTTAGAAAATTTTTGTCGGCTGGCGATAATATCTTTGCGTCTATTGCAGATCGTACGATTTTCAGTGGGAGACCGTCACTAGGTTTTTAATCGTACAACTTTCGTACGATCCTTGTCAGGGGCAGAACGTCAGCTGTCTGTGCTTTTTACTACTTTAGTGGATCTGAAGGTTAGTGACAGGTCGGGAGATGCAAAGATCTGATCGTTGGAATCATTTTACGGTCGGATCTTTGCGTCTATGGCCAGCTTTAGAGTCCAGTTGGAGAATTGTACAGACATTTTCTATATGGGACACAGCTCATATTTACAGTGTTTCCTACCTTGTACACCATTAATCATGCAGATAGATCTACTGTTTATGTTTTAAATTAAAAGTGTTACATACCTACAGTACTAGCTATTCATACAGTATCTTACAGATCCCAAATAAAATTCTTTGAATCAGGTAGTCTATAAAAATAAAGTAGGTGTGATTAAAGATTACATTTGCACATTACATAAGCAATTGGTATTGTTAAGTGTAAGGAATTAATTTGAATGAGAATTATCCATGAAGGCATATGAGAAAATGAAATGACTGATTATGTTCCATTAGTGTGCAGTTAAAGTTCATACACATTGAGGTAACATGTCAGCCTGGTGTAGCCAGCAGTCTTTAATAGAGACTTGAAAACACTTGGTGCAAGGTTTATTTTAATTGGGTAGTTTAAAAGTGCTTTAAGCATGGACTTTATACAGCTCAAGATAACTTATAGCTCTTATTTAGTACAGAAGTTTACAAAGGGTATATCTATTTTTTTCCTCCCCAGGCTTGTCTTCAGCAATAATGGGAATTTTTATAGGTGTGCCCTTTTGGCTTTGACATGTCTAGTAATGCACAAATCTACACTTGTGGCTTCAAATGAGAGGAAGGTCAGTATATTTGTCACACGACCGCTTCAGTCTTCAATCCCAATAACACGGACAATGAAACTTGATTTTATTTTGCTAAGGGCTGGAATAGTGTGTGCATCCCACTTAAGCTGAAATTGAATTAAAGAAGTGCATTTACTCAGATCAGTTTCTACAATGGGGATCACGAAGCATCAAAACTAAAATTTAATGAAATGCATGTTTTAATTGTATGGACAGTTCAGCCATTCTTCACTGTATGATGGAGCCCAAAGTTAATATTTTTATTTTTTAAGGAAAGAAGGAAATAACATAACATATGATGTTTTGGGGTGCTAACCAGGTCGATAGTTACAATCCCTTACCTAGTAGATAACTGTTTATGCAATGACATGGAGTACATAACTATGAAAAACATCTGGGAGCCTGCAAGGAAACTAGTTTGCCATCTTGCTGAGAAACCAATTTTATCTGTGGCTTCTTTGAATTTTCCTTTAAACAATGATTACTGCTGACTGCTACACAAATCCCCTCACAGTTTGCCTGTTATGATTGATTCTAAATGCATGTTTGAATATGCCATCAGCCTTTGCTTATCTCTGTTAAATATTCTCATAATCTAAACCCAAATCCCACAATGAAACTCTCAAGAGATTATATGATTTTACCAGGACAAAATGTTACTGTCATACAACTTCAAACAAAACATTAGCAAGAGGAAACAAATATACCATTACAACCATTCTGATTTTTACATTTTCTCTAGAAACAGGGAAGCTCTGCATTTTCCTTTGGCAGAACTTGTAACTGTGGCAAGTTCTTTGAAAATCTGTTTGATGTGTGTCTCTAGTGGTTAACTGTGTGTGACTGCTCACTCTCTGAAGTCAGACGGATGGCTATCCTAGAAAGAAAGAGGAAAAAAAACAGCACATCATCAGCTTTGATCTGTATATTCACTCCCCATGGGACTATCCACCTTTTCAAGTTGGGGATCAGTTAATTATTAGATGAAATTGGTTTGGGGACCTGAAATCATTTTGAAGACTTGAACTAGTTCTCCCGGTTATGCCATATGCTCTTTGATCTGCAGAGCTGCGTTTTTTGAAGACAGCAAAAGCAGTGTAACCCATAGGTTGAAGATCCCAGTAACGTAAATGGGTAGCATTCTTCACAAGCTATTTCTGTTTCATCCCTTTTCCTTACATGTCAACTCTCTCCACCAAGTTCATTTACCTTGTGGCTTATTGAGGTCCAGCAAGAAAGTCAGACACTGCTTCCTTTCAAAGGTGATTTTAACTTTGGTTACATGACACAGATATGAAGGGAGACTGTGCAGGTAGTGGCTATGACAACTGAAATTAAGGGAAGGTGCTTTGATCTTCTTCCAGTATGTTTAATAAGGGTCAACTTAAAGAGCAATCCCTCTTGGCATCAAATTTGCAATAAATTAAAAGCAGGTAACTCCATATAAAAATGTTCTTTTTCCCAAAAGTTATAGTGACTTAAATTATATTTTCCAAGAAACTTTAATGTGAAGAGAAGTGTTAAACATGACTTGAAGTTAAAATTAGGGAAGAGGGGGAATGTCTGAATGTTCTAGCTTGAAGTTTGTAATTATAGAGGAATCACTCCAAACAGAGAAGCCTGATAATATTTAATTTCTATTTAGTGTTATCACTTGAGGCTCCTAATTAGGAAAAAAAAAAGGAATTTGCATTTTCAATTTTTAAATAAAGTGATTCGGTTGAATTATGGATGTCAAAGTAAAGTTCACATTGAAATAAACTTGTAGTATGCTCTAGACTTTGGCAATCTGAAACCAAGTGTTGTTGGTCTTTATTTTCCAGTCTTCCTTGTAGTTTTTTGCATTGTTTAATTTTTTGGTTTTTCAGGTCTCAAGTTTGAAAATCAAACTACTGTATTTGGCAGCTGTTGTCCCATTCGCAATTAATAACAGTCAAGGACTTGAATAACAGTTTTTTTTAATTTGCTAGTGCTTTGGTCAAAGGCACTCTTTTAAATGGCTATTATACCCTTCAAATAATGTGCAAGACATCCTCCTCAAGTCTTATGTCAGTGACATCATATCATGTACAGTATGACGAAAATATTGTAAAAGTAATTCTTTTAAGCAGGATTGTCTTAGAAAGTCCTAACTATTAAAGATTTTTGTGTTTACAATTTTTTTTAACCAATTTGAGGGGCATGGCACATTAGTTTTAGGGTGGGCTCATGTCTAGGGCATTAGAGAATCTCTAATATTTATTTTGCTTCCTTGAACATGTGTAATAATAAGTAGCTACTTTCAGCATTTTAACTTGCATCTCTAATAAAGATATCTATGTGAGCTATTTGTACCAGCCCTATACAAAATTGACCTTAAGACTACTAATGAATTTTGGCTAGGCATACAGATGAAGCCACTTTGGGTTGTGTGTTTGACACAGAATAACTAAATCCAGATATCCCACTTAACACAGAAAATTGTGTCATAACATCACATTAATTAAAGTGTTTACCATTGTGAACAATGGTGCTTTAGTATACTAATGAAAAGGTTTAATGCATTAAATGAGTTAAGATGACTTTAGATAACACAGTTTCTTCAGTTAATCCCGAGTCATGATGCATTATACACACACATCCATGTGGCTTCATCTGTAATTGAGCACTAGCGAAAGATCACTAAGAAATGCTTGCACTGACGAATTAACACTAGTGAAACATTTGGCTGCTGAGATGCAACTTTTATTTGATGCATTTTAGTGATTCAGCATAGTGGTAAAGAATTTGCACCTGGCGAAGTGACGTGAAGTATGGTGAAGCGGTCACTGGTGAAAATTTGTGAATTTGCCCCTTTGAGTGTTGAAATTAAACAGATTCCTTTGCTCTTTAGAGTTATTTGTCCAGGCTAAATGATTCCAGTTTTACTATATTAATTAAAATCTTGCTTTTTTTTTAAAGCTTATCTTAACATGTATGTAACAGATATTTGATTTTCACTCTACCGAATAAAAAATGGCCACTGCATTTTTTAAAATTTCCTGTTTTTGTTTTATTATCACCCATAATTCCATGGAGATAATGATAGGCAACATTTTTAAAAAAATTCTTCTCAGGATTTTGCTGTATTTATTAATGTGTTTTACTCCTCTGACAGTTTATGTGCTTATTACCATATCTGTGTTGACACAGAATAATTGTATACAATAATGAGCATCTGGTATATCCTGTCAGAGTGACATGATTTCTATCTTTTATTATTGTAAAACAACTGTAGATCATTGACTTCTCTATACTTTTTTCTTGGTTACAATCTAGATATGGTAGTTAATAGGAAAAATCAAACTAATGTCTTATTAAAGCAGGTCTGGTTATTGCAAAATCTGATTTTGTCAGGGGAGTTGTCAGGACCAAGGAGGAAGCTTCAGTGGTTAAAGTCCAATATGCAGTACAAATAGGGATCAGGAATAAACATCCAGGCGAAGGTTCAAAAGGCAGGCAGGATAGCAGCAAAGTCAATGTCCAGGCAAGGTCAAAGTTCAGGAATCAATTCAGGAAGAATTAACAAAGGTAGCAATTCCTATAATTGGGCATTGAACCCGTGACCTCGGCTTCTCTCTATTTTGAATTTTGGCGCCAGACACAACGTGATTACATCACATGTCTGCATACCAGCATCACAGCACTGGCACCGCTGTCCATGTGGAGGCAATGGGTGCTGCCACGTGGACGCAGTGCCAAAGAGGAGCAGATGCTGTCTGTACACTGTCATAAAAGGAGACCTTCAAAGTGGAAGTATGTCATGCATTGTTATGAGTAGTGATGGGAGAATCTATCCCGTTTCGCACAAAAATTTGTTTTCGGCGCGCGTCGTGTCATTTTCGGCTCACACTGTGGTTTTTTTTGACACGTGTCTCTATTTTTATGCCAGTGAATTCTTGGGAGGCAAATTTTCACTGGTGTTTTGCAAATTTTTTTGCCGATCCCATCACTAGTTATGAGCAAATTCTGCCCACGGGAGGAGATTGGACCAATCATCCTGACAGAGTGATGTATGATTCCTTAAGAACTGTTCTAAAGCTTGGTTCATCAGCTCTTCTGCCCCATTGGTTTGGGTATGGTATGCAGAAGAAAACTGAAGAGTGACACAAAGAGATTTACATAAGTGCCAGAACCTAACTGTGAACTGAGATCCTCTGTCGGAGACAATTTCCACAGGGAAGCCATGCAGTTGAAAAATTAATTTGAAAAATTAACAGCTGTGACAGTTCTACAGCTGGAGGGAGTTTCCTCAGAGGAACAAAGTGTGCTATTTTACTAAAACGATCTATAAATACCCAGAAGACAGTGTTCCCATCAGAGGGTGCTTACTCTACAATAAAGTCCATAGCTAGGCGAGTCCATGGATGAGAGGGAATTGGTAGAGGTTGTAATAAACCACTGGGACAAATATGGCTAGCCTTGGAGGAGGCACAAATGGTACAGACAGCAACAAAGTCTCTGACATCTCTACAGATGGTAGGCCACCAGAGTTCTAGAGCCTTTTCAGGACCAGGATGTCCAGCCTGCCCAGCCTGCTTAGAGCAGTTGTTGCAAAACAAATTGCTAAATGGGCAAACAAAGTTCATAGGGTACGAACGCCATCCCAATAGGAGTGTTAGAAGGAGCGGAGGACTGACCAGACAGGATTTTCTCTGTAAATTGGGGGAAAAGGGTAACAATAATTCTGGCAGGAGGAATCACTGAATCTTGTCTTTCAGGGAGACAATCCACCGGAGAGAAGTTAAAATGGGAGAAGAAGAGGGTCCATCTTGGGTGTCGGGGATTAAGTTTGAATAAATTATAGGTTCTTATGGTCAGTATAGATAGTGACTGGGTTAGGAGCCCCCTCTAAAAGGTGTCACAATGCTTCAAAAGCAAGTTTCACCACCAGGTGCTCACGGTTCCCAACATCGTAGTTCTGCTCCACTGGGGAGAATTTCTTAGAAAATAATGCAAATAGGTGTAACTTTCCATCAGCAGAATGCCTTTGGGAAATAATAGCTCCTGCTCCAACCTCAGAAGCATCAACTTCAATAAAGAAGGGTAACTAAGGATCAGGATGTTGGTGAAATGAGGCGGAAGTAAAAGCATCTTTTAATGATTGGAAAGAGTTCAAAGCTTGAGGAGGCCAGGACTTCAGTTTACCTCTCTTACGGATAACAGCAAGGATGGGAGGCGAAACCTCTGATGAATTGGCGGTAGTAATTAGCGAATCCTATGAACCACTGTATGGCTTTGGTACTTAAGGGAAGAGGCCACTTCTGTATTGCAGAGATCTTGGCGGGATCCATCTTGAAACCCTAGGGGGAAATGACATACGTAAGGAAGGGGATCTTGGATACCTCAAAGGTTGATTTCTCCAACTTGGCAGTTTTCCCTTCAACGGGAGAATACTTCCTTCACTTGGGAGCAATGGCTTTCCAAATCTTTAGAAAAAATTTGGATGTTGTCAAGATATACGACCACTGATTTCCCCAGATGGTCATGGAAAATGTAATTCACAAACTCTTAGAAGATGGTGGGAGCACTGCAGAGACCAAAAAGCATTGCTAGATATTCATAATGCCATCTCTAGTGTTGAACGCTGTCTTCCATTCGTAACCTTCGAGTATGCTGATGAGGTTATACGTCCAGGGTAGATCCAACTTTGTAAAAATCTTGGCCCCTTTAAATTGATCAAAAATTTCAGAGATAAGTCAATGCAAGGGTGCAGACCACCATACTTCTTCTCAATGAAGAAGAAGCCAGCCCCTGCCAGAGAGTTAGAGGTATGAATAAACCCCTGCTGGAGATTCTCCTGACGAAATCCTTCGTGGCAGAGGTTTCCACAGGAGATAGGGGATAAGTGCGACCTCAAGGGGGCATGGTTCCAGGGAGAAAGTTGATGGGGCAATCTTAATGGCGATGAGGAGGAAGGAATGCTGCTTATTTTTTACAAAAGGCATCAGTGAAATCCATGTAAACTGTAAGCAGGGACTGAAGTTCTGTTGATGAGATGGAAACATGGTGAAGAGGAGTAGTAGGTAACTCTGAGACGTTACCATAAAGTTGAAGTTCTTACAACTGTCTTATTGTATCCTTCATGCTGCATACAAAAATATTTTCATCACGACTATGATATATGGCATAAATGACAATAAACTTGACTAAGACAAAATTCAAATAATTTTCAAGCTCAGAAAACCAGAAAGCTAGAATAGATGCATCAACTGCCTAGAATATGATAGAATATCTTTGAATGGTTGATGAAATAGCATCATCTGCTATTTAATTCACAGAAATATAGATTTCGGGGTTGATCAATACTTGGCTCCAAATAACCAGGTTCAGATTGATTAGCATATGATTGTTTGAATGTATGCTACTTGCAGCAAGTTCACACCCACATTTGTCAAACTCTTGATCAACATTGTGTTAATCCTCTACTGATTTAAGGAAAAATGTTAAACTTGCTGAACTAAACCCCTGTGACATCTGAAAAGAGTTTTGTAGTTACAGGATGCCAAAGCCACTGCAACTAGAACCAATGGAGATTCTGCCTATTCTGTGGATACACAGCAGCTACTGCTTTTCTGGAAAAAACATGGTCATGTAAGACAAAAAAAACAAAGCATTTTAAGAAGTTACTTTGCACAGCTATTATGGCCCATTTTCAGTGTAGTCCCAAGATGAATGGAAGAATATGTATTATTTAAAAGTATGATCATGCCTATTTCCAGCATAGGTGAGATTTTATATGTGTCTATAAAACACCAATTCTGCTCCAGTTTATGCTATTGAGGAACAAACTGTATGCATGTTGGTGCTAGCCTGTTAAGCATAGGCACAATCAAATGTGGTTCTCCAGGCGTTGCCTCCAGATCTACTTGATAATTTCCATGATTACATCATTTTTCACATATTTTTTTTTTATCCAGAATATCTTTTTTTTTTGGAAAAGACTTGCTGCTCTTTTCACAAAAAGTGTTTTTGTATTACTTGTTAAGGGACTTAAATCCTTTGTCGTATTCTACGTGAGTAAATCTCTTGTCTGATATTGTGGCTGCTGATGCTGATTGATGGATAATTATATATTGTAATTGTGAGGTATTGTAACAAGTAATTATGTTGTTCTTGCCATTATAATCCAGGTCACCCATGACACAGAGTTCAGCTCAGAGACTTTAATGCAGTTATATAATATTTGAATCACTTAGGAAAAATGATCTACTTAATGGGAAAGTTAAATTTTTTTCCCCAATAATGCTGTTAATACATGTTAGGGAGTGTTTCAGTTTATAGTCAGTGTGTGTCAGTGCAATCCATGATTGGCAGGCAAGAAACTGTAAAAATAAATAAATAAATAAAAATGTATGAGAAATATTTTCAGCATTTTAAACTGTTTGCTTTGTGTGTCTTGATAGTTCTAAACAAGGCAACATGGTATCATTTCTTTCATGTTATAATATTGTTTCATACACTTGAACCCCAGGATGATGGATTATAATTCCTTTTATGGTTTAATGTCTGGTTGTATACTGAAAAGCTCTGGCAACATCTGTGGACACAGGGTTAAGCAACATGGGACTGCTTAAGATAAATATTTTTAGCTGTTTGATTCTGCAAAAGTTCAGTTTAAAAAGAGGCTTTGTCCTTTATTTTAGATTCTTGTCTTCCTTGTTTCGGAGTATTAAACTTGTAATCCTCCAGCCATTTCAGAGTAAACCTGTCTTCATTCTGAAGTGCTGTGTGATTGGAAGGGCTGTGAGCATGATATTTTTGATAATCATTAATTATTATAGATACTGAGCGTACATTCTACTTGAACAGTTGTTGCACTATATACTAGAGTTAATTACATTGACTGTTTGCATCAGTGACATCTTTATTAATGACAGTAATTATTATTGTGTTTTATCTAAGAAAAATAGAGCTTTTGAAGGACATTAAACCAAAAACCAAGACATAGGGTGAACATGTCTCTTTATCCTATACAGAACATAACATTATATTGAAAAGCCATCATTATGCTTTTATCTCATGTTTAGTTAGAGTACTTGTCATTCCGGAAACTTGGAATCATTGACAGTCATGACATCACCATGTAAAATGTATAAGTATATATTTCAAAGGTTTCTCTATGCACCATATGGATTTGCACAGCATTGTTTATAATACTTATATACAAAATTAATCTAGGTTCCATGGTATAGACAGAAAAATCTGCCTAAAAAAAACCAAGATCCATTGTTTGATATTTTGCCTTCCTGTTACATTATATCCTAGAGCTTGATTACCCTCTTTGGTGTTAGACACGAACAATTGCTTTCTATAAAAAAAAATACCAGCCCTACTTTTAACCTATATTTCCGTATAATAAAAGTTGAAACCTGTACTTTGTTAATTGTTTTGCCCTGTAGTCATTAATGAAAATATCTAATATAAGTAATAAAAAAATAATATACACAGAAATAATACACATAGAGTATCTTCCCAATTAAGCCAGCAATTAAATAAACAGGACATTTTGGAACACATACTAGTAGCTAAATTGGCCAATACAGTCCTCTAATCTGATTGATTTGCGATTTCCGAGGGATCAAATTTTTTATATTCCATCGTTCAATATATCGAATTGTGTTAAAACCCCTCGTATTTGAAAGTCGAATTCGAGGGGTTTTAACTCGACAAAAATTCAAGGGTCGAATTTGAGGGTTTTTAAGCCTCGAAATTCGACCCTTGATAAATCTGTCCCTAAGCCTGTTTATATTAATCAGAACTTAGGAATATGAATACTTTTTTGGATGATTTACATTTCAGTGTAACCAATTATGTTGACCAATCCACTATACTGAAAAAGGGAAGAATAAAATATACTATATTTTTATTCTTCCCCTGAAGTAAAAGCAATTTCAGACAAAGTTAACAACCTGCTCTATATCACTTTAGTGGATCAGTTCTGTGTTCTTTGTCGAATTTTTGTTACAACAATTATGATAAGAGAAGCAAACATAAAGGAGCTCCAGATGCTGCTATTGGTGCTCGGAGCTGGTTTATCAAGAGTCTGGCAGCAGTGTGCTACAAAGTCTTCCCTTTTTTTTTTAAAAGAGGATTGTGCTTCTATATCTGATGTGTGTCATTTAACCACAATGTAACAGAGATAAAATGGCCATTGTTTTTGGAACAAATGCACACAGAGGAATTCAAATATATCTGAAGCTCAGGAAAAGTGTATCATAATTTATCATACAGGCATACACATAATTATAATTAGCTCAGTCATTATTGTTATCTTTGGCATCCATATAACGTTTACCATAAGTCTGATTTAAAGTAGGTATGTGAAAGAATCTGATTTAAAGGAGAACTAAAGTCACAACCACTTGGGGGTGCGTAATGATAGAGACCCCCAGTAATTGTAATAGCTTACTTGAAATGCAGCAATACCCTTGGCTGATGCATATATTTTTATTACTTAAAAATTTGTAAATATTTTTTGACAATTTTATGTGTTTAATTAAAAGCATTCTGGATGTAAATGGATGCAGTAAACCTGAGTTTGAAATTCATTCAATTTCCCAAACCTAAGAATGGTTTAACAAATAAGTCGATGTAACATGACCTTTAGTAGAAGTGCTGTTTTCTACCTCTACCTCTCGTAATCTAGTGAAACATGAATTAGTCATGAACATTAACATTCTTCTACTGGTAACGTAAGCTTAGCGTCAGCACTTTGTGTCTTTTCATAAAGAAACAAATGTGTTTACTAGCAGCAAAAGCCCTTTAAAAAAGTAACTTTAAAGGGAAACTATCATGGGAAAACGTGATTTTTTTTAAACGCATCAGTTAATAGTGCTGCTCCAGTAAACTTCTGCACTGAAATCCATTTCTCAAAAGAGCAAACAGATTTTTTTATATTCAGTTTTGAAATCTGTCATGGGGCTAGCCATTTTGTCAATTTCCCAGCTGCCCCTGGTCATGTGACTTGTGCCAGCACTTTAGGAGGGAACTGCTTTGTGGCAGACTGTTGTTTTTCCTTCTCAATGTATAACTGATGCATTTTGAAAATGTTTTTTTTTTGCCATGAAAGGATACCTTTAACCTGTTTTTTTTTTTAGTTAAATTAAAGAAAATGTAATTCCAAGCTGTTTTTCAGTTATTAAAAATCTTCTGTGGTGAGTGTAAACGTATTTGCATCAGTATTGGTTTGTCTTTCTATGCTGCTGAAAGTTTCTTAGGACTATACAGTAGTGATGGGCGACTTTATTCACCAGGGGCGCCAGGCCGCTGGCGAATAAATTCACGAAACACCAGCAAATATTCGCCTGGCAAAAATTCGCTTTAAAAAATGAGTCGCGATGCGTAGAAGTTGACGCGACGCGCTTCAAAAACGTGCCGCAACTCGTTTTGTGAATTTTTTCGCCAATTCGCGAATTTCGCTGGAAAGCGAAACTGGGTAGATTCACCCATCACTACTATACAGGTATAGAATCTATTATCTGGGATGCTTGGGACCTGGAGCTTTTAAGATAAGGGATCTTTCAATAATTGTGGTGACACAATGAAGTCACAATGTATTTAGTTTAGATTTAAGATCAGATTGATTCACCTTCTGCATTTCTATGTTGATTGACACAATTCATATTTTATTTACTGTGAAGAGAAGTGTGATGCATGTTAAAGATTTCTGCAGAAATCTTTGCAGCTATTTTCATGTGTATTGATGGTTCATTGTGAATAGTTTTTGGTTGGCATTTTTCTAGTGTGGGTAACCCTTGAGTCTCAGGCAATCAGCTCACCTATTCTATTAGGGTCAGTGATGTTTTGATGATATCTTGCATGCTCTCCCTCTCTCTAATAAAACAGGATGGTTGCTATACATATTAGATCGTATTTACTATAAGCAGTTAGAGGATTGAATGGCATGCTGGAAAATGAATAGGAGATATTCTGAATAAATAGATATACTACTACTATTACAACAATAAAAAATGTACCCTTAGGGTCTAATCTACTTTCTCATTGCTTGGGCCAGCGACCTCTAACATCCAGATAGTATTTAAAAAGAGTTCTGGAGGAAGGCACATTTGTTATTAAAATATAAAGAAATATAAAAAAAAACAATTACAAATTGTCTCAAAATATCATAAGGGGCAGATTTAGTAAAGTAGCATCAATTCGCTAGTGTTACCGCCCGCAGGGACATCGCCAATTTATAAACAGGCACCAATTCGCTAGCAGAAGAGACAGGCGCTAGCTGTGATTCGCACTCTATCACCAGGTGACTTTTCACTCACAATGGACGTTACACCGCAAATTCACTAAAATGCGGATTTTACTGAAAGGTACTTCTTTTGCTAGACTTGCCTCGCCAGCTCATACCAGGTCGAAGTGCAATGGAGTACACAGATCTTGCTCAATCTTTAGTCACTTACATCATATTCTGAGCTGAAAATGCTTCAAAGTACAAAAAATTGTGGCGTTTTCCTTTTTTTCAGATCTCAAGCGGATTTTCACTAGGCAGAAATGAATGCTAGTGTATCTTCACTATGAAAATCTTGCATTACCGAAGTAATGGTATTGAAACTCTGTATGTTAATGAATTAGCGTTGTCTGAGCAAATTTCTTCTGACTAAAGCTGGCCATAGACGTAAAGATTTTTGAAAGATCCAATGGTTATCGTTTGACCACGCTTGTCTCAAAATGATCATTTAAATGTCCGATAATTTCAGGTGATATTTCCAGCAAATATGAAGGGTCGCTGCCTGCTTGGCCCTGAAAACATAGGTAGATTGCACGGGGCCGATAAAGATTTTGTAACCTGGCCGATCAATTTTCCGAAACCGATGTCGGATGAAAAATCATAAGATGTACGATCGTTGTTATCCCACTAACCGCACGATAATTTGACAGATTGGTCAGACTTCCGTAAGATCAATCATTCGGCAGAGAAAGATCTTTGCGTCTATGGGGACCATAAATGTTGCACTTGGTGTGAAGCAGATGCTGGTGAATTTTCATTGGTTAATAAATCTGCTCCTAAGTATATTCTCTACATGAAGGGGAACCAATATGCTGAAATAGTAAAATATCTAAATATAACAAAAAATCAGTTAAAGATTCTGTACTTTTATTGAATTTTCAATTTACTATCAACATCTGCCTCTCTAAATTGTTTCCTCATGCAAGAGTCAGGATTCTGATTGTGATTGACAGTTAAGTCTAATATACAGTAGCATGAGGGGGCTTCTTTTGCCTATTAAATGTATTACCGCTAAATTTGTGCCAAAGTCAGTTATATTTTGTGTGCTGGAATCAGTTATGTTAGCCTTAATAGGACAGGGATACCACATAAAATATACATTAAGGTGCACATTTACTAAGGGTCGAAGTGAATTTTCAAATATCTGAATTTTTAAAATTCGAATTTTGAAGTAATTTTGGGCTACTTCGACTATCGAATAGCCCAAAATTCGATTTGAATTAAAAAAAAAATTAAAATTTTGAAGTAAAAATTTGAATTTGACTATTGCCACTGTAGCCTATGAGGGACCTCTTGGAAGCTTTACTGCAAAATTTAATAAGTCATGGAAAATCAAAATTTTTTTGTTAAAATCATTTGAATGGGATCGAAAATAACCCCCCAAAAATTTTTAATGGTCGAATTTTGATTTTTTTTCTATTCAAAATTCGATCAATAGTAAATCTGCCACATCTGTTCATTAAAAATCAGACTTTGAATCATGAATGAAGAGAGAATGAAGAGAGACAGATGCTGAGAGGGAGTTAGCAAAAGGTTTCAGAAATGGAACAGGATTTTAATTTGATTATATTTTGATTTCAGTATGAAGAAGCTTATATTAATTTTCTTTTTTTTGATCGTTGTGATCATTGTGAGGTGAAATGTTCCTGTAATACAGTATACTTAAGGTACTATTAAGTTGGTTAAAGGCATCACATTAATTCAAGGTATCCCTTTTTCTTATGATTGCAAATCATGAACATTTCTGTAGGTGTAAAACTTGTTAGTGAACATGTTATTAGTACGATCCTGTTATGAAACCTTCTGATTAATGTCTCCGATAACTAGAGGCCTGTATAGCACTAGTAGTTTTAATTATAAAACATTCTCTTTGATTTGGGAATAACTCCCCTTGTTGGCAGTTTGCTATTGATTTCAGCTATTAGATGAAAGTAATAGCTTTGTGGAAAGAAATGGAAAGAGATGTTTGTAATGAGACACGGGGCAAATGTTATTAGTATGTGCACAAGTTTGGTTTTGAAGTTTTGCGAGACAGAAAAAAATACTATGTTAAAATATTTGTAAAATTAAAACTATAGTTTTCCATTAGTGGAGGGGTGATTTTGTATTTTTTATTATGGAATATTAGTCTTTGATTATCATGGTTGATAGAATATTTGGTGCTAAGCAACATCAATTGTGGTCAATAGTTAACACAAAAAGCCTATTATCTCAAGTTTCCTCCCATGGATGTAATTTGAACTCTCCACCAAAATTATTGGAGCCTCCACCCCTGGACGTGGCTTGCCCTTCCCTGCTCGCATGAAGGCAGCATTTTCAGATGTTGCACATTTCTCTTTTAAATTACCAGTATCAGATCCTTAATATTTAAGCTAATATATACTGTAGGAGATGTTTCAAATGTTTTGCAAAGAAATTAAAAAGAAAGTTAAATAATCTAGTTCCCATTGGCCAGGTGGGCTTAAATACAATACAGGTATGGGATCTGTTATCCGGAAACCTGTTATTTGGAAAACTCAGAGTTACAGAAAGGCCATCTCCCGTAGCATCTGTTTTATTCAAATAATCCTTTTTTTTTTTTTTTTAAAGAATTTCCTTTTTCCTCTGTAATAGTAATACAGCATATTGTACTTGATCCAAACTATGATTAATTAATTTGAAGCAAAACCAGTCTATTGGGCTTACTTAATATTTACATTATTTTCTAATAGACTTAAGGTATGAAAATCCAAATTATGGAAAGATCCATTATCCAGAAAACACCAGGCGCTGAGCATTCTGTATAACAGATCCCATAACAGTATTGTTTTTCAGCCCACCTGGCCAATGGGAACTAGGCTACTTAACCTTCTTCTTTTTAATTTCTAGTGTTTGAAACATCTGATCCCTGGCAGAATGGTAAAATATATGCACAGACAGAATGTGTTGGGATTATTACCTATATAACCATAATAGAATCTACTGTTTTTTCAAGTACTACTATACCCTATGTTTGAGCTAGATTATAATTAATATGGTGGAAAACCTATGCTGACCTAGACTTATGGTATCTACCATTACATGGTGTAAAGACCTAATGCAGTTATCCCCTGTTCTGGCCTTACTGGGCTGAGGATACCACTGATGACACCATGCAAGGTTTCCGGACTATCATGCTTTCTATACGCTTCGGTGACATTATTCCATGTTCCCTTTAGACCAAACAATATTTATGGGGTTCTTTTAAGGAGATCATAACATGCCAGGAGCTTGTGGCCAGTCTTTAAGACAATAGCCACTTAAAAAGAAACCTGCACAAAGCCTTTGGATAAACACTGAAAATACAACATAAATATTTATTAAAAATATAATATTTCTGGGAACAAAATAAAATAAATTTATATTTTGACGCATCTCTTTACTAAGAAGGATATCCCATTGGCCACATAATTATAAATAGAATATATCAACAAATAGTAGTTAACATTCTTTATATTTATTCTTAACATTGTATTCAAGGTATTGCTTTTAATGCAAATTTAAATTTTTATATGAATTAGACCTGTAAATCTTCAGTATTCTTTTAATTGATAAATATTAATGGTCATTATCAAATTTAAGATTTTTGGAATGTAAAAATAAAAACATTTCTTTCAAAGAAAAGCTTAAATTTACTTTTTTAAATATAATAATTTCTAAACATTACCTCCCCCCGCAATAAGTAGAAAATACACAATACAATTAAGATCTGTTTCTAATCTTGTTACAGAACACTAGCAAATTAAATGACAAATGCATTGTGCTTAGTAGGACTATTTAGGGTATGGATGAGAATTTGAAGTGCCAGTGTTTTTATGACTGTAACACTGATGAGCAAGTTAGCTGTTAATCCCTGACAGATGAATATGTAGTATCAGCACACAAAAGGAGTGAAAGGAAAAACTTGTCTTATAATGAGAAAGCTCATAATACTCAGGCAAAATATTATTGATGAACCTTTTTAAATTAACCTCAGATTTATTTTGCCTTCCTTTCCAGAAGAGAATGCACTGGGCTGTGACGGTATATGTAAAGTGAAGCAAGCTGTGTCGTTTTTGGCACGCGTCTCATTTTTTTCCCACACCAGCAAATTTTCACCAGGCAAATTTTTGCTGGTGTTTTGAGGATTTATTCGCCAGCTGCGAATCACGGGGATTCACCACGAATTTGCGCCTGGCGAATACATTCGTCCATCACTAGTGATTTGACCTTATTGCTAAACAGCATTCAGTCAAATGATAAATGACCTAAGGATACATGACATTTTTGGCATGTACTATGATACATGATAAGCCAAATTGGTCAAAAAATTATCAAATTGTCAGACATAATTAGTCTTCCTTGCCAGGATAATTTTATATGATAGATATATTTATGCATATAAATATTTATATGCATGTAAGTATAAATTTATTTGTAAAGTGCTTTTAAGGAACCGCAGCACTATACAGTGCATAAAAGTACAATATATTCAGTTGTGCTCATAAGTTTGCATACCCTGGCAGAATTTATGATTTCTTAACTATTTTTGAGAGAATATGAATGATAACACAAAAACTTCTTTCACTCATGGATGGTGGTTGGCTGAAGCCATTTATTGTCAAACAACTGTGTATACTCTTTTTAAATCATAATCACTACTCACACTGCAGTAGTGAAGTCCTTGTAAGCAGCTTTGCTTTTTTCTGGGATGATGTTATTGCTATTATTTACCCATAAACGCTGCTTTATGAGCTTCCCATGGAACAGAGATCTTCTCCACTGATTGAGTATTTTCTTTGAAATAGTCTTTAATCATTTGGGAGAGATCTGTGCGTGTATGGGGGCTGTTCAGTAAATATGAAAAATTTAGCCTCCAGTTCGTAGGCCTCCGTACTGCGGAGGACATATGAACGTCTTAAGTTTCAGCACAATGGTTCAAATATTGGGTCTGTTTGTATGTTCTTGGCCTCAAAAGGACAGTCCTTGTGGATTAGGGTAATGCGATAACCCACGTTGGGAGCCACATGCTTAGCACCTCTTCAGAACTAAGAATTTATTCTTGACCAGCAAAATTAAAGTAACTACATGCTGGAAAACTCTTAATCCATCACAATTTGGTTAATTGCCTAACTAAACTTAATACTTCAACTTAAAAGTAGTAACATGTAATATCACATATCTATATCTCGCAACACCTAAAAGATTCCATTCCAAATATTTAGAAATATTACGTTTTGTAAAATTAATTAACATAGAGACAACCTTATCACCTGCCTGTATTGGCGGTGGCTAGTTATCCTTTGGGGTACAGTTTGGAAGTAAATTAATTGTTCTCTGAGGTCATAAAGTGGGACTTCTGTATCACTGCAATATCAGATTGGAATCTATGCAGTTCCCTACTAAGCATATATTGTTTCATTATGCTGTTTACATTTAGGGGCAAATTTACTATTATTGACCCAAAATCCTACAAATTTATTCGAAATTCAATAAGCATTGGACTATCGAATGCTTATCGAATAGTTTTAGGCTATGATATTGCTCGATATTTGATTTCTCGATTAATTCGTACGATCGGATACTGATCGTTCGATTTCACGTAAAAATCGTACTTTTTCCTTCGAGCCTTGGAAAAGGCATTCGAGTCCTTTGATCATCGAATGAACGAATTATGAAATATCTGATCATTTGATCTATTCAATAGTTCAGTATTCAATGATCGAAGAGGCCAAATTTGTATATTCGAATATCCGAAAAGATTGTACGATAGTAAGTCGATCATATTCGATCGAACTACGACCTATTCACATTAATTTTGTAAATTTGCCCCTTAGTGTTAGTAACTTAACCATGGTGGCTTAATTCAAATTGAACCTCCTGTTGGCCCTCTGTGGGGTTGGAAGCCCATGATAGGACGTAGTAAACCATTTTGTAAGAATATGTGGAGGCCAAGAGGGACTATTAAGTGGACTCTAGACTGTAGTAAATCATTTTGGGGAGGTAAATGGCCGCAACAGAAAACAGGTAGGTGGCTCCCCAAGGGCAATAATACAAAGGTAGTGATGGGGGAATCTTCCGAGATTCGCTTCGCCGATAAATTAGCGAATTTCCACAGAAATTTGCGAATTGTCGAAAAATTCCTGCGAAATTTCGCTGGCGATTCGCGAATTTATTCACAAGCGGCGAATCGTGGGAATTCCACAGGTAAGGTTTCCACAGACAAACTATGTCTGTATTGGGGAGTCCCAGGTGTCACTAGGTGAGGAAGGGTTGAA
Organism: Xenopus borealis; assembly: GCA_024363595.1. Lineage (NCBI taxonomy): Eukaryota > Metazoa > Chordata > Amphibia > Anura > Pipidae > Xenopus > Xenopus borealis. The sequence continues at coordinate 24,909,405 of CM044435.1, read as the reverse complement.
CAAAATGTTTTTTGAAAGTCTCCATCACAGACTTTTTTGAGACTCATAGCCATAGGGGAAGGTATTCATGTCTCATCAGGTGGGGTCGTCTGTCTAGTGGGTCCCATTTTTGGAGAGAGATGGTTGGGCTGTTTCTTCATGTTCGATGAGGGTTTCTTTGGGTCTAGTGCTGGTAGGACAAGATCCCACAATAGCTTGGCTCCTTGGGTATGGTTCTGGAGGGTGTATTGGCGATTTCCTTTGGTCACGACCAGCCTGAATGGAAAGCCCCAGCGGTATGGGATGTTGTGGTCCCTCATCGTCTGGGTTGTAGGGTGAAGCTCTCTCCTCTTGCTCAGCATGATTGGGGAGATATTGTTGAAGATTTGTACTTTCTGGCCTTGGTGGTCCACATGTGGTTTATTCCAAGTTTTAGCTATGATACTTTCTTTGCTTTCAAAGTACTGTAGGCAGACTATAATGTGTCTTGGTGTTGTTGCCTTGGAAGGCCTAGCCCGCAGAGCTCTGTGAGCTCTGTCAAAGCGCCACACTTCTACCGGAAGGTCTGGGTTAATAGCAGAAAAAAGAAACCGTTGAAAGGGTCTAATATCTTGAGGGAGAATGTTCTCAGAGATCCCTCTTACCCTTATATTCTGCCTTCTGGATATTTTTTCCAGATCTTCAGTATGAGACAGTAGGGCCTGAAGATCATCACGCATCGTTGCGTTTCTTCCTCTAGCTGGTTATATCTTGTGATGAGTTAATCTACCATATTTTCCATCTGGTCCATCCTGTCCCCTAGATTTGTAATGTCCACTTGTAGATCTTTAAGGGCAAGATGTATATTGTCCGTAATGGAGCTCGTCAATTTCTCATGCAGCTCTGCTAGCTGCTGGGCGAGCACTTGGATAGTTACCAGATCTGGCATTTGTGCCATTTGCATTTTGGTAGGATTATGGGCTAATGGTGTTGGAGACTCACCGGAGGTCTGTTGAGGAGAGACTGCAGCTGTCTCTCCTATTGCGTGGTGTGTCAGGAAATGCGACTGTGATGCCGTCTTCTGCAGGTACGGGGTCATTGAAGCAATTTGGTCCTTCATTTGACGCTTTCCTACTTCCACATGTCTTCCCCTGGCACCCATCTTGCCCGTTTTGCTCTGAGTAGCAGTTTTGAAGCTGAATTTGGGATATTTGTCTCCTGCGAGTATAGAGCTCTCTATTCGTGTGTCAGCCTCACGTCATGGCACGCATGCACCCCCTTAAATCTCATATGCTGAACTATATGGTGGGTGCTGTGATATGTGACTTTGCATGCATATACTGTACGTACTTGGGCTTATGTACCACTCAAAACAATATTGCTTGACTGCACCTTCCCACCAGTGTTACATTGAGAGGAACTAGAGCTTGTGTGTTAATCTAAATACAAGAAAAATATTGACAACAAAACAGATGTAGTTGCAAATGAACTCCTTATATTAGTGCACCACCTGCCATTAGTGATGGGTAAATTTATTCACCGGGCGCAAATTCACGGCGAATCCCCGCCGGTGAATAAATTCGCCAAACGACATGAAAATTCGCCTGCCGAAAATTCACTGGTGTTGTAAAAAAAAAAAATGAGTCGCGCGCTGAAAATGACGCTATGCGCGTCATAAACGACGCAACAAAAAACAATGCGTCACGCGTGCCGTGACTCGTTTCAGAAATTCTAAAGTATGATAAGTTTCTAAGATTTTGAGAAAGGCTGTGGACACAGCTGAAATGTCAGTTTGTGCCTTCCAATAAACTATATTACTTACAATGTAAGGCCTGTGAGTGCGACCACCCTTCTTTACTATATATATATTTATTTATTTACATAAATCTTTAATTGCAGTACCGCCTGCCTTTTTTGTGCTCAATTAGTGTGCAAGATCATTCTATGTTTAACTGGTTCATTAGTGTGAAACAGAAAACACACCAAAATAAGTGGATATGGAATTCATTTTAAAACAGATTCTAGACCCATGATATGAACCCCTGCAGACATTTTTCACATTCAGTACTTCTGTACTTCATCCTGTATCCCATTCAAGCCACAAATCATGTGCTTACCAACACTTTTTTTTCTCTTGGGCAAATCCTTATATGTGATGGTTACCCATTATTTCATGTTTCCATCATTTTTGGTTTGTCAAAATGTACCCCAAGCATCTACATGCATGCTTGAGATCTGGCAGTATCCCAGTTTCCACCAGAAAGGTACAAATTCATCACTACATCCCAACAAAGTGCCTTTTTGCATTATTCAGCCCCTTTCTGTTTTGAAACTGCAGTTGATTTTATTTATATTTTTGATTTATATGCTGTTGACTTGGCAACATTCTGTAGGGAAAAAACTGTCTAAACACTTAAATGATTGAGCAGAAAATGTAATATATCTGAAATTAGTAATTATTAATAATTCATGTTCAGCTATTAGCAGCACACATTTTATCAAAGTAGTGCTCTGCTAAATTGAATTTGGCTGCAGTTCTAAATGGACAGATGATAAGAATGCTGGGGGATTTATTTTCCCAAATTTAAATTTAAAACCAGCTTCTAAAACATTCACAAGCCGATTTTTTATTTACTGTGTATATGTATACTCACTTCTGTGACCATGGAAGGGATGGATTTTATGTGATACATATATTTGATATCCAACAGAGCCATTACACCATATATTGATTGGTTAGGAAACTTGCTTGAGGGTTTTTGGATTCCCAAAGATTCCATATTTTTCTTACCCTGTGTAAACTGCAGTGATTGTTTTTATCGCTAATAAATCAACACCATTATTATATTTAGGTGAATTTTTCCTTACCTTAATGGATGTAAAATCTCAACGAGGACTTATTGGACATATAAAGGCTCAAGGCAAAATGGCCATAGTAATGAAATGTGACATGTAATATCCTATACTGTATATTGTATATTGATACAATATCCATTATAAAATACTAGTGAATGCAGTAAACACAGTTGTTGGACTTCTGCCTTATGCTTAAAGGCACTTTGACAGTTGTCCTATGCTTTCATACAGATCATCTTTTATTTATAAGGTTTTTTCCAGTTTATGGATCACTGACAACACTATAGGGGGCACTAATTATAAAAAGCTTTGTTTTCAGAGATATAATAATAGGGTAAGGAAACAACTCCACTGTGAGATGTCCTTACTGCTGTGATACATCTTTGAGAAACTGGTTCTCCTTCTCAAGATCAGGGAAGGCCCTTATTTTTTGCTGAGGAGCCCAGGAGCCTTTACTTTTCTTCATGTAGTAGTGTCATAATTCATACAAGCCTCAGATTTTTGCTGCTGTGGATTATAAATGTAAAACACATGCATTGACCGCGGTTGTGCATAATGCTGTGGTGCCTCCTGTTTTATAAAAGACATGTCCTGTTTGACAGCTTTGATCCTGTTTCCTTACAGCAGTGCCTTTTTTTAATGATTTTCAAATAATCAGTCCATTTCTGTAGTTTCCATCAAACTACACAGCAACTGCAAAATATCTGTCCCCGAAAGGGTAAAATGAAAATAAAGTAATTTAGCTCCTCTAATAGCCAAAAGTGATTTTCTCCCTGCTTAGCTCAGAAACACTTGAAACCAGCATGCTGCTATTAAAAATTCAGAGGCATTGACCATAAATATAATTAACGACTAGCTTTTAGTAGACAATGCGATCGTTTTGATCCTTCGGCATTGAAAAATCCAGGGACGTCAAGTTAAATAACACCTTCTTGGATAAAGGTAATTTGTTTTTAGATTCCTGTATTTTGAAGGACAAAAGTGATATTTCAGGCACCTGTGCAGTGAGTTTCCACATAGTGGTGCGGTGAAAGGAAATGGATACAGAATATTTTATATATGTTGTATAGGACAAAATGCATCATTTAAAATTGATCTATATCACATTTACATCTTAACCGTTATAGATTGTGCAGTTTATTATCTATATAATATACTGGTATGAATATTTTTATTCATACAATTGTTTTTTTAGTATAGTAAAGATACTAAACTCTCCTTTATATACTTGATCAGATTTATAAAGATAAGAGATCATGAATTTGTTAAGCTAACCGAGAACACCCAAAGCCACCAGGCATCAGAACTGGTGGTTCTTGGCCTAAAAATACTCTAGTGCATATTTTAGTCAATTTGGTGTGGTAAGAGTTGTTTCAGCCTCATTTCTGAAATATGTTGGCAAAAAATGTTTGTGTTCAAATTTCTATATTAAGAAACTTATGATTTTTTGATGGCACTGTCCCTTGAACCCTTTAAATTCTGCATGAAGAAGAATCTTCAGTGCTTGTAAGCAAGGTTACCATTTGTTGGACATACACTTCCCCAATATAGGACACAAGCTCCAAGTGAACAGATAACCAGGAGCTTTAATTTATTACATTAACCCTCTGAACCATAACCACATGCATCCAACATTACACAGGTACATACTTTCAAACTTGCTTAATATTCACACAGGCTTGTTCAAGTTTAACCCTTTATCCAGAGGACTGATTTTTGGGATTGCTAGGTGAGGTACTAAAACTTATCTACATTCACCGAGAATCCCTGTTCCCCACCTATCTCAGTAATCTGGCACTCCTTATGGTGCCCCTTTACTATTTCAACCAGGCTTTTTCTACTGGAGGACCACTGGATTGAAACCCATGAAACCCTACTACTGTAAATTATAAAATGGGTTTCTTTGTTTTT
>CM044435.1:24876210-24892698 GCA_024363595.1 Xenopus borealis | reverse complement strand
TGTGTGTGTGTATGCTGGGTTTTAATTTGGAGGGGTTGAAATTGATGAACTTTGTCTTTTTTCAACTCAATTTAACTATGTAACTATGTAACTTGATTGATGATATATAGATAGATGATAGAATGATAGATAAATCAGCCGATCAATTCTGCCCATGTACATTGATACCAAACAGGCAGGTAAGCCTACTCAGCTAAGAATAAACATAGTGCAGCCTAATTAATAAGATCTTAAAAAGCCATCTTGTTAATTAATGACATATCTATATATGTGGCCTCAATTATGAAAAAATACTGGTAATAAACTAATAACATAAATTAGTAACTACCTTTAGAAAAGACTGCATTACAGTTGGTGACTGTTCTGTTTTTTAAATACCTGGTATTTCAAATCATTGTAGGAATGTTTTCTACTCTAATATCAAATTGAAGAAAGTTTTGCTCTCTGCTGGGTATACTATAACCTTGTTGGCAAGTCTCAAATCAGGAATCATTAAGCGGTTTCATGAACAAACGATGATGATTTTAATCCTCGGTCCTTTTTGCACTGAGTAAAAAAGGGCATTGCTAAATCTTCAAAGTGTCCATCCAATTAGCTGTGATCCCAAGATTAGATCTTAGAGTATATTTCATTTCCTGCTACAAGCTAAATCATTTTACAAAATAATCAGTAATTTCTGTAACCAAACTACTGTCAAACTATCAAACTACTGTTACTATTTTCTTTTGCCACAGTTTATACTAGTTTATTTGGCAACTTTTCATTGCCATTGAGATATTTAATATAATAAAAGACTGTCAGGCCAATACAATTGCCAGCTTCTGGGTCATGGTTGTTATGCAAAAAGAAACCAAGGTCTAAAAATAAATGGCATATTTGACCTTACTTTTGAATTAACGCCATGCATCACAATTCCAAAAATCATCAATTTCAAGAGCTGATTTCACTATTTATAAAAATTAATTGTTTACACCAGTCTATAAAGATGTTTTATATAATTTTTACTATAATTGTTACAGAAAATGTTAGACTGGGCTACTAATATACATTACACAGCTATATACTTGATACATTATGCCACTAAAGTGGCAATGTTATATGTACACTACTCTACTCTTTACATACTTTTTTTTTTTAAAAGATACCCTAGTGCAGTGGTCCCCAACCAGTGGCTCATGAGCTACATGTTGCTCTTCGATCCCTTGGATGTTGCTCCTCATGGCCTCAAAGCAAGTGCTTATTTTTTAATTCTGGGCTTGTAGGCAAGTTTTGGTTACATAAAAACTAGGTGTACTCCCAAAATCAGCCTCCTGTACAGTAGGTTGACAGTCCATATAGGGGCTACCAATAGCTATTCACAGTCTTTATTGGCTCCCCAGGAACATTATTCATACTTGCGTTGCTCCTCAACTCCTTTTACATATCACTGTGAAAAAATGATTGGGGACCCCTTCCTAGTGTATAGAAAATACTTTTAATTCACTGGGATAATAAAGACCATGTCTCTAAATACATTTTAGAAAGACTTTTAGTTCATGGTGTATAAATCCTGTTAGATGTGAAAATGAGAAGGGGGTTAGTGTAAATTTAAAAATGTTATCTGTACAAGACAATGCTAGAGCCAGGCATTCCTCAGTTAAACAATGTAAAACAATATTCCATTTCTTTGGAACACAGTATTTAAACAGTTAATACAGTACAATACACAATGAATTAACAATTACAATTATAAAATAATAAAAACAATTCATGCATTTCCAAAGCATACAAAAATCATCTGTATTGCTACTTACAAACACAGTCCACAGACTCCATATAGGTGTCTGTGTCCCTAAAGTTCCCCATAAAAATGCAAGATTCCAACAACAAATTAATATTACAAATGTTGGCTTAGTTGGAGGATAGACAGTGTCTGTGGGGGCCAACTTTACAGTTTGCATATAGGCAATATTGAACCTGTAGGGTAAGGTATCAGCATTTTCCTGTAAAATGTGATATCTCAGTTGAACAAGCAAAGAGCCAATAAGCAGTATAGAGAAGAAATTTGACGAAAACTGCAGACTTTCACTGCTCTGGTAGATTAAAAGGAAATGAAAGCCATATTTCTGCGATACTTTTATTTAAAACAAACAAAAAATTAATCAATGCCAGAAAACAAAAAACATGCCAACCATCAGTAGGATTAAAGATGGGGATGAGATCTGGTTCCTTATGGCACTGCTTATGTGCAAACATTTATTATATAAGTTTCATTTTAGTTTCCAAGCAAATTGCCATTGTATGTGTTCAATAATGCATTTTTGTTTGAAAGCAATCGATAATGTTTATAGTTTGATTGAAACTGCAATATTCTCCCATACAAACGATATGGATTTGGATGCTGCAATGTGCAAATTTCAAGACGAATGAAGCATTGTGTTGATAAGGATGGCTGATCACAGAAGCATTTAAGAGATTTGAGAAACCAATTTCTGTTTCTGTTATGTGAAATGTGTTAGTTGAAGTTGATTTTTTTTTCTGAACATGTAGATTTTGTTATTCTGAATCACTAGTCCAAATCTAAAATCAGCACAAATGGTTTGGCTGCAGTTGGATTGAAAGCATGTTTATGCAGATTAAAAAAGAAAAATATTTCTGATTATTGCAAAAGATGCATTATCCGGGAATATGAAGTCAAAGCTGCTAGGATAAGCTTTCTTTACTTTTCTGTTTCTTAAGACCTGCTGTTCTTAAGTTTGACAAACCCACACTTATTTCTGTGATGATGCTTCATTTAGACACATGTAGATGGCTAAAAATGCACTGGCAAGACTAAAAGGTCCTCAGACCATGACATCAAACCCAGTATAAGCCATTGCTGTCAACTCAGAAAACAAATAAATTCTCCTGTGGATACTGGTACAAAGAGGTTTGTAGAAAGTGTCAGTAGTAAATGACAATCCTCTTAATAGCTGCACTAAATGATAAACATGTGGTTACAGTACATACAGCTGATGACCTCATACACAAATGATTGATTAATTGGTCAGTTTTGCTGACCAATTGTAAAAATTAAATGAAACTATAAGGTTTTTCAACCAAATTACTCATTAGGTTTATAACACAAAAACTAAGGGTGACTATTCGAAATAAATGGATTATATGCTATACCTTCTTAGAATAGACAGATAAAAAACGTTAGGATTAGACCACTGATAAACTGATATAAATAACAAAAGAGATAATAAAGATTATAAAATGGGAAAGGGGTGAAGTAGGAAGGAATATGAGCAGTTTTTTTTCTTATCCTTCTTTAAATTAGCAAGATGGCATAGGAGAGGTTGAACTTGATGGTCAAAGCAAGACTGTTAGGTGCACACCTAACAGGTACCACCTCTGAATAATTTCCCATTTACAAGAAAAGACACTGTCATACTGGGTACATGCTCCTTTTTAACATACTCCTGAGAATTGAAATACATTGAACTTTTTTCCTTCAAGAAAAACTGACACTTATTAGCTAAAGGCAACATTGGATTCCTGACAGAATAATACCTCAAGGTTTTGCATTTAGTTTTTTATTAAGCTGACACTTCTGCATGTAGAGTCTGTTTTCTGTTCTGTAATGTTTCAGGGGTGCTGAGCTTCCTCTGCTGCACAGGCAGTGGTTTTGACAGATAGCAGGATGTGCCTGCAGGTCACAATACTTATTATAGTACCGTGCATGCATGAGGTTTCTTTCTTTTTTTTTTTTGCGCCTTGCCCCATAATGATATATGAGGCCCATAATGTCCTGTGAGGAAGGATTCACATGTAGTGTTCATACAAAAGTAGTATGGATGTTTATCTCATAAGGTCTAGACCAGTGATCCCCAACCAGTAGCTCGTGAGCAACATGTTGCTCTCCAAACCCTTGGATGTTGCTCTCAGGGTCCTCAAAGCAGGTGCTTATTTTTGAATTCCAAGCTTGAAATCAATGTTTAATTGCATGAAAACTAAGTATAGTGCCAAGTGGAGCCTTTTGTGTGCAGCCAATCCACACAGGGGCTGCCAAATAACCAATTACAGCCCTTATTTGGCACCCCAACTCTTTGCTCTCCAACTCTTTGTACATTTGAATGTGGCTCACGGGTGTGGCCTACCCTGACATTATCATTGGGCCATGGACCCCACTGAGGAAGCTGCACAGGACATTGGACGAGCGCTACGTGGTTTAGCTGATCGCATGGAGAGCTATGAAGCACAGCAGTCTAGTTTTGGCTTAGCCCTAACGGCCATATTGGACAAGTTGTCAGTTTCTCCGCCAGCCTTTCCACCCGCTTCGACTCGACCTCAGGAGTCTTCTTTCCATTCCTCCGAACCACGTATTCCAGCGCCTCCTCTCTACAGTGGCGATCCTCAAGCCCGTAAAGGATTCCTGAACCAGTGTGAAATCCAGTTCACGTTACTCCCAAGTCAATTTTCTTCTGATCTTGCCAAGGTGGGTTACATTATTAACCGGAAAAACTCTTGAGTGGGCATCACCCCTGTGGGAGAAGAAGGATCCCTTAATTTATAATGCTAATGCCTTTATTTCGGAGTTACAGACTGCCTCCTCTCGGCTTATGCAGATTCGCCAAGGGACTCGGACGGTGGCTGATTATGCCGTAGAGTTCCATACTTTGATTGCCGAGACAGGTTGGAACAACGAAGCCTACCATGCTGCTTTCTAGAAAGGCCTCTCTATCCGCCTGAAGGAAGATTTTGTCTCCCGTGAGCTACCTACTCGTTGGGAAGATCTTGTGGCCTTGGCCATTAAGGAGGACACTCGCCTTAGAGAGCACCAAGCAGATAAGGACCTTGCCAAGAATTTCCAACCTCCTTCAGTGCCTCGTTTCCAAAGATCATCGTTTCCTAGTGTACCTCCTGCTACAGTATCTTTGTCTCCCAATCCTCCTGTGACTCTGGCTGATGAACCTATGCAGTTGGGCCGTATCCGTCTCTCTGTGCAAGAGAAGTTCAGAAGACGCTCAGAAGGCCTTTGCCTTTATTGTGGGGAGAGTAATCACTTTGTCAAAGATTGTCCTATGAAGCCTAAAGTACCTTACCCCCAGAGTAAGTTTGGGACATCGCAAGTGGCTAGTGTCACCCCTGGTCTCCAAGCAAAAACTCACCAATTGCTTCTCCCTCTACAGATCAAGCTTCCCCATAAGAATGTTCAAGTATCAGCCGTTCTGGATTCCGGCTCGGCCGGGAATTTCATGGACCTTGCTTTCGCTAAAGAAAATGGGATTTCTCTATTCCCTATGCCCTCATCCCTACGGGTATTTGCCATTGACGACAAGCCTCTGGCTTCAGCTTTGATCTCCCAAACCACGGGTGAGTTACCCCTGAAGATCGGGACTTCACACTCTGAGAAATTGTCTTTCCAGATTATCTCTTATCCCTCATCTCCTGTCATCCTGGGGTTACCCTGGTTGCGTCTACATAACCCTGCCATTAATTGGTCCTCTGGTCAAGTCTCCCATTGGAGTTCATATTGTCAATGGCATTGTCTTCATGCTACTCCTAAGCACCAGAACTTTGCTTCCCTGATGGAAGAAAATCCTTGTTCGCAGTCCACCGTGGTGGAGCATCTTCCTGAGGATCAAGCTTCAGTCTTTCTCCCATCCAGAATCATTGCCTCTTTGTCGCTCCACTCCTCTGTGTTGCCTGTCTCCCAGCTGATTTCTAACCCTGGACCAGCCAACCCTCAGCAACTGGGTCTTCAGTGGACGTCACTACCTACAGCTCAAGAGGGGCTTCCAGAGGGGCTTCTGCAGCAGCTGCCGCTGCCTACAGCTCCAGAGGGGCTTCCCCAGCAGCTGTCGCTGCCTACAGCTCCAGAGGGGCTTCCCCAGCAGCAGTCGCTGCCTACAGCTCTGGAGGGGCTTCCCCAGCAGTCTCTACAACCTACTGTTCCAGAGGGACTTTCCCTGCAGCCTTTGCAGCCGACAGCTCCAGTGGACTTTCCCTGACAGCATCCGCTGTTTATAGTCTCCAAGGAGTCTCCTTTCCTGCATGTGCTGCCTATACCCTTTAATGTTTTTGTTCCTGCCTGTGTTCCTATGTTTGTTTCATGTTTTAGTGTTAACCATTGTTCTATGTTTTTCTACAGTTCCGCCCGGAGTCTTACCTTTAGCTCTGAGCGGCGCGTCCTCTCACATCCAGCGTCGCATCCACAATGGCGGCGCCCATAGCCGCCACGTGGATAGTGGCGCTGGATAGTGATGTCATTGCGTTGCGCCTGACGTCAAGGCACCCGGGTTTCAGCGCCAAATTCAAATATTTGCATATTGCATTTGTTCCTTGGTGTGTTTTTGATTCTGTTTTGCTGTGTTTGACCATTGCCTGGACTTTGTATTACTTTTGCCTGCCAATACACCTTTTTGCCTGGACTTTGACCTGCTTCTGCCTGATCCTTGCCTGTGCTGCGCTACTGGACCCTTTAACCCCTGGGCTTCCTCCTTGGTCATTACTACTCCCTAGGGTGCCTACTAGGCCTACCCTGACATTGAGAAAGGGCCTGTGTAGCCCAAAACGTTGCCTAAATGCACTTTAAGTAAAGTTTATCACTTCTTCAGATATACCGGAGTGCTGCTGTTCTTTTTGGAATTGGCCACAATAAAAAGGCTCAATGTTTAGCCAGCATTGCAACAAGAACATTTGAAAAATAATCATACTAAATAACATCTAAAATTGTACTTTGAGTTTTATTGAGCGGAAATCATTAATCTGTGTGATAATATACACACAAACTTTAATCAGTGCCTACATGTTGCCTCTCTTTTCCCAGACAGATATCACTTAGTTCATTCATTGAATGTGTCCACTTACATTAGCTCTGGCTCTGACTGAAAAGGTTTTAATCTATTCCTATTAATTTCCCGTGGGTATTTACAGCTCTAAACTCTTGCCCTCTAAGCTGACAGTTGCACATCACATTTAGCTTAGATGAAAGATAATTCCATTTTTTCTCGCACTGCAGCAGGTGACAAGACTGACCACTTTATTCCACATCTTACAGGAGGTACTGCATATTTTGCTCTTTTCATAGCAAATTAGATTTTATACTAATGAATCCAGTTGCCTATTGCTTGCATTTAATAATGTGATAACTTGAGCTTAAGCTTGCACCAGCAGACATACTAGATGTTTAAAGAAGATACTCTGTTGTAATATGGTATTTTTATTATTATTTTTTTTTTTGTTTTGTTTAAACAAAGCATGCTGACATTTGTACTGGTGGAGCACCAGCAGGTTCACTGAATAGCTGTTCAGTCAGTCAATCTTAAGTCAAATTCATTCTACACACAGATTATCCTCACACATTGTTCATACATAGTGTTTGAAAAAGACAAATGTCCTTCAAGTGCAAACTGGTACAAAGAAAGGAGCAAGGAAGAATACAATCTAAACCCATACACGGGAAGGAAATGCCATTTGGACCATTGCCTGGAACAACAGTAGTTACAGTACCAAAAGTATTAAGAGCAGTATCTATATTCTCATTTGCTAAAAGCATATCCACCACTTTCCTTACTGTAATACAGCTGTTTCATGAAAATAATTCTACAAGTTCTCATTGTAAAAGGCCATAAATAGTGATAAATGAATCTATCCCACTTTGCTTCATCAAAAAATTAATGAAACAAAAAATTTTCCCAGCCACAATTTTTATTCCCCAGTGCACAGTACAATGTGTTTTTTATTGTAGTCAAATCTGAATGTGAAACATGTTCTACTATTTTCCAATTCTACTATTTTCTGAAATGAAAAGCCTATATACTTTTAAATGGGTATGTCATAGTATGTTATAGAATGGTCAATTCTAAGCAACCTTTCAATTGGTCTTCATTATTTTTCTTTTATCGTTTTTTAACTAATTGCTTTTCAGCTTTCAAATGGGGGTAACTGACCCCATTTAAGCAACAAATGCACTGAAAGGCTCAAATATATTGTGACTGCTACTTTTTATTACTCCCCTTTCTATTCAGGGCCTCAGGCCCTATCCCATTCCTATTTCAGTCTCTAATTTATGGTTATTTGAATCATAGCAAACAAATTTACACACTGGAGATCTGCTGAATAAAAAGCTAAATAATTCAAAATCCACGAATAATGAAAAATGAAAATTAATTGCAAATTATCTCAGAATACTAATCTGCATCATACTAAAAATTATTAATTTAAGTGTGAACGCCTTATATATTGAAACAGTGTGATCATAATCCCTTCAGGCAATTGCCAACTTTAAAATTAAAGTTATTTAACTTAAAACATGTATATTAATGTGGGTGTAGCACAATTTTTTAGTATGACAGGACTAGAGCAGCGGTCCCAAACCAGTGGCTTGTGAGCAACCAGCCTCTTGGATGTTGCTCCTAGTGGCCTCAAAGTAGGTCCTGGAGGCTAGTTTTGGTTGCAAATAAACCAGATGTACTGCCAAACAGAGGCTGAAGTCTGCCAATCATAGACCATAACTGGCCTCCCCAGGAACTTTTTTTGCATGCTTTCATTGGTCTCCAAATCTTTTTTTTTAACATTTGGACGTTGCTTATGGGTAAACAAGGTTGGGGATCCCTGGACTAGAGCATGACAGAAACTATTTTAATGAATAACACCTTGAGGCATGTTTAGAATTGTGAGCCAAAAGACTCCATTTCGAACACTTCCTTTCATTCTTAACCCACTGTTCCAATTAAGTGCATCCAAGTTGTCTGTAGCTGAAATACTGAGATGAAAATGGAATAGGACTTTTTGTGAGATTGATGCAACCAGGCATAGATCACTTTAATTAATATATTGGAAGAAGAGCAATGTTGTGAACAATTAAATCATAATTGTAATTGATTTAGGGAACGCATTTTGAAAAGTTTTCTTTTCACCATACTTGACTGCCATAAAGGTTACAACCAAGGCATGAAAATATAATTATTTGGGGCTATGGGCCTATTAGTATAGTCGGTTAGTTAGTTTATAGAAAGGAATACCTTTAAATTCTAGCAATGCTGAATTATACTTCTTGTCCTAACTATTCATTTAAACATTGCATACAATACAAAGCAATAATTGATAAATTCTGCTAAATAATTACCCAACATACTCATCAAAGAATATAAAGTCACAGTGTTAACAGATATATTTCATTTGAAACATTTTTCTATGTTAATTTGTCATATTTATTACATGTATGCAAGAGGGCAATTTCCCATCTTTCTGCAAATGATGGTAAATTAAATTAAATAGCAATTATGTTTTATGTTACTATGCAGATTACATTTCAAAAGTACAATTATATTAGCTTGCTAGCTGGTTTAGATGGTTAGACTAAGGTGGGATTATTTTTTGCATGGTCTTAGATTTTTTCAGGCAATTTACAAACAAATCAATATTAGAAACCTAAACTAAATGATATCAAATATCCTGGTAGTATCAAATGGTGTAGGATGGCTAGATATGATTGATATGATTTGTCAGGTTTCAGAATTTCTAGGGTTTTGTACATCAGGGATTTATGATAATTTGAGCACACGCTGAGTGTCTTTTTCTTTTGCATACTTACAAGATTCCCTCATGCATTTCACACATTTGTGACTCGCCTTTGTTATTCCACTTGTTGCCATATACCTTAGCTTCTATTATAATGTTTCCTATTATGATTTTGAAAATAATTTATTTACTATAGTTTAGAGATTTGAAAGGCAATCTAGATTTATGTATAGCTTAATCTTCCAGTTTCATTGGACGCATTTTGGCTCACGCAGAAACTGTCATGTTTATTAAATTCATTATCTATTTTTTACAATTTTTTTTTCTTTCTTTTTTTTTGCACTTATAGTAATATGTGACAACACACATCAGTAAACATATACATGGATATGAGTTTGTTGTTAATATGTGAAGATGATTATATTATATGTGGATTGTTGACAATTTGTTACATGGTGTGCGGGGTGTTTGGTTTTCCTGTTTCTGTATTGGATTCCTCGGAGTACTCCCGTTTTCTCCCATCTCAATACATACAGGTTAAGCAGCTACTGAAACATTGAATGTAAGCTCCACTGGGGCAGAGACTGATGTCACTGATAAACAATCACTGTATAATGCAGTTTCAATGAGTCAGTACTATAAATAATGTATAACAAATACTCATAAATAATAAATGTCAACTCAACCACTGTGAGACCCTTCAATTGCTATGAATGTAAAAGCCACTGTCTGTGAGAAACACTGCAGTCCCCCCACTCAGGAGTACATTAGTCGGCATTCCGAAGCAATCCCCCTT
This sequence comes from Xenopus borealis, assembly GCA_024363595.1. Lineage (NCBI taxonomy): Eukaryota > Metazoa > Chordata > Amphibia > Anura > Pipidae > Xenopus > Xenopus borealis. Next base: position 24,882,413 of record CM044435.1, on the reverse strand, counting down.
GCTAAGAGTAGAGTCTGCATGAGACAATGCATTTCACATGAATATGAAGCAGCTGTCAGTAGGCAGGGGTGTTGGATCACCATGGTTCTGCCAGAGAGGGTTGTGCTTATGTACTGTAGGCCTAAGGGTTATCCCTTATGTTGCAGTAGAGGATTTGTCTTTTCAATACTCACAGTAATAAACAGGATGTACAAACATCATCTTTCAATTGTAAAATAGGCATTGAATAGATTAATTAAAGCTGCAATATGAAATAGGACATACGACATTGTTTCCCTAACACTGCATGATTTTTATCAGTTAAAGTAAAAACAACAGTCATAACAGTTGTAATTGGTATCTACACAATCACGAGTTACCATTTGCACGAGAATATGGTTTCTGCTTCTCCTGTACCACTTTCTGCATTAGAAAATAATTTCTTGCAGTTTAGCTGTTAAGCAAAATGAATTTAGAAATTATTTTGCTGTGTGATATTTCCATTGTGATTCCAATCACTTTCTTTCCTTGGCCTAGCAGAGCACAAAGTACATTTTTTATTATTCATTTTTTACATCCTGGTTTCCAGCATTGATTTTTGACACTTGCAGGATGCAGGATTTTTATAACATTGGCAGCAAGTCACTTGACCCGAAGAAATGCAAAACCACAATGTGTTGATTTGAGAAAACAAATATTCCTTAGATATTGAAAGAATTATGAAATACTCCATAGATGGTAATGACAAATATGCTTTGATTTCAGGACCTGGGGTTTTCCGTATAAGGGGTCTTTGCGTACTTTGGGTGTCCATACCTTACTGTTTTTGTCTGTTAAAAATAATTTAAATGTTAAATAAACCCAACAGGATTGTTTTTCCACCAGTAATGGTTAATTATATCTTAGTTGGGAATCAGTGCAAGGAACTGTTATGCTATAATTGAGAAAAAGGATATGTAGTCCAAGGAAGAAGACCTTCGTATAATTCAGAGCTTTCTGGATAACAGATTTCCAGATGACAGATCCTATACCTGTGTCTGTGAAATATTTTACCTGAATGTGTATATGATCCCCAAGGCAGAAATATCAAACATTTTAAACATTATCATAATCAATTAATTTAAAAACTAGGAGTACTGTATATCAAAATGAAGAAACTTAAGGTGGTGGATCCAACCAAAAAGAACCCTTCTCTTCAGCTGACTGGTGATAAAATCCTGGTTACACTGAGGACTTTAATAATGATGCTCCCACAGGATGTGTTCATTCATCCAAGGTGAAGCTGAATATGTACAATGTTGGTTTCAGAGTCTTAAAGGAGAATTAAAGCCTAACGAAGTAGGCTAGAAATGTTGTGCATTATGTTTTAGACTTCTATACCAGCCTAAGGCAACCACAGCCTTTTAGCAGGGAATATCTGTGTCTCCAAAGTTGCCCCAGTAGCTCCCCCATCTTCTTTTCTGCTGATTCACTGATTCACATGCTCTGTGCTGCACTGTGCTACTTACTCACTTACTGACCTTAAGGACCGATGCTCAATATACTGAATATATATATTATAAATGTCACTAAACAAGGCTGATTAGTAATTAATACAGATAATAAGTACATGGCAGCACAAAAACAGTGCAACCAGAATGAACATTTAATAATCAGCCTTGTAGCATCAGCTTATATCATAGGCCAACCAAATTTTCTGCTTGATAATTTGCAGCAACCCCTAAAGTTTAGCTTCTCAACAGCTGCTCAGAACCCACTGAGCAGGTTAGCGTCGCAGACACTTTCCAAGATTGTGACCCCTGTGACAAGTTTGAAGTCTGAGATCATTGTTGCTATTGAGATGCTGAAACTTTAGGCTGCTGCAATAAGTTTAGTTTATAAAATATGGTATTTTTTGCCACATTCATTTTTAGGGTTTAGTTCTCCTTTATACCCTGCATATGCACTCCAAATTTCAGCAACTGTTTGCTGGCAAATTCTTAAGCAACAAATCAGGACAAAAATGTAGAAGTGCACGCTTACAACCTGCAGATAAACACTGCGCACAATGATAAGAAGAGGTGCTGGGGCAATACTCTTTCATGCAACTTAGAAATATACATTAATTAAAAAATATGCAGACTTTTCATGATTTTTAATGGTGAGGAAGAGTTCCCTAAGCCTAGCCGCCTGATCTCCTGTTGATCTGTCTGACTATTTTGCTGAGCTGGCTGACTGCTGTTACTTTGTATCAGCAGCCAGCTGTCCTTAGCCTGCATCCTCCAAACCCCACTATTCCATGCACACGTGATTTTAATAAGGACAGGAATATCAAAGTGCAATGCATTGTGGGTTATGTGGTTCCTGCATGCTGTCTGTAAGATGTGGAGAAGTTGCTACAATTTGTAACATCAGTGTTTTAGTCCCTCCTTCCCTGCTAGGATTATTATTATGCATAAAGAGAAGAACTGTGAACCTGCTGGATTTCAGCATTAAGAATGGTATTTATTCATTAAGAAACGGGTAACTGTGATGGGTATATTAGGGGTTCATATGGTCCTCTTTATCACATTTTCATTTGAGAGAGAGTATTTTGAATGGTTTCCATTTGCTTGCATATTAGGTTTTTTTTTTAAAGTTTACAGGTGTTAAAAAAATGGTTCAATAAAATTACAATAAAACCCTTTATGTGGACAGTCCCAAGTTCCAAGCATTCCAGATAAAAGACACCATTCATGTAGGAAAAACTACAATACCAGACAATAAAACAAAGCTGTTGTACAGCATATCAGTACATCTACAACACAGAATAATTGATTCTAATTGAATTGTTTCTCCTGTTTTTCAATATGCATTGTATTATACCCACAAAAGCTTAAAAACTAAAAGAAAGAAGAAAGAAGGGCTCCCATTTAGTGGCAATTGATCAAACAAATTGTTGATTTCAATAGCAGTCTTTAAATAATGCTTTGCAGACCTTAGTTAGGTGGCAGGAATTTTATATCACAAATAGTGACAAAATAAACACTGTCTGTTAAATCGACTTCTGCCAAATTCTTGTGCCAATTGATTTTTCCAAGTGTTTTCTGCAGAAAAATACGAAAGGCACAGCTGTTGGGTGTAGGTGCATTTTGGCAAATAAAAGTTTATACAATACACTATAGAAAGCACTTTCCTTGCTAAACATATCAAGGAGCTGCTGAGACACCTAATGGAGTGGTTTGATTTTCTAAATATGAGATAGTAATTTGTATATTTAAAAACACATTCTTGCAAGGCTATTTATCCAACCAGCTGCAAAAATGATGCAAGGATTGTGCTGTAGAACAAAAGATTCCACCTGATCTATAATTTTCCTTTATTTCATGGAAGCAGCAATGCATACAGTGTAATTACTTTTAATTCTTTTGTGAAAATTGGTGCAATATTCTTATAAAATGAACAGTAAGGATATCAAGTTATCTTAGCTAGCTGTTTTCAGTTCTCTGTTTTTCTGTTTAGTAGTGTCATAATAAAACATAAATATAAATGTATATTTACCCTATAAGTCATCATTTGTTCTGTAGGATTTCATGGGTTTGCCATTAAGTACTTGTTCTTGCATTCCATAAGTTGTAAGCTCTTACCATGTTTAGACTTTATTCTACAGGAAATATACAGCAAATTAACAAATAAAGACATTACAGACTATGACTAATAATATTGTCTTCCATTAGAAGCAATTGTTATATTTAGGAACAGCCGCTAGGTTTTAGATTAATCCAAAAGTGGCCACTGCTACTTGCTTATGATCTCTTCTTCTCTTCAATTCAAGACTGCAGATTTTATAGTATAAGGGTATGTGACCTATTATTCAGAATACTCGGGGGACCTGGGGTTTGCCGGATTATGGATCCTTCCATAATTTGGGCCTTCATACCTTAAGTCTAAGAGAAAATTACGTAAACAATAAATAAACCCTATACGCTTGTTTTGCTTCCAATAAGGATACATTATATCTCCGTTTGGATCAAGTACAAGGTCCTACTTTATTATTAAAGTGGACCCGTCACCCCAAAAAAATATTTAAAAGCCTATTTTATCACATTAGTCAAGCAAAATGAACATTAATTAATTACACTATATAAATTTAATCTTGTTTTCTTCAGTCTGGGAATTCATAATTATAGCAAGCAGGCAGGAGCCATTTTGTGGACATTGTTATTAAGGCAAGCCTTGTATCATCTCAGAATCTTGTTTATGCACCAGATTGGGGGACCCGATGTCTATCCCCATGTCCTGGCTACACAATTAAATGGTTAAGAGAACTGGGGGAATGTGTGGGGAGCAGTGACATCTAGGAAGTGCTGAATGGAAAGTGAAAGCACTTATCTGCCCCGCTTCTATGCCTAAGGCATAGAGGGGTGGCAGACAATATTTGATTGACGGCTGATATTTTTAAATTAGCTTAAAACAGCTATGAATGCTTTAATAAAAATTTTAAATTGGATTTCATGTTTAATTTGAAAAGGACTTTTATTATACAGATTTTTGTGTCTGGGTGACGGGTCCACTTTAAAGAGGAAAAGGAAAGTTTTTTAAATATTTGGATTATTCATTATAATTGAGTCTATGGGAGGCAGAGTTTTCTGGATAACGGGTTTCCAGATAAGGGATACCATACCTGCACATTGTAATGTTTATACCAGCAGGTTCAGCCATTTTTTTGTAGACTTTTGCTACTATACTTCAACAATTGTTAGTTGTGTTCACAATACTGATTATCACTCCACTAGTGGTTTTAGACGCAGTCTTCCAAAACGAGACACCCGCGTCAAAAATGAGACGCTGGCGTTTCGTGAATAAATTCGCCCATCACTATATTTCAGTAAAATGTCTACTGAGATATGGGTTTCTGGATAATGGAACCCATTCTTTTATCTGTCTGTGTTCATCTAAATAGAGTTATAATCAGCGCTACGCAACAAGTTGGCGCTATAGAAATACATGTTAATAATAATAAAATACTACTCTTGTGTAATGTCAGAGGGGCACATTCACTAAAGAGTGCAACATTGCCAGCATCCGCTTTGCAGCCATCGCAATACTTTGCCAGGTGAAAATTCGCTCAGACAACTCTAATTCACTAAAGTGCGTAGTTTCATCCAGGGAGCCAAACGCTGGCAAAGCCTTACTTCATCAAGCAAAGCAAAGTTGCGCTAGCGACACCTAATTTGCATAGGGCGGAATGTTAAACTTCAATGTATATTTGCAGCAAATACATTACACAAGCTAGCGTTTTTTTGGGACCAAAATTTTTCAACTATTTTTGATGAACTCCTATCAACTCAGAGCTGGCGAAGGCAAGTCTGGCGCAATGCTGTTTTGCAAGGGCAAAAATTTGCCTGGCGTTAGAGTGTGAAGCAACTCGTTAGTAAATCGGCAAAATAAATAAATGACGCCACGCTGGCGAATTTTCACGAGCATTAGTCACTTTTCTAAGTGGGTTATTTATAAAGGTTTGACTTGTGTTTTCCATGAACATTTGAGTTTTCAAGGTGATCTTTTTGGTTAAAACTCGCATTTTGAGTTTTTTTCAAGATGTTTTATACCCTGACCCTGGAAATAGCTCAAATCCAAAAATACACCATCTAAAACTGGTCAATGGCATGTCAAAGTCAATGGTAGGAGTCCCTTGAACCATATGAAGATGTTAATAGTCTGCATGATGTTTGAGTTTTTTTCAGAGAGTTGTGCCAGCAAAGTTGAATAATTCAAGCATCCAATTAGCTGAGGGCTACTCCTGAGGTGAAAAGAGGCTGTTAGAGGCAGAAGTAAGAGCCGAGAACAGGGTGCTTAGCATTGGTTCAGGTTTTAGGGTGCTGACCGTGACATATAGGGACCCATGACATTTAGGGACCCAATGTGTGTGCTTGTGTGGATGGATCATGTGGTAGTGAATGGTTCTTCATGAAAGATCTAGGATCTAGGATCTAGATCGTAATGGTCTGTTACTTTATACATAGACTAACCATCATTACATGTAAAAAGTGAGCCCCTTGATTGCAACTAATTAGAGTAGATAACATTGTATCAGACTCAGAAGAGCTGTAAAGTTTTGTTTGATTTATGTTGATTTATTTTATTTTGGATGTAAATTTGAGCCTTTTCATGTCTTTTCAATATCTGTACTAATTTCATGCTCTGGCTCAACCAAAGGGCAGATTTACTATCGGTCGAATTTCGAATAAAAAAAAAAAAAAAAA
>CM044435.1:24859358-24871252 GCA_024363595.1 Xenopus borealis | reverse complement strand
TATGATTGGTGCCCTTTAAGGAAGTTATTACATAGACATAGACTTTCATAGATTATTTCACCATGTTTAATGCATTGAACGAAATGTGTTTAACTTGCTCACGGGACAGTTTTATAAAAGTAGCAATCATAATGAAATAAAAAGAATAGCACTGAAAAGGTTGCAGGTTGTCCTGAGAAATGTGGTCATCTTATGTTTTTTCTGAATAGCACTAAAAATGTGGCTAGGTCATGTCTAGTGATGGACAAATTTGTTCCATTTTGGCAAAAATTTTTAAAAACATAACTTTTTTTACAATTCACCAGTGTCAAAGTTGACGCCAGCAACACTTTACCATGTGTCTATTGCATTGGTCAATGTGCTTGCGGTAAATTGTTGCCAGCATCAATCTTGTCAAAATATATTTGATGCCGGCAAATTTTCACCATTTGTGAATAAATTTGCAAAACGCCCGCACAAAGTAGTAGCAGTGGTAGCAGCAGTAGCATTAAGTTTTTATTGCACCTTTAATGCATCTGAGGTTTCTTTTCATAAACACTTTGACTTAAAGTGCAAAAATGCAGAAATGTGATTTGTAATGTGATCATTTTGCTAAGCATGGCTCCTTAATTGTCCCCACCATTTACTACTTTATTACTCCATTTGAGTGGGAGCAGGCCTTGTAATGGGGCCATGTGGAAGCAAGGCTTATTAACACTATACATAGGCAGGTACATCAGTTCTCTGTGAACAACAGTGTTGCACTGTGATTGTTACACTTATGGGCACTATTCTGCACCCATTAGCATGACTACATAAGCCTTAATGTATTATTATTGCCCAGAAAGGATTCTCAATTTGTTTTGTTATACTTAAAACATTGAGCAAACTGCAATCTTAAAGGAAAACTATACCCCCAAAATGAATACTTGAGCAACAACTAGTTTATATCAAATTAAGTGACATATTAAATAATCTTACCAAACTGGAATATACAGTATATTTAAGTAAATAATACCCTTTTACATCTCTTGCCTCGAACCACCATTTCATTAACAGGAAGAAGTGTGGAAGCAAAAGACAGAACTCTTTCTGTTAATTGGCTCATGTGACCTAACTTTATAGCTTGTTTGGTATGTTTGTGTGCACGATTGAATCATATGATCCCAGGAGGCTGTCCTTATTTTTTTAAAATGGCAATTTTCTATTTAGGATTACCCAATGGCACATGCTACAAAAAAATATATCATTATGAAAATGGTTAATTTACATTAAGCATGGTTTTACATATGAGTTGTTTTATGTAATATCGTTTTATAGAGACCTACATTGTTCGGGGGTATAGTTTTACTTTAAGTAATTATACTTCAATATATTCCTAATAATTAAGCTGACTTACATTTATAAAGCAAAGGTCACTATAAAATACAGCATAAACTTAGCTGGAAGACATATTTTTAATGAAGGAATGTAAGCATAGCAGTTATTCTGATTTAATAGAATGCACCAAACACATTAAAATAGTCTTTTAATGAAAAAATTTTCAGGAAGGTTAATTACTGACTGAGAGAAAGAGGAAAGGGAGAAGGAAATACATCTGAATTTTTTTAAAAATGTATTTCAATGGCTCTCTTAGGAAGTTTTCCTCAGAACGAGAAGGTTAGATAAGTACAAAAAGCATCCAACACAACTGAAACTCAAGGGGGCACATTTACTAATGGTCGAATATCTTAGTGAAAAAACGTTGAAATTCGACCACCGAATTTTTTAAGGCTATATTTTGATCGAATAGGTCTATTTTCGATCGAATAAAAATAGTTAAAATGCATTGTTTCAAATGCATCATTCCATTCTAACAATTTTTTTTTTAAAAAACTTTGATCATCCAGGATTTAGAAAAATTTTCAGGAAAGCTTCCAGGAGGTCTCCCATATTCTACAATGGCAATTCGGCAGCTTTAAGATGGAGAATAGTCAAATTTGAAAGATTTCAAGGAAACAGAACTTTGAAAATTAAAATTTTTTCAATTCAAATCTAATTTTGGCCTATTCGATAGTTGAAGTAGCCCAAAATTACTTAGAACTTTGAATTTTTAAAATTCGAATTTTAATAACCTTTAGTAAAACTGCCCCAAGGAGTATTTTGCTGACTTGAACACCAGATTGTAAACTTTCTCCACTGGCGTGACATTTACAAAGTAGTTCCAGTAGTACCATTAATTCAGGGTGAATTGTGTCATGAAACTGGAGAGATTAGGATAAGGTAACAAAATTTTCATTAGCACAGTTAAAGATACAGTCACTGTTTGCCTACTTATAATGTCATAGCTTACATATTTACATATTTGAGTTAGAAACATCAAATAATTCAATCGTATTATGTTTAACATATCACTTATATTTTTATTAATCCACAGAATAACAAAAAGAATAGAGTTCCCTTTTTTCAAACTGACAGGCAAAACATATGTTGAGTACCATCCCTATTCACTGAACTAATGTTGTACAAGAGGTATAATGTCCCTTTAAGTGCTATAAATTGTAAATTCTAAGGTGCTGGCTTTAAAGTACTATAGTACAATTTGTTTTCTATTTCTGGCTTACTAATTGATCTATGCTGAGTCCTGTTGCCAGTCCTGCTAGAACCAATAGGGTTAAACAATGAAACAAACCGATTGTATCATTGACATGAGAGGCAGTTGCAATGATTCTGCCTATCATTAGAATATCTCTGAATTAATCAAGCTGCAGCCTCTTTTATTTTGCATGGTCAAATCATCCCTCACATTCAGACAGACATTAATTAGAATCCTATAAATTCAACAATTAAAAATGCATTAGAATCAAAGACACAGGACCTAAATATGACTAGTGTAGGCTCAATAAATCCTGTCGACTTATATCCTGTTGAGTTTTATAGGATTATGCCAAAGTCATAATTATGTGGGGGAAATGTCACAGGTGGGAATGCCTAGCGGCAGTTATAAACTCATTTATCCATGGCATAATCTAAGACATTGACTAGTAAAGGAGGGATGGCAATAAGGAAGTCAGTAATTGTACAGATGAAGCCACTTGGATTTGTGTGTTAAATGCGTCATGACTTGGGACTAATTGCAGAAACTGTGTTATCTAAAGTCATCTTAACTCATTTAATGCATTTAACGTTTTAGCATACTAGATAACCATTGTCCACAATGGTGAACACTTTAATTAGATGCAATACTGTGCCACAATTTTCTGTGTTAAATGGGACAAGTGGGATATCTGGGTTTAGTTATTCTGTGTCAAACACACAATCCAAAGTGGCTTCATCTGTATTTTGCCTGATGAAGGGGCCTGTGTGCTCCGAAAGCTTGCAATTGTTAATTATTCAGTTAGCCAATAAAAGGTATCACCAAACTTTAAATTTTTTTACATCTGTAATTCACAGCATTTTAAGAATAGAAAGAAGAAGAAAAGCTTGGATGATCATTGTTAATCTCACTGTGCATCTCAGAAGCCCAAAGGACAAGCAGAGTCCTGAAGCAGAAAACCAAACCTTACACTGTATATTTGATGTTTCCTCTTGCCATTAATGGCAGATGTTGGTACAGGTATGGAACCTGTTATCCAGAATGCTAGGGACCTGGGGGTATTCCAGATAATGGATATTTCCATAATCTGGATCTTTATTCCTTAAGTCTACTAGAAAATCTTTTTGCATAGGAATCGTTTTTTTTTTTAACTCAATAGGCTGGTTTTGCTTACAATATAGATTGTAATTGTAATTATTATTATTATTATTTAAGGAAATTTTTTTAAGAGTCTGGATTATTTGATTAAAATGCAGTCTATGGGAGATGGCTTTCTGAATATCTGGTTTCAAGATAATGAATCCCATACCTGTACTGTCGTTAAAGTGACCAACAACACAAAGACCCTGGTTTGACTTCCTACTTTTATTTATTTCTGAACTCTTATTTTTTGTATCATAACAAGAAAACATTATTTTGCTAATAGCATAACATTAAAAAAGGCAGGAACACAAAAAATGTGGCTTTTAAATATGACACTTGAACATTTCTTGTTAAAAGAAAATCTCTGCTGATCAATGGCAATATAATGCTGCATACCACAAGCTTAATAAACAACTCCAAGCAAATGTCCCCAAAAGTGGGGCTGCCAAACATCAAATTACCTACTTGATGTCTCTCGTTGCCATGTAAACATCTTGATGGAACAACAGCCATGTATTCTGAAGCAGATTGCACATGAAGCATAAAAAGAAATACATTTGTTTACATCAGTTTGAGGCGACTGATAAGAATCGTGTACATATCATAGATATCATAGCAAAAATAGTGAAAGAATGGATACATTGCTAGAACATAAAAGCTGCAGCATTTCTTTCTTTTAAAAACTCCTAATGACATGACAACTAGCAAATTCAGATTCCCATGTGTTGAGCTAATGTAAAAACATATTTAGTAATAATGCTATATGGTGCACACAGGTGTGGCTTATATCATATATCAAACCAATAAAATCCGGGCACATAATATGATAAAAACTATCTGCTAATCATCCACAAGTTTAAAGTGGACCTGTCACCCATACATAAAAATATATATAATAAAAGTCCTTTTCAAATTTAACATGATTATCCAAATTCTTTTTTTTTATCAAATCATTGATTGTTGTAAACTCAGGCTTGTACCTTAGGCATAGAGGCGGGGCAGGCAGTTACTTTCACTTTCCATTCAGCACTTATTAGATGTCATTACAGTTCTCACATTCTCCCTCTCTCTTTACCATTTAATTGTGCAACCAGTGCATATGGATGGACATCAGGTCTTACATTCTGGTGCAAAAGAGATGATGCAAGGTTTGCCTTTATAATAGTGTCCACAAAATGGCTCCTGCCTTAATAGTGTCCACAAAATGGATCCTGCCTGATTGCTATAATAATAAATTCCTAGACCGAAGCAAACAAGATTCAAATCATTTGTATAGTGTAATTACAGTTTATTTTGCTTTTTTCGAGTAACGGGTCCCATTTAAGTATCTGTTGCTCTGGTTGTGGGCTCTCATATTGGCATCATTATTTTTCAGTACTAGTGTCCCTATTTTACAACACCTTCACTATTGCAGGTGCCAATCTTGTTTTATGAGAATCACCACCTTTATGCAAAAACTGCAAAATCTGGTGCTTTTTGGGCCAATCTCACTGAAGTTGAAACAAAGTAAATGCATGTGCATGCACATGCCCATGGTGAGTGTGATGTTGAAAAATTGGAAGTGTTATATTATAGCTCCAAAGGATGGAGGGGAGTAATTTCCGAGATTTAGGATACAGTGGAGGCACTGCAGCAGTGCTGAAAAGTATGTATTTATGAGACCTTCCAGTTGTGTTTTACTTATTTCCTTTTACTCTCTTGTTCTGCTTTAGATCATAATTTACAAATTTCTACTGTAAGCATACATGGTTTATATTATGGGGCCACTGCACTATGTCTATGCAACTAATGAAACCACAATAAAAATCAATTTTTGCTTAACTTTTTTTTTTGTGATTTTCTTCTACTACATTGTGAGTAAAAGTGCATCATGCATTTGTAGTATTTTTGCACATACTAGTAGTGATGATGTGCAATATTTGTTTGATGTGAATCTCATTTTTGTCACAAATCTTAATTTTGTTGGCAAACATTCGCAAAAAATGTAATGAATATTTCATCGGCTTTGCTAATTCTTTGCTCATCATTAGTAATGTTATCTACTTACTAAATTAGTTGTTACTTTGCTGTTGTTTGACCAAAAAGTACAATCTATAGCTTAAATTTTGCTAATATAGAAATAACTAACAACTAATAAATCCGACCAATAACATATATCTGAGTGCTCAAATTCCAATTGCTCCATTTCCCTTGCTTAAAATGGAAAGAGGAGGGGAAAACAGGATGCACAACATTTTTGTCTACTGTGTGAAACTAAGCCCATGTTGAATTTTTGTCATCGTTTTGTGAAACTTTTGAGGGATATTATAAAAAGAATAACTCTGCTATTTCTATTTGCTATTACCTGCTATTACCATGTGTATGCAAGTATAGATCTTGCACTGCTTTCTATGGCCTCTTTTCTTTCCCATTCTTCTCTTCAGTGAGCCAGTAGAAGTATGTAATAGCAAAGCAAATTTTTTATCCATTGATTGATGGTGTAAAAAGCAGAGTAAGAAATACATTTTTTACCACATTTATAAATACAGTCCTCTCTGCTGTTTATATTAAGCAGAGAAGTGACTGAGCATTTTGTATCTAACACGGTATGTTTGAATTGCAGCAGTTAAAAAATTCATAACTTGCTCTTTACACTACTTGATATAAAGCTTGTAAGAAGGACATTTCAGAAATCCAAATTTCAAAAGACATTGTTCTCTTCTAGTTAAATGCAAGATGTTTTTCTTTTTTTATGAGGAAACCATTTTCGATTTGGATTGTGTATAAAACCGCTTTAGTGTTGTATAAATAATTTAGTTCTGGAGTATAGACATTATGCACTGTAAACAGAATGAAAATGAATTGTACAAGGGTTTAATACCCTTTTTCTGAAATAAAACTTTTCACAGACATATACATTGCCCACAGTACAATAAAGGTGCCATTGTAATGGCACATTTTCTATAACAGCAGGAAAGGAGATTTGCTGAGGATTTATGCACTCTCAGTGTTTTCTTCTCTCTAGCACAAATCCAAGGATCAGTCTTAGAGGATGGTATTATATCTCTTTGCAGATGAACGGTTTTCTGACACTGGATATATTTTTCATGCATGTTTCAAGTACAAATGCCTGTTGTGGAGAAAATCAGTTCTAGCAATTTATGGATTCTCTGTTGTCTTAGTAAAGGTACATAAAGAAAACTAAAAAGTAAAAAAAAAAATGTTGGCACTGCAAGAAAAAATAACTTTTAGTTGTAGTTCTTATACGAGAATGTTCATATGCATCAGCAATATTAAATTAAATGAAAATGACTTATGCTGAGCTACAGCTCCTTGGAAAAACCATCCTGTTAGTTATGATGTTATCTAGAAACGTCATCAGCAGTAGGCTGTAGGAGTAGGGGCTGATATGCATTATCATCAGTCTTAGAACTACTCAACATTAAAATAGAAAAAAAGAATACAATCACCTTAATAATAGGGCGCTACAGTATTACACCATATGGAGAATCTGAAAAAATATTGCTATTGATAATTGAAAATGAAAAGGGCAATCTATTGTTCTTCAAATCTAATCCTGGGCAACTAAGTGGCAGATGAAATTCAGTGTTGATAAATGTAAGGGTATGCATCAGTAAAAATGTGGCAATGCTTATACCCTTAATGGTACTCTCTTAGGCAAATCCATAAAGGAAAAGAACCTTGCAGCCTTTGTAGATAATAAACTTGGCTATAGAATCAATGCCAGTCAGTAGCTGCAAGGGCAAAAAAAATATTTTGCTTTATTAAAAGGTTGTTGATTCACTGGAGGAGGGGTTATTCTTCCACTGTAAGGGAGCTGTTAAGGTCCCATCTAGAATATGCCATACAGTTTTGGTCTCCAGTGCTCAGATGGGAGATTATTAAATTAGAAAGTGTTCATTCCGATTTTGTTGAAGGGATTGGGTGACTTTTTAGCAAGTGAAAAAATGCAGGGTTATTTAAAGGGGTTGTTCCCTTTTAAATTAACTTTTCTTCTGGTGTAGAGGGATATTCCGAGACAAATGGAAATTGTTTTTTATTATTTGTGGTTTTGAGTTATTTAGCTTTTTAGTCAACACTCTGTTTGTGTTTGCAGTGTTAGCAATATGTTTGCTTGGGTCTAAATTACCTTAGCAACCATGCATTAATTTGAATAAGAGACTGGAATATGAATAGAAGTGGCCTGAGTAATAAAAAGTAGCACTAACAATAAATGTGTAGCCTTACAAAGCATTTGTTTTTCGATGGGGTCAGTGACCCCCATTTGAAAGCCGGAAAGAGAAGAAGGAAGCAATTGAAAAGTTGTTTATAACTGGCCATTCAATAACATACTAAATGGAAGGTTTATTAAAGGTTATTTTGGTTAAAAAAACTTTGAAAACATTTTCGAGTTATTTTCTTTAAAAAACACTTGAATTATTCAAAATTTATTATACCCTAACCCTGGAAATAGCTTGTATCCAAAAATACAAAAACCTGTCAAGGTCATGTAGGAGTCAGATGCAGAGGTTCCTTGACCCATTTGAAGATGGTAATAGCCTTCATGATAAGAGTTTATTTCTGTGGGTTTCAATTCCAGTTTTTCAACCCGACTACAAGGATTCGAGTTTCTTACATTTGAGTGTTTTCATAAATTAAAAAACATTGGAGTTTTGAGTTCATTTGAGGTCTAGAAAAACTCACAAAGCTCTAAAATGTGACCTTTGATAAATAACCACCTATAAGTTAACTTAAATGTGAACCACCCCTTTAAGTTGATCCAGGGACTAGTCCGATTGCCATCTTTGAGTCAGGAAGGAATTTTACCCCCCTCTGAGGCAAATTGGAGAGGCTTCACTTAGATGATTTTATTTTGCCTTCCTCTGGATCAACTACATCTATGCAGGTTTTATATAGACCGAAAAGGTTGAACTTGAAAGATGTTTTTTTTTACCTAACTTGCTATACAACTATGTAACTATGTAACCTTTAAAATATGAAAGATGTACTTTACCTCTACCAAACCAGAAATAACTTCTTTCCATTTCTATTTTTTGTTTCGATAGTTTTTCTAAAAATTATTTAACTCCTTCCCATCCCCCTGTTTCCCAGTAGAAGCTCAGTGTGCCTAGTCCTAATTCTCTAACTTGTTCCAATTTGATACATTAGTTCCTCTGTTTCTCTGTAACATCAGAGAAATACAAGCAAGTGATATATTAAATTATAATTGGTGTTGCCTAAGCTTGAGCTATGATTGTTAAATATTTGTAAACGACATGAAAATGGTGAGAAAGATTAGGCAAACCCATACTTGAATGTAATTCTTGTACAAATCCAAAAATAAAATCTATTCAGTTTCATGCCATATTTTTACTTACTATTCTAAAAAGAAAAACAGAAAGTGTGGCCCCAAGACATCATCCATATGCTTGTACTCAAAGTATTTGGACAGTCTGTCCACAGATAAAGCTAGTAAAGAATGGTATTGGTTTTATAACCTTACAAAAAGATCTGGGGAACTGACATCTGCAGTCTCTGTATGATTCATAGGAGAACACGTTTTAGATTGTTAGGATGATCCATTAAAAGTATATACTTTTGTAAATAGCCTTACTTAAGCCTGAACCAGGCCACTTCTACTTAAATTGATTAAGATATAGTGTACATGAACACGAGGGTTGTTTGTATTGTAGGAAGCTGGTATTCATCTTTACATAGAGCAAGTTGTGTCAGTCTGGAAATAAATGTCAGAGGAGATGTTATCACACATTTAATAATTTATTTTTCCAGTCAATGCCTGCTACTTTTATTATAAAATATTGAAGCCAAGCAATCTACTGAATAAGCAAAGGCCAGGAAGAGCTACAAAAAATCCCATCATTTGAAAGATAATGACTCTCAAATCTCTCTGTTTAAAGTGCAATAATATGACTTTTAGTAATTAAAAATTGCTTACTATTTGCGGTGTGAGTAGGAGGAAGCCTTCAGTGAATGCATTGACAATGTCATCCCTGCATGTTAATGTGTTGTGCTGTATAATATATTGCATTTTGCATTGTTATGTAGATTGATGAGTGATCTTTCATTTTGGCTCTGTATTGTAGCTCACTTTAACAGAAGCAATATTTCTTACACTTATTTATCAAAGCTCAAATTTGAGAGGTTTGTGAGGTTTTTTCAACCTTAAATAAATTCACAACCCAAATGTCTACTTATCTATGAAAAAACTGAATGTAAAAAAAACTCGATTGAATAAATTTGGAGAAACAATATTTAATACCTCAAATTTTTGGCTAAAAAACCTTGAATATCTCAAATTTATTGAATTTTCAAGTGCAAACTGGAAAATCATGAAAACAAAAAACATCTTCAAATAGTTAAACATACCTCTGCCATAGACTACGTGACCTTGATAAATTTTAGCTGGAGTATTTTTGAATTTGAGCAAAACTACCCTTGAATTTTTTTTTTTTGCAAAACACAACTAAACACACTGGTGAATTGCTAATGTGGTGCCACTATTTAAAAAGGGATACCATTCTCTGCCTCAAAACTATAGGCCAGTTAGTCTGACACTGGTGATAGGAAAGCTTTTTGAAGGATTAATAAAGGATAGGATACTGGACTGCATAGCAAATAACAATACTATGAGTTTGTGCCAGCATGGTTTTATGCGTAATAGATCTTGCCAGACTAACTTCATTTCTTTTTATGAGAAGGTAAGCAGGGACCTCGATTCTGGGATGGCTATGAATGTGATTTACTTAGACTTCACTAAGCATTTGAAACAGTGCCACACAGAAGGTTACTGGTTAAATACATAGTATTGGTAAGTGGATAGAGAACTGGCTAAAAGATAGACTACAAAGAGTGGTGGTAAATGGAACATTTTCTAATTGGACCAGTGTTGTTAGTGGGTACCGAAGGGCTCTGTACTGGGTCCCTTTCTTTTCAACTTGTTTATTAATTACCTATATGTGGGCATTGAAAGTATGGTTTCTATTTTTGCAGATGATATTAATTGTACAGAACTATAGATTCCATGCAGGATGCTGCCACTTTGCAGAGTGATTTGTCTAAGTTGGTAAACTGGGCAGCAAACTGGAAAATGAGGTTCAATGTTGATAAAAGCAAGGTTATGCACTTTGGAAAAAATAATATAAATGCAAGTTATAAACTAAATGGCAGTGTGTTGGGAGTTTCCTTAAGTAAGAAGGATCTTGACGTTTTTATAGATAACAAGTTGTCTAATTCTAGGCAGTGTCATTCTGTAGATACTAAAGCAAATAGGGTTCTGTCCTGCATAAAAAAGGGCATAAACTCAAGGGATGAAAACATAATTAAACCTCTTTATAGATACCTAGTAACGCCTCATCTGGAATATGCAGTGCAGTTTTAGACTCCAGTCCTTAGGAGGGATGTAAATGAGCTGGAGAGAGTGCAGAGCTGTGCATCTAAACTGGTTAGAGGGATGGAAGACAAATTATGAGGTAGACTGTCCAGGTTTTACAGACATGATTACACTTTACAAATACAATAGAGGACATTATAGACAAATATCAGGGGATCTTTTTACCCATAAAGAGGATCACTGCACCAGAGGCCACCCCTTCAGACTAGAAGAAAAGGACTTTCATTTGAAGCAGTGTAGGTGGTTCTTCACAGTGAGGACAGTGAGGTTGTGGAATGCACCGCCGGGTGATGTTGTGGTGGATGATTCTGTTGATGCTTTTAAAAGGGGCTTGGATGATTTTTTGGACAGACATAATATCAAAGGCTATTTTGATACTAAACTCTACAGTTAGTATAGCTATGGGTATATATGGTTTGTGTGAAAGAGTGGAGGGATGTGTGTGTGTGTGTGTGTGTGTATGCTGGGTTTTAATTTGGAAGGGTTGAACCCAATTTAACTATGTAACTATGTAACAACTCAATTTATGATAAATAACCAGCTTAATGTTACCATTTCAATTCCCATTATGTCATGTTGCCATACTCTTTGTTTCCGGACCTTTGCTAAGACCTGTGGTGGTTACACATGGAGAGGATTCTGCATAAACAATAATGGCTGCATCAGTTAGGAGTTAAAACCAAATGGGCACAAAAAGAAAGATGTTGTAATGTCCTTGTAAGCCACACAAATGTGAATTAATACATTCTGTTTTTAAGATCTAGATTTATAAGGATATTTAAATGAATGGATCTTGTCTTGATTTTG
>CM044435.1:24840757-24857248 GCA_024363595.1 Xenopus borealis | reverse complement strand
ACTTTTGGCGAGCGCGAACAGCGGATGTTCGCGCGAACAGTTCGCGCCATCCCTAGTTACAGGCACCAAAAACAATGCTGTAAAACAATATCATAGAGCTCCACTTGGATTTCAAAGAAGGAAAATACAATAATTATGTTTCTAGTGCTGACATCCTCAACAGCACTCACAGAAATTATACATAATTCACATCAGTACCTGCACCCCCAATGGAGTTTATAGTCAATCATATTCACACACACACTATAGTAATTATCTGCAGGAGCCAATTAACCTGTCTGTATGTTTATAAAATAAACAATTTCATCTATTAATCTATCTTCATTCATCCATCTTTTAATTGTATTATTTTACCTAAACAGCTAAATATTGAGACCATAAAACTATGTGCATGCAGATTTTCCATAGAGCCTCATGACTTGGATGAATTCTGTTCTCAAGCTAGCTTGGTCACTAGTACCCTGGCCTTGAGGCAGAACCACTCTTTGGTTTTAAGAGCAGTTTCCCAACTGTACATTCCCGAGTCTATAAAACTCTGTAATTACTTGGTTTGGGATTGACTCTCTGTGAGTTAAGACAAGAGTTTCATGTAACTAAATTTCCTCTATCTATCTATCTATCTATCTATCTAATCTATCTAATCATCTATCTCAATGCCACAAAACTCTTACAACAAAGAGTTTTGTAAGTTTTATTTGTATGTGCATTTTTTAAATGGAGAGATTATCTATTCACAAACGTTATGTATATTTACATTGGCACAAAACTGACAATGAGGAAACACTGGTCTAGTCAAGTACCTACAGCATGCTGTCAGTATAAAATCTCATAAATGCAATACAACTTCCTAAGTTAGTGATGCCATAAGGAAACAGCATGTGATATGCATGCTAATGCAAGAGGCAGACATGTGTCCAACTGAGTACCATCTGGATAACTTTTTTTTTCTAAAGCACCAAGACCTAAATTCCCCTAGACACCTTGCAGAGCCATGACACTTAATTGGTCTTCTTATCCAAATTGGCTAAGTATGTGTACCATCCTTCTTATATGTATATCAAGGTTGTAAGAACATTTTTTCAAGGAGATAAATAGTTTGCAGAGGACAGCCATAATGAAGCAATGAGCTTTATGATATATTGATGTTGTAGTCAGATTTGTGTTAGACATTATCAACATGTGCTATTTAGATTGTGACTGTACTATTTTAAATGTTAAACTGTGACATATGTCAGGTTTCAAAGATTCTGTTCTTATTAGCAGTATGAACAGAATTTCCCTCATCTAAAAGAAATGATAAATGCAAAGAAATATGTTCATTCAGTCACACATATAAGTAAATAGCGTTATATTTAAGGGGAAGCATTTAGTAGAATGTAGGCATCGTGCTTGTTCTAAATCTCAATTTAAATTTTTTAGATCTTTTAATCAAATTTCTATTCTGCTGCTTTATCCAGTTACCTGGGCCAGTGACTACTGTTTCATAGTTACATAGTTAAATTGGGTTGAAAAAAGACAAAGTCCATCAAGTTCAGCCCCTCAAAAATTAAAACCCAGTATACACACACACCCCCCTACACTCTTTCACACAAACCATATATACCCATAGCTATACTAACTGTAGAGTTATCAAAATAGCCTTTGATATTATGTCTGTCCAAAAAATCATCCAAGCCCCTTTTAAAAGCATCAACAGAATCAGCCATCACAACATTACCCGGCAGTGTATTCCATAACATTACTGTCCTCACTGTGAAGAACCACCTACACTGCTTCAAATAAAAGTCCTTTTCTTCTAGTCTGAAGGGGTGGCCTCTGGTGCTGCAACACTCTTTATGGGAAAAAAAGGACCCCTGATATTTGTCTATAATGTCCTCTTATGTACTTGTAAAGTGTAATCATGTCCCCTCGCAAGCGCCTTTTTTCCAGAGAAAACAACCCCAACCTGGACAGTCTACCCTCATAATTTAAGTCTTCCATCAAACTAACCAGTTTAGTTGCATGTCTCTGCACTCTCTCCAGCTCATTTACATCCCTCCTAAGGACTGAAGTCAAAAACTGCACTGCATACTCCAGATAAAGTCTTACTAGGGATCTATAAACAGGTATAATTATGTTTTCATCCCTTGAGTTTATGCCCTTTTTTATGCAAGACAGAACTTTATTTGCTTTAGTAGCTACAGAATGACACTGCTCAGAATTATCTATAAAAACCCCAAGATCCTTTTCACTTAAGGAAACTCCCAACACACTGCCATTTATTGTATAACTTGCATCTATATTATTTTTTCCAAAGTGCATAACCTTGCATTTATCAACATTGAACCTCATTTTTAGTGACGGGCGAATTTATTCGCGGCGAATTCACGCGATTCGCAAAACACCAGCGAAAATTCACCTGGCGAAAATTTGCAAAAAAAAACGAGTCGCACGTTGTTTTTGACGCGACGAAAACGACGCGACGCAAGTCGAAAATTACGCAACTCGTCAAAAACATGCCGCAACTCATTTTGCTAATTTTTTCGCCAATTCGCGAATTTTGCTGGAAATTCACTAATTTTTCGACGAAGCAAAACTGGGTACATTCGCCCATCACTACTCATTTTCCAATTTGCTGCCCAGTTTCCCAACTTAGACAAATCACTCAGCAAAGTAGCAGCATCCTGCATGGAACCTATAGTTCTGTACAATTTAGTATCATCTGCAAAAATAGAAACCATTCTTTCAATGCCCACATCCAGATCATTAATAAACAAGTTGAAAAGCAAGGGACCCAGTACAAAGCCCTGCGGTACCCCACTAACAACACTGGACAGGTTAGAAACTGTTCCATTTACCACCACTCTTTGTAATCTATCTTTTAGCCAGTTCTCTATCCAATTACAAATACGATGTTCCTGTAACCAGTAACCTTCTGTGTGGCACTGTATCAAATGCTTTAGTGAAGTCTAAGTAAATCACATCCACAGCCATCCCAGAATCAAGGTCGCTGCTTACCTTCTCATAAAAAGAAATTAAATTAGTCTGACAAGATCTATTAAACATAAAACCATGCTGGCACAAACTTATAGTATTGTTATTTGCTATGAAGTCCAGTGTCCTATCCTTTATTAATCCTTCGAAAAGCTTTCCTAGCACTGACGTCAGACTAACTGGCCTATAGGTTTGAGGCAGAGAATGGGATCCCTTTTTGAATAGCAACACCACATTAGCAATTTGCCAGTCTCTCTCCACCATGCCAGACCTCAATGAATCCTGACAGATGATTCATTCTATTTTTTTTTTTAATTTTGTTGATTTTCTAAGCTATTTTTTTTATTATTTAATTTCTGCCCATCACAGTTCATTCCAGGGTGGAAAATATGAATATTTTCTTGCACTTGCCACATGCAATTAGCATCAGGGAGCAAGGCTTCAGGTTATAGAGCCAAGCTCCATGGGGAGTATTGCAACTCCATGGGATAGCATGGCATTCAACTGCTCAAAGCAGCCAAACATATCCTGACAAAATGATACAGGTATCTACTTTGAAAAATGTGGCAGATGATTTGATAATAAATATGCCCCATATACTATATACCATCTAAGGTGAAAATTAAAAAATCAAAATGTTTCTGGATTTCTGGATTTTTCATTATTTTAGAGCTTTTTAGAGAATGGGTTTCTAGATAAATCCTTTACCTATATGTACTGACCAACAAGACCACATTGTATTATATTACCCATTAAACTGCAGTGATCCATGTTGACAAATATACATTTTATATCTAAAAAATATATTATGTAATGTTATATTTTTTATGATAAATATATATGTATGTATAAACGTAATTGAATATATTCTATCTTGTACAGTGGAACAGAGATCTCTGATACTAAATTGAGCTAACATCTTTAAAAAACTTAAAAAATATATATATATTCTGGTTAGCGATATTTTGCGGTTTTGTATGTATTAGATTTGTGTATTTAACTGTTTGTTTCCTGCTAAGAACATTAAACATTAAACAAGCATGATCTATTTTTAATGCACAGAGAAAAATATGAAAGTTGTGCAACAGCATAAACAGCATATCAATTTATGAGCATTTCATGTCTGAGAACACAAGAAGAACTTGCAGTTTGGGCTGTAACATGGAGTTTAAAAGCACAATTGCTTTAGGTAAGATTGCTGTATTTGGTCTACAGAGGAAGAGAGAAAGAGAAAGCTTTCTGTTACCCCAGGTGATGCATTTGGCACAACAAATTGTCCAAAAAACTTTGATAAGAGAAATATTGTTAAAATAAACATCTTTTCTAGACTTATCTTGTTACCTAACAGCAATTGTTACAAGCCTTTTCAATGAATTGAAGTCAGCTTTGTACTAGATTCTGTCTTCTTTCTTCCCCATATTCTTATTTTATGTTTAATAAAAAATGTAAATAGAAAGATGTGATTGTAAGAAACTGATGTATTTTTTACACCCTCCTAAAGAACATCACTTAAACCACCACAAGGTAACAACCAAACACTTTAATGCAAATATTCAGCATTAAGTTTGGCAAGTGTATTCATAGTTTTAATAACACTTGCTCATGAAAGACTTCTATGTAACATTAAATTAGATCATTCTACAGCAAAAAAATATGCTGATTCCTGATAAATGGTGATGCAGCAAAATCTAATGTTGTAGGGGAAAAAAGCAGAGTTACAAAAAATAAATAAAGATAAGAAAAGAAAAACTTCAAAAATAAAAAACACAGGTATGGCAGCTAAAAAGTTTGGAAGGCAGATACTGAGTTGCCATTTTTTTGTAGGAGGAAAGTGTTATATTTATAAACTCATTAGTAAGAAGACATAGGAGAGAAAGAGAAAGCAGAGAGGCTTGAGAGAAAGAGATAAAGTTCATGCAGAGAAATCTGTAATTAGAGCTCATTTCTAACCAAGGAAGTGATTTAATGAATGCAATACCAAAAGTAGTGCTATGGGCTAGAGAAAGTTGCCCAAAGTAACAGATGTTATAGTTGCAAATAATTTGCTGCTGTAAATTTGCCATGCACATGTGTTGTGGTGTATGTCATCAAGAATAATTGTAGCTGGCTAATGGTCATCATAAAGGGAGTAGTGACAAGCAGATTTTAATTCACTGTAAAATTCTGCATTTCACAAACAACTGATTTTTTTTGTGAAGCTGCAACAAACATTTGCAGAAAAAAACACAAGACAAAATACCCATTCACTTCAAAGCATTTGGAGTGAGCACACCCATTGACTTAATGCATTTGGTCTAATATATTTAGTTACAAAAATGTATCCATGACAAAAAAAATACCTGGAAACCTATAATTTGGATCTGGAAGATTGCAGTCAAAACTCTTGCGTGTAATTTAGTTCTTAAATGAATGACTTTTCCAGTGTCACTAGAGACCTGGTAATTCATGCATAACCAACAAAAAATTAGGGACAAAATATCTAGCAGGACTCTGTGTATGGTCACATTGTGTATCAGTAACACTAGGGCAGTGGTCCCCAACCAGCGGATCGGGACAGAGGCCTTAATTTGGTGCTTATTTTTTGATTCTTGGTTTGGAGGCAAGTTTTGGTTGCATAAAAAACCATATGTAGTGCTATGCAAAGCCTCCTGTTGGCTTTCAGTTCACATAGGGACAACTACAGTATATGGCCAATAACTGCACTTATTTTGCACCACCCAGGGACACTATTCATGCTTGCCTTGCTTCCCAACTCTTATACTCTAATTATCAGGCATAAATTCCACTTGGCAGCTTGTTCCACTGACATAATTCAGTGATGGGTCTATTATCCAAAATTCTGGGACCCCCGAATAAGGGGTCTTTCCAAAACACTAAGCACCATGTCTTAACGTTACTTTAAAATATTTATACATTTGAAAAATCTGTTAACACATGATTCATGGTTGCCTATTAAGCGTCAAAAACAGGGAACCATCATATTTTACAATGAAAAAAGCTGATTGGATTAAAATAAATAATATGAATACACTATGTAAAATGTCATTGTCCTTTATCTGTAAATTTAATTTGTCTCAGGCCTCAGTTCCCTCGATGTAAGTTGCAGGCATCAAAGTTAGCATACAGTAGATGCCCTCAGAACCTGCCTGGCACATACAAAGGAACCATAACATCTGCAATCAGTTTAACAAAGGTGTTTTGACTGTAATAGTCATCATTTTGTTAACATTATGCTGTTAGCAAGCCAATGCTGTCATTATGATATAATATAGCAATTATATATGAATAGGCATAGAGGTAAGTAGGCTTTGTCTACTCTCTAGCTTTACCTACCTAGTCTGGCAAACTTTCCAGTCGGAATGAGAACTAGAAGCTCTGTTTTTACCTTGAGCAAACTAAAGAAATATTTTATGGCCTCAACATCTCAAGCATTTTTGTTGATGACACCTTATTGTTGAGATCAAATGTTTTGCAGCTGAAGCACATACAGAGATTTCATTTGTGTCACTTGAGGCCTGCCTTCACAAAGGCAAAAGACACATACCCTTAGTCCTTCTATTTTTCAGACAAATTGCCAATTTTCTGCATATGTCCAAAAGATTACTTTGAACAAACAAAGGTTATAACAGGTTACACTACGATGATAGTCACTGACAATCTGCATGGGCAGATAAATAATGCACTTATTTTTGCTTCATACCACTGCATCTTTTAAAGCTAAAATAGAAACTATTTCAGAAATAAATTGTAATATAAATGACAATTTTGATGGTGTTAAGATTGCATTGTCAATCTTCCATTCCTAAATATCTGAGTTTAGTTCAAGAAAATGTTAAAAATCAGGTACAGGTATAGAATCCATCATCTGGAAACCCATTATCCAGAAAGCTCTGATCACCCATACACTACATTATATCCAAATAGTCAATTTTTTTAAATAATTTTTTCTTTAATAATAAATCCTTAACAAAACTTGGTAAGGTATGTACATCCTAAATACTAAAACATGACATCCAGAAAACTCCAGGTCCCAAGCATTCTGAATAACAGGCCCTATACCTGTATATGCATTAAGCATATTTAGCATCCATGCTGAATTTACCATAAATATTCTTTAAACTATAGAATGGAGGGGAATTATTTTTAGAAGAAAGCTAATTATTTTGCATTCAGTAATAGACATATTGCAAGAATTAATTCTACATTCCTGCAAAGTGGTATTCTGATCACATTGCGATATATAGAATAGAATTAATCAAATATCTTTTAAGTGTTAAAATGCATAAAACAGTGATCACCTCCTAGGAGTAGGCATTACTAAACAACATCAGATGGATTAGTAGAGGAAGATATAGTGAGGAGCTGTAGGGCAGCAAGTAAAGACCTTTATAAGGAACTTGAGCCTACAGCCACAAAGACACTTTCATGATAACATGGACAGGACCAGAATGCACTGTCATGATTAGAATATTGTATAAAGAGACTTCTACTCTGCCAGTGGGATCTGAATATCTTAGGTGCTATATAATGCACTGATAACATGTGACAATATCAAATGGCTGAAAATAACGCACAAAATAACCCACAAAATAATGCAACTAAAATGCACATAAAAATATTGCTTCTTAAGTTAGACAAGTGAAGTTTAAGGGACAGATTTATCAGGGGTCGAATATCGAAGTGAAAATACTTTTTTGATCAATGGACCATTTGATCGAACAGGTTCATTTTCAATTGAACAGGTCCGTTTTTGATCAAATTTGAATTGTTAAAATCATACAATTTAATTGATCGATTTGAACAATTTGGACGATTGCCTCCGAAAAAAACTTTGACTTCTCAAATTACTTCAAAATTCCAATTTTTTAAAAGAATGCAACTTTAACATCATGCCTGAATTAATTAGGCAATAGTAATATGAACTTAGCAGGGGTAATGCAGATGGGAAAAAAATATACTGGGCAAAAACAAGCAGTTTCAGGTTGTCTAGAATTAGAATATTAATACTCACTTTCCCATCCAATAGGAAACAAGAGCATTCCTGCAATGATGGTTCAGCAGCATTGTGGCCAAAATTAAGGTGCCCAGACACAAGCAGATTTAAGTTGCCAATCCGGGTCCTTTAGACCAATTCGTCAGCTTATCTTTCTGTGTATGGGGTCCTCCGACAGGCCTTAATGACCAATTCATTTTTCCATCTGATTGAGGGCTGCATCGGCTAGTTGATGTTGTACTCATCCCGTTAGCACATATTAGACTCATTGTAATCCAGTTGTTTGGCCCTAGGGCTGAATTATTGGATTAGCCCAATATTGTCCTTTTTTGGTGGATATATCGGGGGAAAGATTCACTTATTTGGTGAGGTAGCCAGACAAGCATATCTTATAGTGTAATGCCACCTTTAGATTGTGGTGTGCCAGTGCATCTCCAGCTGGTGGTTGCAAGTTGACTAACTAAGTTGACAAGTTGAATTGCCCACTGACAGTTTAATTTTATTCCTGTTTCCAATTACTTTGCTGTCATAAAACATCTCATTGGTATTTGGTAGCTAATGGTGATATACATTGCATTTACTTATATAAAATTGTGACTAGATACTAGATAAGACTGATTATTTTTTTATTTCCTCATGGTTGTCCCTCAACCCTTACCTCAAGGTTACAACAGTAAGACCTCAAACAATGTGTGTCCGTCATTTGGCTCTGTTAACATTTAACTTGATTGCAAAAAATGAGAATGGTGATTGCATCTTATATTGTATAACTTGGGATTTGCTCTGACAGGTGACCGTCGCGCAAGACACAGATTATGCAGAGGAATCATTGGGGGAAAAATCATTTTATATTAAGTACAATAAATCCCTCCTTAATAGCTCCTTGATTGCTTAATTTTCTGGGAAATCATTTGCAGCAAATTCCTTTATTCAACTTACTATAATAAATAGAAACTTAATGTTCATTAATGTTCATCAATCATCTATTACGTACACAGTGAAACTTTCCAAGTTTTCATTATCTGGCTGGTCAATGCTAATTCTGCTTTCCCTCCACTCTTTTTTGCGCTCCTAATGGAATATATGATTTCACACACTGTCTGGCTTTTCTTGTTCCTCTTCTTTTGGATTGTGTTTCCATGGTCTTGAGAGAAAGTCCTGTGCTTTACAAGTCTATAGACAGGGTTCATGGTACTTTCCATCTATATAATGACTAGTGATCTAACAACAATGGTATGCTTGCTCTTATTAGACCATAAAATCCCAAGCTTTGCTAATGTTTTTGTTTCTTTGAATGATACTCTCACTGAATCTCCACAATAGAATAATATATAATATATTATTAATAATAATGTGGTGTTCAGTAAATCTTTACTTTTTGCTCTTAATTTGTATGGGGTAATAGCCATATTTCCCTACTGTGATGTGAGCCCTGAGGTGTCCAGTATAGTCACTTCAGCCTTGGTACTAAAATAAATGAGTAGTGAACCTATGGGTTTCTGAGTGAGGTGTTTGGCTATTTCAGCTTTAGCCCCATAAGGACAAGATAAATATTTTACAGAATTTCACTGCGAAAAAACACTCTGTTTAGTAATGCAAAAAGTTGCATGGAAAAAATGCCCATTGACTTCAATAAATTTGGCCCTTTTTTTGCTGTTTTGTGAATAATTGGCAATATGGGTCTTATATGTTCATCACTACCAAATATAAATTAATGCTAATCCAATAAATTTCAGCCTTATTCCTACTATAAATGAATGGTAAACCTATGGATTTCTGAGTGAGATATTTGAGTATTGTAGCCTTATTCCCAATATAAATGAATAGATAAACCAATGAATTTCCAAGTGAGTAAGGTTAAAGTGAGTATTGGACTACTCTGACTGGGAGGAGTTTGATGACTTTTATAAGCCAAGAGATACTGCAGTTTTCTGTAGATGTTTTGTTCAAAGGGTACATAATTTGAAACCTTTTTTGGACATGGCATTATAAATGTCACTTAATTATTGTGTACAATATACCTGTCTAAACTTAGCCTTTATATGTTCTAATTATCGGTGCCATAAGCAAATTAAGTAATATTCATCTCAAACTCTTTCAAAGGAAGGGCATCATAATGACAACCTTTTTTAGAAAATGCAAGCCCACTAAATGTGTGCAAACACTTTTTCTCTGGGGGGTATTACTTCAGGGACATTTATGATGTATTTATGATGCTTTATCAATTTACATCACTTTACAATGCATATAGGCATGGGTTTCCACAGAAAATTTTACAGGTGGGGGCAAGTAAGCTATTATAACATAGGGTAGCATTCCACTGAAGACTAGCCTATTCACGACAATGCAAATGAAAACCTAGTTAAGGCTTGCCATATGGTGTTGTTAGGAATTAATTTACAAGCAATTTTTTTAAACTAGATGGAGAAGTCAGGGTGGGGCAACTGCCCCCTCTTGCCCCCTTCTGTGGACATCCATGCATATAGGGACCAAATCACAAAAATTAAGAAGGTTAGTGCCATCTACATAGTTATTCCAAATAGCTTGTAAATGCCACAGCTTTTCTTGCTATCCAAATAGCTTTGACTTATGGGAAGGGCATCTCCCATAGACTCTGTTATAATAAAATAACTTGACTTTTTCCCTTCTCCATAGTAATAAAACAATGCCTTGTACTTGATCTCAACTAAACACAATTAATCTTTATTGGAGGCAAACAGTACCATTGGTTTTATTTAATGTTTGTTATTTTAAAGTGGACCTAAGGGTTTGGAGATCCAAATTACAGAATGCTCCTTATCTGGAAAACCCCAGGTCCCAAGTGTTCTGGATAATAGGTCACATACCTGTACCTCAACTTCTATTTTTGTTCTTCACTGGCATTGAGTACCCAAACAAGAGAATCAATATGGGAGCACAAACAATACATAAAGCAGAAATTATGACTATTTCACAATATTGTATTTACATGACCATGTATGCACACTGTGATGCATGTAGTGCGATCATTTTCTTTATAACTAAAGATTTAATATTGACAATGGCTGTGAGAGAAAACATGCTAGTGATTCTCTTCTTGGTTGCATATAGCAAGGATGCATTGTGATCTTGGGATTCAAAATATGTTTCTTCAAGCTGTCTGAGGAAACCATCACACACATATTTGTATTCCTTTGCACATTGTTTCTTTTACCCCTAAAATATAAAAGATGAAATACGCTCTGTGATGGGTAATCAATTCTGACACATAAAGGTTATATGGCCTGGGAGATTCTCATTTGAAGTAGTTACTTGTCCTGTTGAATGTAATCTCTGCGGTATCTCTGCTGGAACCTCAATAAGCCATGATAATTGAAACATTTCAGCAACTAAGAAGAGCAAAAGTGGAAAAAGAGTGACTAACACACACACACTGGTAGAGAAGCATTTAACATCAACTGCTTAGCATTGCTTCCCATACAAACAGATGTCAGAATTAGAGCTATATACGACATATCATGTACAGATGAAGCCACTTTGGATTGTGTGTTTGACACAGAATAACTTAACTCAGACATCACATTTTTACCACTTAACACAGAATATTGTGTCACAGCATCCCATCCAATTAAAGAGTTCACCATAGAAAACAATGGTGCTTTCGTGTGCTAATGAAAAGGTGAAATGCATTAAATGAGTTAAGATAACTGTATATACAATATATCATGTTGCTATAATTTCCCAGTGCAAAATTATATTATCTATATTGGTAAATGAAACAACATTTTACTATACAGATGCAGTCACTTGGATTTGTAAGTTAAATGCGTTGTGACTCAGGGCTAATTGAAGAAACTGTGTTATCTAAAGTTATCTTAACTCATTTAATGCATTTAACCTTTTCATTAGCATACCAAAGCACCATTGTTTTCAATGGTGAACTCTTTAATTGGATGGGATGCTGTGACACAATATTCTGTGCTAAGTGGGATAAATGGAATAGATGAGTTAAGTCGCGACGCATTTAACACACAAATCCACACATCTGTATGTTCTATTTTAAGACAATTTGCAGTTGGTAGATGTCTCTCTATGTACCCTCCAGTACTATGGTGTGTGTGCAGAGCTTTACAAAAGAGTTGTATACACAAAACTAACAGATACTGACATTTTGATTTGTTTCCAATGTATGCCAAAGCTTTTTCCAGAGGATTTAGATGTATTCTCTAGACTGCATAAATACAGTATTCTTTGGTAATATCATGTACTGTATATGTACATAGTTACACAGTTACATAGTTAAATTGGGTTGAAAAAAGACAATCCATTAAGTTCAACCCCTCCAAATGAAAACCCAGCATCCATACACACACACACCACTCCATACTTTCCCATAAATTATATATGCCCATGTATACTAACTACCTTGGTTCTGTAAATACTGCATGCCATATTTACTAAAACTGTACATGCTGTGATCCTACTGGTTCTCATGCCACTTCTGTAGTAATGCATATTGTAAACCCATATATTGCAATATTAATACAGTTCTCAGCATTTAAATGGGTGTAAAGACCAATACAATTTTATGTTAATGTGATTTTCTTTGTAAACTATGCATATTTTTATGAATATTTTTGTTGGCTTTTTGTCTTTTATATGTGTCCCTTGGAAAAGGTATTTCATGAAACCCAATACAATATGTATATTTTATTGTATTTAACTACTTGATATGTTTACTTTAATCAAAAACCATTCCCATAGACAGTATATTTTGTACACTGTTTAACTGATTAAGGAAAAACTGTTTTACATATAAAAAAAGAAGCAACAGTTTCAGTAGTTTTTAAGTTCAGTTTCTAAGTAATTTGGTATATAAGTTCCCTATTAGTGACACTTTAGCTCCTTTTTTTATTTTGCCAACACATTAGCTCTTAGTTAATTTTTTCACTAGTTTTGACTATATGCCATGCATTTAGTAAATTAATCCAAGTATGTGTACCTGAAGCAGCAGTCTGTGTCTCCACTGAAGGCTTTAATGGGTTATTAAACCCATTAAAGCATCCCAGCCTGAAGCGAAAGATAACATACATTCACATTAGTGGATGTTAATTATCAGTTATAGTCATCATAACACAGTCCATAATCCATACAGTTTCAATCCTCTCCTACCTGGAAGACTTCTACTTAATGATGTTTGATACGGGCATTGTTCTCATGAGGAGTTTTGCAGTTAGAAACAGGTTTTAGATTTTGTTCATGTTTGGTTTTGGCTGTGTACTTCCCGCACTAAAACGTTTGTATAATTGACCACCCCCACCAATGCAGAGAGATATCTTACAGGTTCAGTAGGCAGCCACTGGCGTCAGAAAACATGTATATGCGGTTCATCGGGTGAGTAGAAATTGATCTTTTGTTAGAGAAATAATTTGTGCCTATCACTACAAATTAGCAGACTAGTCATGTTTTTAAGCTTTCTATGCATGATCCCAATAGAGCATATCTTGTATGCAACTCTCTCTCTAAAGTGCAGTCTCACTTGGGCATCAGTGGTTTTTAAAAAAAACTTAGTTAACAGCTTTATTGCTTAGGCTTCACAATAAATGTTTTCAACAAAAGATTGTCTCAAAAGATTTCACAGATGAAACATCAATATGGTACACATATTAGACGCTACATTATGGTCCTACATTTACTTCCCTAATGACATGGTGACAGGCAGGTTGGTCATCTGAGCAAACTATAATATTTACTAACATGTGTCCAGTTTCAAAGTGCAAGACCACCATGGTGATGATCCTCTTCATATATCTCTATCCCTGAGTCTGTCCACTATAATTCCTAACTGTTTGGTGAGACCTAGGTTATCAACCATTGCACCTCTCTGTGGAAACTCTGGATAATGAACTTAAAAGCCTAAACCTGACTCGCACACTTACAGTGAGCTATTAAAGAAGGTAGCGATCAAACTAGCTATTTATTTATACCCTAGGTCAGAGGTGTCCAAACTTTTGGCTTTGAGGGCCACATTGGAAGAAGAAAAATTGTCTGGGGGCCACACATGAAATACACAAACACTTTTAATTTGTAAAAGTAAAGAAAATGCACACACAAAAAACTACAATACCAGTTGGATAACCAGATGGAGCTATACACTGGAATAAGGGACACTTGGATATTAAATAGACTTTTTATTATATTATTATTACTAACTGGGCAGAGTCCCCCTCCTCCTATATCCTTTGCAACATGACGTTTTCTCGGGAACTGAGCGTATCAAGCAGGGCCGCAGTCATATCTAGTGATGGGCGACTCTCATTTCTCCCATTTCGCTTCGCCGAAAAATTTGCGAAATTCGCGAATTGGCGAAAAAATTTGTGAAACGATTCGCGCGTCGCGTCAATCGGGGGCTTCCGTCATTTCCGTCGCACCGCGTCATTTTCGACGCGCGACTCATTTTTTTGGGCGAATTTATGCTGGCTAATTTTTGCTGGCGTTTCACGAATTTATTCGCTAGCGGCGAATCGCGGGAATTTGCTGTGAATTCGCCCCTGGCGAATAAATTCGCCCATCACTAGTCATATCCATCCTGGGCCGCATTTGGCCCCCGGGCCCTAGGTTCTTCCTTAACCTACTAAGGCCTCTTGTCTCATTATAGAATCGCCCTCACTTTCTTGGACCAAGGAACCCACTTGAGGCCCCTGGCTTCCAATTCTAACAGACCCAGCTAATAGATGGAGTTATCCCTCAATGGGAAGGGCACTCTCCTACACAGAAATCAAATATATATGCACACAAACTCACACACACAAATATTTCCATATTACACTTTGAGGCCTATTTATCAGTCAATAAGAATTTTTGAGTTTTTTTATTTGAATAAACACAAAATTAAACAGATTTTTTTTTTAAATATCAGAGCACTTGATTGAATAAAGCTGTGAAAAAAATAGAATGCAGCAATTTATATTCTACTTAATTTTCTAAGGGTGTGCTCAAAAAAAATTGAATACCTCGATTGGAAAAAAAACATCTAATTTTTGCTAGGACAACTCCCACTGACTTCTACTTGAACTGGCAAGTGTTTAGATGCAGATGAAGTTTTGCATTCAAGTTTTTTTTGCTCTAAATAAATATCAAAACCTATTTTGGAAACTTTAATTCTAATTCAAATTTAGAGTTGCGTTTTAGTGCCAAATAAAAATCACAGGAAAAATGTGAATGTTGATACTGTATATCCACCCTTTTATGTTGAACTGTGTGTAATATATATTAAAGGGGCTGATCACTACAAATTACTTTTTTAACTCTGTTTTAAATTTTTCTACAATTCAGGTTTAACTAAGAGTAACTAAGTTAGTCACAATTTCAACTCATAAGCCTTGTCACCTACCCTCTAATTGCTTAACATTCATTACATAAATTCAGGCCTGTCCATCTGTTAGAAAGTCTACAGATTATTGCATATGGCAAAACTATGTCATGCAGTATGACATTTTTGCAGTTTTCCTAGTAGAGGTGGCAGAATTAGATCTAAGAAAATGTCAAAACATGATTTGCAATGCTCCAGAAATGAGTCAATAGGCTAGGCCATTTGTTCTCTATTCAGATGATGATGCAACATGCCGTGTTTCTTTCTGACACATCTGCCCTGTAGATTATATGTGGATTACAAAGAGAAACATGCTGGGGCTCATTTATAAACTTTGCACAGGGCAGATTGGTTCACACAGTGAATATACTTGCCCTGCAAATGGTTATATTTATAATTCTAAATAAGTGTGCAAACAGAATTGCGTTTTTTTCTTCACACTGATAATATCTATAAAAGCTTTGTAAGTATGGCAAAAATCTCAAATTGCGAATATTATGGGGCAGATTTACTAATGGTCGAATTTGAGGGTGAATTTACCCTCGAGTTCAACCAATCGAATTGTGGTCGAATTGAAATCCTTCGAATTTAACTAATCGAATTAGAAGGATTTTACCGCAATTCGTTTGATCGAACAATCGAATAGAAATAATTAAATCGATAAAATCGATAAAATTAACCATTCGATCAATTTTTTTTATTCTATCAAAAATAATTAAAACCAATTTGGTAGGTTGAACTGGCGAAATAGACAGTCGATTAAAATTTAAAGGCCAATTTATTCAACTGTCGAATAGTCAAATATTCGAATAGATTTTTATTCAAATTATTTGAATCATTTGATTGAATTTTCTAAATTCAATGGTCAAAGTGGTCTTCAAAAACATTTGAAAATTTGAATTTGAATATTTTTGAAAATTCAATCGAATTTCGAATCATTCATGTGAATTTTGTAATTCTGCCCCTATGTGCACATATCTGCATTTGAATTACACCAAAACTTTGGTAGAGGAGAAAATAGTTTCAAAAATTGCAAATTAAATTACTGTCAATGCTATGTTCGAGCACAACAACCAGTGCCGGACTGGCCCACTGGAATACCAGGAAAACTCCTGGTGGGCCAAAGTGTCAGTGGGCCCTCATGCTCATGCCTATTTCATGGCCATTCCCTATT
>CM044435.1:24802053-24818286 GCA_024363595.1 Xenopus borealis | reverse complement strand
GCACCCAGCCCTTGCTAAGTAATGGTGAGTGCCGTTGGACTATGTTCTATATATATATATTTATATATATATTCGATTAAAACATTTTTATCCTGAAAATGTGAGTTTTGACCAACGAAATACAACTCGAATGGGTCTTTCTTGCTAATCTGGTTAGGCACAGATTTAGCAGTAGAATTAGAAAATGTTGACTTTGTGCAACAACTTTGCTACAATTGAATAGCTTAATAAGCTTAATGATCACTTTGTTTTAAAACAGTTGAACAGCTTAATGTTGTTAACCTTTATTTCATAAGGGAAATAAAACTATTGATTTAATTGATAAACAGGTCTTTCTTGATAACTAGATACAAAAGATACAAAAAATCTGTGCAATTCAATAATAATTTTTTTGTTACAATTAAAAAAGTCCCATACAAATTAATGGAACATGCCTAATAATTTTCATATTCACTGAAAAATGTACTTGAATATTTTCCTTGTCACTGACAATCAAATTTATTATTCTTCTTATTCAAACATCTGCTATTACAAATAATGTGCCAGTGTCAGGGGGCCTATCGGCTCCCAGTGGGAAAATCTGCACCTAGGAGGAAGCACAGGAGCAAAAGTCCAGATTGTGGTATCCAAAGGGTTAACCAGAAGACTTGGTCAAGATACAGGCAGGAGGTAACAAGGCAGGCAGTGAAAGGTCAAAATCCAGAACAAGGCAGAGATCAAAATCCAAGAATCAATCAAGTATCAATAATAAAGCCCCCAGGAATGCAAGAAAACAGAACCTATACTCGGGCATTGAACTGTCATCTTGGGCATCCTTTTATGTTGAATTTGGCGCCGGCTTGTGTTAAGTCATCTTGCCACCTCCCACTCTAACCATGTGGTGGCAATGGGAGGCGCCACCTTGGATTCTTCGCCAGGAAGGAAAGACGCTCTGATGGGAACTCCTGACAACCATCCCCATTCACACAAGTGCAGGGCATATTTATTGAAATTACAATTTTTATGGGGGGCTCCCATTAACACAATGTATTTATTAAAATTTTCAAATGGGTTAATTACTATTGTATTTTATTATGGAGCATTTTTTCAACATGGGATTATGAAATTATGAAATTATGTATTACTCATCAGTAATACATACACACTATCACAGTGCTCCCATGAAAGCCCAGTCATTTTGTCCCATCTAAGTGGGATAACTCACTTGGCACTACAGCCCATAGTCCCAGCAGCCAGGGGAAGCCATCCACTCCCAAAGGAGTATAAAGCCATCTCTCTGCAGCCAATGTGGCCACTGTATTGTGTTGTCGAGGCATAATACTGCACCTGAGCACCAGCCTGGAGCGGGAGCACTCCCCTGGAAAATGCTGGAGTGGAACGCCACCCCAGAAGCACACAACTGCAGCACACCAGTGAGTCTGTGGGTAAGTCACTGTAATTGGCAACAAGGGAGCAAGGCCAACAGAAAATCCTCCTCTGTCAGCCAGCCGCAACAGACCTGATCCTGCAGCACTAGTAACAGGGCCCCAGAGGTCACCAGCCCACCTTCCCACCAGGGCTACCCACACACTAGGAAATGCAGAGTAGGAAGGGAAGGTGCCAGCATGGTCATATCTGCTATAAGAATGCTATAAGAATGCACCCTGCTGATCAGGTCTATAGTCCGTGCATCCCACGCTGGAACCCACAACACACACCCACAACCTCACCTGAAGACCCTCTCAAAAGTACTCTCAGAAAGTGCAGCATCTGTCCAGTCACAATGTAACCTGACCTCAGACATCATACAGGACCCAGGGTCAAGGGAGTCAGCACATGGGGGAACTCTACAAGACTGCACTATGAACAATCATACAATATAAGGGTCTCTGGACCCTTGGATGAAACCTGTCTAAATAATCTGCCTGATCTACCCCTGTTGCACCAATACTACTCCTTTCAGACAAATGGGCAAATACGGCCCTAAATCTTCCTTCGGATGCCACAGCATACCTGGAGCACTTCAGTCATGGTTCACAACAGTAATGGGAGGACAGCCCAGCCTCTTCTTCCCAACAATCAAACAATGAGGCCACTCCTGAACCCTTACTAACAGTCATTATGGGAGCTGTCTTTGAAAACCGCATCATGGCAACCGGTCAGTTTGAAGGGCTTGAGGTAGACATCCCCCTCATCTGACTAAAAATGCAGGCCATGGAAAAAAACCACAGAGATAGAGAACAGGGTGTTGACACTGGAAGATCAAGTATCCTCACTGCTTGACTGTCTGCAATCTGTACAAATACAAGTTAAGCAACCTCTAGACATAAACAAAGAGCTCAAGAATAGACACAGACACAATAATGTCAGGATTGTGGGCCTTCCTGAAGGGCAGAAGGAAACAATCTGGAGCAATTTATTAAACAATGGCGCATCAGGTCCCTACAGATGCCCGGACCACCCATTCCTGTTAAAGATACTCAATTATAGAGACAGAGATGGTATACTTCAGATGGCCCAAAAGAAAGGACCACTGCAATACAATGGTATGCCTATATCAAAATACCCAGACTTCTCCCCTGCCCCTGCAAAAACAACATGCAAACTTTCAGGGAGTGAAATGCAGATCATGAGAATCTAAATTACAATACAGTATGCTAATCCCAACCTGCTCTGAATCCAGGATAATGAAACTGAATAGTTCAACACTCCAGCAGAAGCAGGTAAATGGCTAGAGAGCTACACTAGGTGCCCCAAATCAAAAGTCCTAAGCAACAGGGAGGACCAGGAAAGGCCTAAGATGACTTGCTCTACACCTCTTAATACCTTCTGGCCTTAATCAATCTACTTTGCACCAAGACCACATATTGGCAGTAATGAAAACCAGTATCCCTCCAAGAGTCTTGAGCATTTATAGTCTCTGACCCTTTAAAGGATTCTTCCTACATCCACACATTGGGTAGCTAAGTTGACCTACCAGACATAGCAAATCTGACACTCTGCAGACCAGTAACAGCCTCACAGCAGCAGAACTTATTTACTAACTATGCTTCACTTCCAGATGCCACGTTGAGGTGCTATGCTGCAGTAGGATTGCTACTCTAAGTTCACAAGAACTTTAACTCAAATATCCTACAAAGACAATGGACTTCAGGAGTATCCTATGAATAATACTTTAGGTGAAAGTGCTCTGGACTGATACTTCTGGAGGGCCCATAACCAACCATCACTGACTGCTCCTCCCTAACGACAATGGTGTCCAAGTAAGCTACAGCTGAATACCATAACCTCCTTCCTCCCACCCAAGGGTCCCTCCCTGTTAGTCTCCCATTAGTTAAAAGTTCCACTTTGTTAGTGTAAGGACTCACCCTGGTGGTCTAAGGGCCATTTATGCACCCGCTTGATGACGTCATTGCGCATGGTGCAAAATTAAAATAGTATAAAAGGGGAATTCAGTTTTCTGCACATTTCCCATTGTTAGGTTCTATTAGAGGGTTCCTGGGTGTTTAATCCTTGTGATTCCTGCCTGATCTACTGTGTATTGACCCTTGCTTTGCCTGACTATCTCCAATCCTGACCCTTGCCTGCCTGCTTGATTATTCTGACTCTCTCCAATCCTGCTTGTTCTGCTCTGCTTGTGCTGGCCTGGCCTGCCTGTTCCATTCTGTGGTGTCTGGTGTTGTTCTTCAATCCAGTAACCTTGGTGAGACGATCGTGCCCCTTTGTTCATCCAAAACCTTTTAGCTTTGCTCCTCTCTCAATTAAGACCTGGTGGCATCCAATTAGCCGAGGACTACACTCGAGGTGAAAGGCAGTGGTCATAGGCAGAAGTGAGAGCCGAGACCAGGGATCTTAGCTTGGGTTCTGGATTTAGGGTGCCGTTCGTGACAGTTAGGTTGTACAATAACACAAAAGATGTGCCCACTCTCCACACAAAATGGTCACATTGCAGATTCCATAGTTATGGGAACAAGACCCACCCAATTTTAAAGGGCAGGTAGGGTGGGATAGGGAAAAAACAGTTGGGGAATTTTTTATGCAATGTTTTTCCTTCATGCTGTTTACAGTGTCATATGGTCATTGAATGGAATTGCCACTTTACAGGTTAAAACTACTACCAGTGGTGTAGTAGTAATCTACTGAGTAGACTCATGCCGTCATCCCTTAACATAATCTCCTGGAATATCAGAGGTCTACATTCCAAATTCAAGTTACATAGTTACATAGTTACATAGTCTGCAAGGGACAATTTATATCTGATCACTGTGGCAGATACTTAATACTCCACTGCACAATAGCCAACAAACCATTGACCATGTTCAATCTATATGTGCCCACAACCTTCCATACTACTCTTCTAGACCAACTTTATTAAAATAGCCAACCTCCTAACCACATCACTTTGCATTATGGGAGATTTCAACTCCCCTTTGGACTGGCAAATGGACAAAACAATGATCCCGGGCCCTCAACTTGGTAGATGCATGGAGATGGAAACATACAACAATGAAAGCATACTCTTCCATTCAGTGATCCACCAGTTGCGATCCAGAATAGATTTGGCACTGGTATCCCCTGATATACTTCCCACCATTGACAACATAACCTTCAGATCCTGAATACTATTGGACCACTCTCCCCTCCTAATTACACTGGGGTGGCTCTCTCCCACAGGCTCGATTTCATGAGATTAAGTCCCATGTGGCTCCAATTGAAGAAGTAGAGAAAGCCAACACCGCAGGGTACTTAGAATACTGGGTAATCAATGCTAACTCTGCCCCCAAGTGATACTCTAGGATGCATCCAAAGCAGTAATCAGCTGGTTTCTAATCAAAGCCATCGCAGAAAGATGAGGTACCAAAGATGCATTCAAACAGGCCTTTATAGCAGATCCAACCACATTACACACTCCATACTTATTGCTGCTAGGAACACACTTGAGACAAAATACAACTCTTACTCAAAAGGCCATTCTGTACTAAAAATACTTTGAAAAATGGGATAAAAATGGTCAAAAACACAATCTCAGTCCACAACCATCCCATATACAGTAAATACTCCACAAATAGAGATAATCTGACCATCTTCACAGCTATAACCCAACAGTTTGCAGGATTCTACCAATTTGTATAATTTGACGACTAACTAAAAATATCAATTTACCATACCTTACAACTTTAACATTAAGCATGAACCTAAGCGGTCCAGGGTTGTGGCATTGCTGGACTCGGCCAAAGCATTTGATTCAATCGAATGGACATACCTGTTGGAGGTACTTCGAAAGTTCAACCCTCTATACCAGTAAGGGTTAAAGGGATCACATCTATACCCTTTCTCCTCCACATAGGCATGCGATAAGGCTGCCCCCTATCTCCCTTATTATTTACTTTAGCCATCAAACCCATAGCTGCCTTTATTAGAGATATTCCTCTCATATGAGGCCTCTCTGTAGACAGGAAAATCACAGAGACAATTTCCCTTTACTTGGATGATCTATTGATATAGCAAGCAGACACAGACAGCTCTTTAAGGAAATCTCCTTGCCCTGGTTGACAATTATGGGGAATTTGCAAGCCTCCATATTAACAGATACAAACATATTCTATTCCCAATAGATGGAGACACTGTGAGACCCCTTCACCCCTCAGCTCCTTTCTGCTGTGCCTCTTATTTTAAATACTTGGGAATTATAGTCCACACCAGCCCTGCACAGTTCATAAACCTCAACTTAGAACCAATGGTTTCTTGCTTCTCATCCGATCTCAAAACATAGGCTTCCTATATCTTTTCCATGACGCTCCAATTTATATCCCCAAAACTTGTTTTAAAAAATAAACACACACCTACTACCATTTATTTGGAATAAGAAAGTCCCAAGAATAGCTTGAGAGAAATTAACATCGCCATACAACGAGGGTGGCCTATGTTTTTGGCATTACAAATATGCTACTTATATTGGTGGTTTACCGAGATCCCTATAACCCCAATATGACCCCCCAATCTTTACTAGTAGGATCCTTGGAAGGCTCAACTATACAGTGGGCACATGTTTAGGGCAATAGGACAACTTTATTTATTAAAGGTTTCCTGGCTTGTGTAGTGTAATGTAGTGGCTGTAACATACACCTCTATTATACGCTTAAGTTTGCGCCGTATGCAAAGTAGGCATCGCTAGCATAAATGTGCCTGGTGAAGTAACGGTAGCGCTTTAGTGAATTTGCCCCTATGTCTCTCCCTCTTTGGGCCAACTCAAACCCCCCTCAGTATTGTGTTCTAGAGAACTTTTTGTATTGGCCCTTTCAAGGCATCAAATATCTAGACCTCATCCAAGCTTTGCTTCATATCCTACCTCGCAACAGTATTTTCAAATGGAACGCCTCTTTAAAGTGGACCCGTCACCCAGACACAAAAATCTGTATAATAAAAGTCCTTTTCAAATTAAACATGAAAAACAATTTCAAATTTTCATTAAAGCATTCATAGCTGTTTTAAGCTCATTTAAAAAGCTCAGCTGTCAATCAAATATTGTTTGCCACTCCTCTATGACTTTCCATTCAGCACTTCCTATACATGTATGTCACTGCTCCCCACACATTCCCCCAGTTCCCCCATTTAATTGTGTAGCCAGGACATAGGGTTAGACATCGGGTCCCCCAATCTGGTGCATAAACAAGATTCTGAGATGATGCAAGGCTTGCCTTAATAACAGTGTCCACAAAATGGCTAATACCTGCTTGTTATAATTATGAATTCCCAGACTGAAGAAAACAAGATTAAAATAATTTAATTGGGTAAATTCTTTAAATTTGCATCTTCTGGAGAATAATGTTGGGAACAAGTAATGTTCTCCCCTAAAACACACACAATAAACTAAAACAGGTATGGGATCCATTTTCCGGAAACCCTTATCCAGAAAGCACCGAGTTACTGGAAGGCAGTCTCCCATAAACTCCATTATAATCAAATAATCTAATTTTTAAACAGTACCTTGTACTTGATCCAAACTAAAATATGAAATAATCCTTATTGGAGGCAAAACCAGCTAATTGGATTTATTAATTGTTTAAATGATTTTCTAGTAGATTTAAGGTATGAAGAACCACATTATGTAAAGATCCAGACAAACCCAGGTCCTGAGGATTCTGATAACAGGGTTTATACCTGTAGTTGATTGTGCCAATATTGATAAATAATGTTGCGGCTTTGCATTAAGCTTAATGCAAGGTCTGTGGCCCTTTGGACTGACCTTATTTTAAGACTTTTACTTAGTGATTAATCACCATAGGAGGATGTCTCATTCATATTTGCTTTTCACACTTGTTCTTTCAAACTTTCAACTTTTCATTTAAAGAGGCAAAATATTTGATCAGATATAAAATAAGAATCAATCTAATATGGATGGTGCTTACCTGCATTTCTTTTTTGCCTTAAAGGAACAATAATACCAAAAGCTGAAAGTGTCTTAAAGGCATGACAATATTTTTTGTTTGTTTTTATCATTGCCTTTTTCTTGAAATTGAGCCACACTTTTTGAGCTTTCACTTTTAGAGAAGTGGATAAATAAATAAATAGCATTCCTTCAGCAGAACAAATGCATTTTGTTGACCCTCAAAAAACTGTTATTGTTTTTGGTTAAAAGGGACAGCTTTGTTATTCATTAAGCACATCTGCTATACTGATTATTGCTCACATATTCCATTCTGTTTTTCTATGGTGTCAAGTCAGAATGTTTTTTGATTCATTACAAAGTATTCTCTTTTTCATTATGGTATGTTCATGAATCATACCATCATGTTTTTTCCACCAAACTAAATTAATACGAAATTAAATTGTGCAGCAGCTCCTTCAAGGCATTAACAGGGTATTCACTTAAATGTCAAATCTGGATATATTACATACATTTTGCATTTTTTTGTATAAATTCCAGCTTCTAGTTTACTTCTGCTGACTGCCTTGACCTTCACTAATATTTAGAATGCTAAATGCATCAGGCAGGCAAAATTTGTGGCAGGGAATACATTGGCAATGCTGCTCGTGTTGTGGAACTCTTTACAAAATAATTATATTGTATATCAATATAAATGATAGGTGGTCCTATGTCATCCATCCATCATCTTATTCTAAATGCATAATAGCTTTTTGTTCATGAAATCAAGTTTTCTCCTACAGCCAAGGACACTGGCCTTACTTATCCATGCCCCCTGATAAAATAGTTTAATAACGACAATCCTGTAATTATGCAGTAAGAAACTATCCGTAGGGCCCATACACATTATTCTCAATAGAAAACGTGTAACAGCAAGGCTTTTTTTTTTAACTTTTACTTGTATTGGATACTAATGAGCAAATGAGAAAGAAGGTGCCTGCTTGAGTGCAAAACAAAATAGAATTTTGTGTTTCCTTCATTTATATTTCCTCTAAGATGGAGGGGTAGGCTGAGTCTTGGAAGAAGGAAATAAGCATAAACAGTGTGTGTAAGCTCTGCTCTAAAGATAGGCAGTTCAAATTATATGTGATAAATAAAACCTTG
Organism: Xenopus borealis; assembly: GCA_024363595.1. Taxonomy (NCBI): domain Eukaryota; kingdom Metazoa; phylum Chordata; class Amphibia; order Anura; family Pipidae; genus Xenopus; species Xenopus borealis. The sequence goes on along the minus strand of CM044435.1, from coordinate 24,809,777 downwards.
ATGGCTAAAGTAATGTAAAGTAAAGTGCCTAGTAAGGCATGAAACTCAGGCTGTTTGTCCTAATAAAATGACTTGGTACTCAGATTTTAGTTGCTTATTGGGGTGTGGAAGAGACACAAAATTATTGTAGAGAGCATCTACCCTAAAGAATGTATTTACTTTAATTTTACTGCATCAATTTAAATCACTGTATTGCATAAACATATTAGAAAGCATTATCATGATGTGTGCTATAACTCTGCACAGTTGTTAGTTTATTCACCTAGTACTGTATATAGAAGCAAAGCTTACCTTGCACTGGTAGGGGACCTGTTATCCAAAAGGATCAGGTCCTGGGGTTTTCTGGATAACAGATCTTTCTGTAATTTGGATCTTCATACTTAAGTCTACTAGAAAATCATTTTAACATTAAATAAACCCAAGAGGCTGGTTTTGCTTCCAACAAGGATTAATTATATCTTAGTTAGGATCAAGTACAAGGTACAATTTTATTATTACAGAGAAAAAGGAAACCTTTTTTAAAAAATGTGGAATGTTTTTGAATAAAATGGAGACTATGGGTGATAGCCTTTCTTTAATTTGGAGCTTTCTGGATAATGGGTATCCAGATAATGAAACCCCTATCTGTACAGCATATATAGTAGGGGCAGATTTACTATTAGTTGAATTTCGAATAAAAAAAAAAAAGATCAAAATTCAACCATCTACATTGTAATAGGTCCATTTTTGATCGAATTTGAATTTTTCGAAGATTGATCGAATCAATCGAATGATTTTCAAAAAATTTTAGATTTTCCAGGACTTAGAAAAATTTTCAGGAAAGCTTCCAGGAGGTCCCCCATATGCTACAATGGCAAAGTTTGAAGCATCACAAGTAGTCGTGTGGAAACTTCCCACAATAGAAACGTGGCCCAGGTGCTCCTGCCCTAGGCCCTCAGCTCAGGGAGTGGACATTCCATAATTGTAACAAACTAGTTGGTGCAAGGCACACTGAAAACTCACATTCGGATCAGACCAAAACAAAAAATAAGTAAAAATGGAAACTTTAATTTATTTATTCATTTCTCGCCTGACGCATTTCGTGTCAATCAGACAATTAATCATAGGCTCAAGTGTACAGATCATGAGACAATATTTGAATACAAAGACAACCAATCACAAAACAGGGAGGGGTCAAGGGTGATGTGGTTTTTCCCCTTGACCCCTCCCTGTTTTGTGATTGGTTGTCTTTGTATTTAAATATTGTCTCATGATCTGTACACTTGAGCCTATCATTAAGTGTCTTATTGACACGAAATGCGTCAGGCGAGAGATGAGTAAATAGAATAAAGTTTCCATTGGGTTTCCAGCGTGCCTTGCACCAACTAGTTTAAGTTACAATGGCAATTCGGCAGCTTTAAGGTGACAAATAGTCAAATTAATTTTTTTTTAAAGATGCAGTACTTTGAAATTAAAATTTTTGATTTTTTTTCACTTTGAATTACTTTAAAATTTGTATTTTAAAAATTAAAATTTTATTCAAAAATTCACTTTAACCCATCGTAAATGCGTCCCTTTGGGGCAAATTTACTATTATTCCTACAAATAATTAGTTTCTATTTGATATTCGATTAGCATTTGATTTTCGAATGTTAATCGAATAGTTCTAGGCTACCTTTTATTCGATATTCGATCATTCGATGATCGAATACAAACCTATTCGATCAGTCGAATAAATCATTCAACCGAACGAAGAAATCATTTGATCGTTCGAATGATTCGTATGATTCCAACGATCGAACAAGCACTCCCATAAGCTTCTATTGCAATTTGGTAGGTCCAATGTGCCGAAGTAGGCAATCGAAGAAACTAAAATCCTTCGCTGATCGAATGATTGAATATTCGTCCATTCGACTCTATTCGAATTTATTTGATCGTTCGACCATTCCCTATTCGATGATCGAATATGCCAAAATTCACATATTCAACCAAAAGAAGAAATCCCACGTTCGAACTTCGAATCCTTCACGGGAATTTTGTAAATCTGCCCCTTAGTGTGTAATAGTGCATGAATGAGGCAGGAACTGGCATAGCCACCAATGGCTACCCACAGATGTCATCATAGAAAATAATTTTTATATTGATATTCTATTCTAGTAGAACACTAGGGGGGAATGTAATTAAAGTTGCAAAGAGCAAAACAGTGCACATCTATAAGATTAAAAATCCACATCTCGCAATGTTATATTACTCAAGCGGTTATTGCATTACTAATTGTAATTGCGGATTGCAAATTTTAATTGCGCACTCTTAAGAAGTGCTGAAAGGTGTCATAATCTTTTGGAACAAACATAGCAACTTTTTCAGTAAGAAGTTTTAACATTGACTGCGCATTAGTGTTACCTTAAGGAGACATGCTTGTGTCATATCTTAATTATATACAACAAGGATTGTTGTGTGGTGTATTTAAGAATGCTATGTGATTTACAAGTTAGATAGTATCAGGGCACACAGTTGCTAAATCCACTCCCCTTTGCCCAAGACCAGCTGAGAATCCAGTCCTTCCTATCTCCAAACTGCCTTTTCCACCTTCCAGTGTCCTGATTCGTGAATGGGCTGCCTGAGAAATCCATGCCCTAAATTATTGGTCACTGACCAATCAGAACCTGACACATGTACCCATGAACAGTCTTTTAGTTATTACAATAGGCTAAGTTAGGCAGAGAGTGCTGGGAGTTCCTGGAGTGAGGACACAGATGCCAGACCAAATGGAAGGATGAGTATCAGGGAGGCAGTGGATTTAGTTCCAACATATCCATATTTGTAATTATCTTTGTAAATATTTGTTATACTTTCAATTTTGTATAACTTGTTTTCTGTGTATCATTTCTGTAGATATGTGTATATAGCTTTTGTAAATAAATGTATATTTTGACTGAACTATCGCTTTCATTAAAGAACCCTTACAACCAGGAATACTTATGTACTTGTGTATATGAGAATAAATATATATTTACATAAATAGATCCTTGGTCAGCAATTAGCATAAACTATAAAATTTGCAAACGGCCTTCCACTGTCGGAAAGATCACTAAACAGTTTCCGGGTTCGTAAAAGCTATATTAAATTTGCGCAAAGCAAAATGTGTTCATGCAGAGGCATAACTTTTCGCTTGTTTTTTCCATTACCGACTTTTATTACATTCCCCTATAGTTGTTTACAATTCAAAAGTGCTTAATTTTTTTTAATAATGAAAAACCAAACTGAAAAGTCTGGTGCTATATAGCAGTGGTCCAAAACCAGTGGCTCACCAGCCCCTTGGATGTTGCTACCAGTGGTCTCAAAGCAGGTGCTTATTTCTTCCAAGTTTGGAGGCAAACCAGGTGTGATACCAAACAAAGCTTCCTGTAGGAAGCCACTTGGATTTGTGAGTTAAATGTGTCATGACTCCGGGTTAATTGAAGAAACTGTGTTATCTAAAGTCATCTTAACTCATTTAATGCATTTAACCTTTTCAATAGCATACCAAAGCACCATTGTTTTCAATGGTGAACTCTAATTGGATGGGATGCTGTGACACAATATTCTGTGCTAAGTGGGATAAATGGGATAGATGAGTTAAGTTATTCTTTGTCAAATGCACAATCCAAAGTGGCTTCATCTGTAAGTGCAACTAAATGGTCAACCATAGCACTTATCTTGCACCATCCATAAACATTTTTCATTCTTGTGTTGCTCCCCAACTTTTTACATCTGACCATTGCTCATGGGTAATAAAGATAGACCCTTGCTATACAGCATTCATTTGGTAGTTTGGGTCTGTTTGAAAATTTCTATTGCTGGTGATTATAAACCCAGATGTTCTGTTATGTAACCTCATTGCAATTCAGACACTTACTTGGTATATCCCCGTTCCTTCATTTTATGCCTGGCCCATGCCATTTCAAATTTTCCTAATGGAATTGACTATTTTAGAGACAAATATGTTACACATTGTACAAAGTAGTTCATAATGTATTCTTCCTAGCATGGCTAGCTGCAGGGATTATTTCCACACTTACAGCAAAAGCTGGTTTAATTGGTGTGACTTCAATCAAGTTAATTCTGATTAAAATAGTCTAATAATCTGTTTACAGGCTATAAAATAAGATTAGGAAAAACAAAATTTATATTATATATTATTCCATACATAAAATGTGTGTACATATATTTATATTTTGGCATATGTATAATATATATATATCAGCTGTTTAGTAATACGGGAAGATGTAGTTAAGAATTAATATTTACATAGCTACATACAACTGACTTATTCCTCACAACTGAATGTAAGAAAGTCCAGTACAGATGTTATCTGGTTTGGGATTGAGGTGTAGTGATTAGGAGAATAAAGTTAATTACAGCACTGGGGCTCATTTATAAACACTGAGCAAATTTGCACTTGGGCATAAACCATAGCAACCAATCAGTGGTTAACTTTTTTATCCAGCTGCAGATTAAACACTGAAAGCAATGATCTGATTGGTTGCCATTGGTAATTGCCCAGGTGCAAATTTGTCCAGTGTAAATAACCCCAAAACTGCAATATTTTAACTTGCAGGTTTGACTTGATAGTGACTGAGACACTTTTACAGAGCAGGATTCCTAGAGATTCAGACTGAGAATCAATTTGGTCACTCTACTTTGGTTTCAGAAGAATGAAATTAAATTTGTTTGTATATTGGAAAGAATTGGAAAATGCCCCTTCCTTTAGCAAATTATGGAAAGGGCAGAAACCTGCTTGGAGTCACTCTGTGTGTCATTGACTCTGACCTATAAAAAAAGGCATTGCTGCTTCTGCTATTTTAGCAGAACCTCCACATACGTTATACAAAACCCTGATTTGAATATAACTTATAACTTAATGTAGTGGTGATAATTATGCATGAAATAGGGGAATTGTAAAGCATTGTGCAAGAATTATGTTTAATAAAGATAATTTCCTATTGACACCACTGGTTTCTGGTATCAATCACATGCTGTTGCCAATCACACTGGTACATGTGTTGGCCTACATCCTACTGGCTTGCTATATCACCATCTAGTTGCAGCTGGAGGCACTGGAGGGGTCATGTACCAAGTGCAGAGTAGGTGAAAATTGCAAAAAAAAAAAAAGTGCAATGATGGAGAGCAGATAACCCTGTACCTGGACAAATACAGTGCATTCAACAGCTCTAAGGGGTGGGGAGGCTATTGTACATACTGTAAGTGCCTCTCTTCATGCCTCTACCCCATCTTGCATATCGTTCACTTGAAATGAACTTCAAAAGCATCCAATCTTTACAATTTATATGTAGTTTTTAGTTTTCCCCGCATTTTGGCATGTATTTTTGAGCTGAATAAGGGAAGAGCAAGTAATTCTTTTTTTATGAAACTACAGAAACTTAAATTCATATAGCTACTGTATAAATGACTACATATTCTATTTAATACACAAACATCTCATAAATATCACTAGTTTCCCTTTAAATCTTGAAAGCTGCATCCCCAATAAGTCCAACTTCCAAACATACAAGGGGTATTTTTTTGTGTGGGTTGTTTACTATAATACTTGCACAGCGACTCCCCGATGTTTTAACTCACTATATTATACAGCTTCTGCTGGTTAGCTTAAGAAATAAAGTGCAAAGCTAAAGGAACAATCGATCAGCAGCTGTTTTGTCCTTTAGGGCTTATCTATGTGGCTTAGTTCTGTGTCATTAAATAACACTGGAAGTTGATTAAGTTAAAGGTTAAGACTGAGTGGCAGATCATATGCTGATCACAACTGCAGACTTCTGGGGATGTAATTAATTTATTTTTTAGCCTCTGTGGTCCTTCTACAATATCATGTAAATTTTATAAGTATTCATTCAAACTGCAAGTATAACATTTTACTGGGCCTTATTTGTGTGCTTTCTAAATTATTGTATACTTTTTGGTCTTTCTACTGCCTACTTGATAAAAATAGTAGTTGTGGTTCTGTATGTATTCATCTTGGGTGGGGACATGGCCTTTTTAACCTCAGGAAATAAATCATTGGTTACAGATATACAGTATACCCTGGAGTTTTAAAGGACTTGATAAAATTCAAAAGAGAAAGGTAGTTTTGTATTTAAGCATTGCCTCCTTTCTTATTAAAGTTCAAAGCAATTCTCTGAAGTAGAACAAAATCTATAGCTGCTTTATAAACCCACTTCAGTCATCATTTATATTTTTCTTTTCCATCTTCAAAATTCTTCTTTGAAGCAAAACAGATGATGGATTAGCCCACTGCTAAAAAATATACTCTCTCTTATGTGTGAAAGCTTGGTAATTGGTACAAAAAAATGCTTAGTGTCTCCTAATATTCATATAATTAGATTATCTATGACTCCTACATCGTTTAAAAAAACCAAGAGTAATATAATCCAGGGCTGTTTACTCTTTACTTTTCTGATTGCATCAAAGGTTGCTGGCATCAAAACTACATCAACATATTTGTTAACAGAGCAGGTATTTGAACACAATGAAGACTAATCCTGTTGTTTTTAGGACACGGCACTTAAAGTCTAAAGCCTGACTGGGCAGCTAAACTATGGTTCAGATACAGTAACTGGATAATAGGAAATCCTCTCCCAGAGCTTTAACGACATGGCTGTCTGTGATCCTTAATTGATTCTGAAATGCCAGGCATTTAATAGAAATGCAGAAAAATATTATGCAATTGTACTTCATACACTACACAGGTTTGGTAAATACACAAAAAAAGGACATGAGTAGTGATGGGCGAATTTATTCGCCAGGGGCGAATTCGTGGCGAATTCCCGCGATTCGCCACTGGCGAATAAATTCTCAAATTGCCAGCAAAAATTCGCCAAAAAAACGAGTCGTGCGTTGTTTTTGACACGACGCGTCGAAAACGACGCGCGACTCGTTTTGCTAATTTTTTCGCCAATTTGCGAATTTCGCTGGAAATTCAAAAATTTTTCGGCGAAGCCAAACGGATGAGATTCGCCCATCACTACACATGAGTATGTATTATGAGGCTCAAGCTTCTAATATTAGCCATAACCATTATTAGTCAATTTAATAATAAAATATAAAACATAATGTTAACCAAATATGTTTCTTTTCTTTGAAATGACAGAAAACATCATGCTTGACAAGCTAACCCTGTTCTCCAAAAAGCACATTTTGATCTTAGAATCACTTTTACGAAGTTCATGTCATAAAATATTGCCAATAAAATGCCACCTGCTGTATTTATAAAGTTGTTAAATTATTTTACACAAATGTGAAGCCCAGTTTAAAAATAAAAAAGAGGTTTTAACTTTTTAACAAATAAACACAGTTGAATAAAAATTGGCATAGCTTTTGACATAGAATTTGTTTCGTGCCAAAAAGTCTTCCCCACTGGAATGTATCCCATTATCTATATTGGGTTATTATACCAGGTCTCGAACATTGTGTGATACTGGTGTGATCACAGCAACTGGACTTGCTGAAACATTTTAAATGAAGACGTTTCAATGCTTATCCGAGCAGCTTCTTCAGTTCAACTGACTGGTGTGGGGAGTTCTCATGATATAGGCACAAATTCACTAAAGCTCGAAGCGTCTAACGCTAGCGCTAATTCTTCAGTGTGACGTAATTTGGTAACTTCAGAAATTCACTAACACCGACTCAACTTTGCACTCTTGCAAACTGATGAAGGACCGTAATTACGCAAATTCACTAAGATCAAC
>CM044435.1:24764244-24782736 GCA_024363595.1 Xenopus borealis | reverse complement strand
TATATATATATATATATATATATATAGAAACCGATGAGAGAACGCTCCAACTCTGAATTAATTCCCCATACCAGGTGCTCTGTCCTCAGTGTCCTGGACTGTGGCATATAATGCATCAAACGAATGGACGGCACTTCTGGACAGGCTTTATTGGCAAATGCAGTACAATGCCTAACACATTTCAGGAGTGTATCCCTTAATCCTAGGCTATGATTAAGGGATACACTCCTGAAATGCTTTAGGCATTGTACAGCATCTGCCAATAAAGCTTATCCAGAAGTGCTGTCCATTCTTTTGATGTATTATATATATACAAAATTGTATTAGGGAAATTAAGAATTATGGGCAATTTGATCCTACAGAACATTGCAAAGATTGCAAGCTCTATAGCAATAGACATGTAAATATGTGGTTAGCATGTCACTAATGTCATAATATATATTCCCTATGCAACTTAATGCATATTTATTATGCACGTTACTAAATATAAAATCCTGCACAATCAGCAGTTGGGAAAAATGCCTACTGCACAAAAAATAAAGATCAATGCAATTCAAGATCCTACATAAAAACAAGTCTCAGAAAAGCCTTATAACACATCTAAATATTGTCCTGCTTTGCTTTCATGAATATACTCTAAAGGAAAGGGACACAAACCTTGATTATTTAAGAATAAGTGTCTTTTACAGTATTTCAAATCTGAAAAATTAAAGCAATCCTATTTGCATGGAGGATTTATTTTTTATGTAGTATAGTATATCTAAAAACCCATCATCCAGAAAACTCTAAATAATGGGAACGCCATCTTTCATTGACTCGGTTTTAAAGTCAATAATTCAAATTTTTAATAATGATTATCTTTTTATCTGTAATAAAAAAGCAATACCTTGTACTTGATAGTAATTATGCTGCATGAATCCATATTGGTGGAAAATCAATCCTATTGGGTTTACTTAGTTATGGACATAATTCTCTTATCCAGAAAACCCCAGGTCCCAAGCATTCAAGATATTAGATCCTATTTCTGTATTCCTTTAAATATTTAAGAATTATCTGATGTATATTTGAGAATGTATATTGTTTTAAGACTGACTTCATACTTGGCAAGATATTGAGGCTGGTTAAAAAAATGCATGCATCAGTCAGAAGAAACGAATCACAAACTATATAGAAAAGAGATGGGAAACTCCTTCAGCATATTATTGATTGAATATTGCTTCTAGTACATCTGCATTTTGCTTGCTGTATCTGAATCCTTTTCCTTCCACTGCAATAAAACTGCCCCCATGGTAGGCATACAGTTAGCACTGTACTGTATACAATAATGTTGCTTTTTATACAGACTCTCTCTGCCATTCAATATTAGAACTCCTATAAGTACATTCATGCTTCTATCTTTTCTGCTATTGCAGTGGTAGTCGGATTAGAGTTTGGAAACATGAATAAAACATAATAAAAAATTAATCAGTACCTTATAAAAGATAAATACATACATAAATAAAGGTTCATTTATTATCATATCATGTATAATTGTGATAATTTCCAGAAAGTGGCATCAGACAAATTGGAGTCTTACTTAAGCTGGCCATAGACGTAACAAGATCGTTTGTTTCAACACACACGTGTAGAGCTGAATCGTCAAATATACATGTAGAAACAATAGAATTCTACTTGTATCTGACGATTCAGCCCTAACAATGGGCGATGTTAAGGGTGCTTTCAAAGGCATCAGATCAAAATTTTGCGTCCAGCCCGATCAACAAGCTGATCTTCTGATGATATCCGTCGGCTCATTTCCCACCATACACGCACCGAATATCGTACCAAAATTAGTTTCGTATGATATTATCTGTGCGTCTATGGCCACCTTTAGTCCAAGTCTAAGGCAGTTTGCAAGGGTGGAATATTTTGCAGCTGTAACAGCCATTTTTAACTACTTTCACATTTGCATGTTCAAGCTTTGTGCTTAGCATTAATGATGGACTCTGTCCTTGGAAACTGATGGAATAAAAAACAAAAACTACAAGGGAGCATTCAAACAGAAATGAAAGCAATTAAAGAGACAAAAATTCCCCTCAGCAGCCTTTTGGGTAGCTATTTGATCCTCTCACCAAGGAATATAAGCTTTTAATTTCCCCTACCTTTGCTTAAATGAACAGCTAAATTGTGTTAATTTAAATCCCCCATAGAAACGTTTGTTGTCGGGGAGAAATTATTTTTGATTTGAAAGAAAGATTAATTAAAGCCTGTTGGTTTCCAGATGACATTTGTTTTAAATATAATATAAAGATAAATAGCTATATAAATAAAAGGAATACAAGAACACAGGAATGGCAGAATCAACTTCTTCTATCCTGTTGCAAGGCCTTTAGCAATTCACCAATTGTGATTATCTAGTTACTATTAATGGATCATGATTTAATCTTATTAAGAATTATATTTTTTAAAGAGATATAAGATTAGCCCAAGGTCAATGCTTGTCTTCTAAAGATTTTACTAGTGGCGGCATAAGGTTAAAGTTAATGTTAAAGTCAGGTATACAGTTTTAGAACTGAGGGCTGCAGACGATATCCCTTAAAAAAATAGACCCTAATATAAATATTAAAAATATTTATAAGAGTATAAGAGTATGTTTGGTTGTTTTTTTTCCCTGTAACTTATATTGTTGCATGGGGTAGAGAACTGTGACATGCTATATTTTATGTTTTAGGCTTTGGTACCAATCCAATGTGAACATAGCCTTTTAGAAAGGAAGATCTGTACTGATGATGATGGCGACAGTAGCTCTCAATATTTATTAATAGCACATGCTCTGAGCTTATTGGGAGAATTAGCAGCTTAAAAACAAATCTATTCTACCTAACATAGTACAATCAGTTTATGTAACCTCCTTTTACCCATGAGCTTAGCTTCTCAGTGGAAGCCCAGTACACACTGAGCAAGTGAGTGTCACTGATACTCAAATGATGGCTTAATAAGATCCAGTAGTGAACGCCTGTGGACAACTTTTATAAAAAAGGAGCAAGAATCATAAATCCTCTAATAGTGAATTTCATGGTTCCTGAGAGGCTCGGTCAAGTCAGCTAGTATAACTGTAGCAATAAGAAACTAAACAAAACAATTAAACGTATTTAAAATCATTAAATATTTTTAAAATGTTATCACTCATGGAATGGAAATATATACAGCACTATTTAGGTAGCTGTTAAAAACAGTTTGTGAAAAATTTGAAATTATCAGATGTTGATATAATAGAAACAACTGTATAAATGAATTAATGTATAGAGAATACGCTCCCAGTCCTTTTTGACAAATTTGAAGAAATAGAAAAACAAACTTTTGAATGTTTTTCATAGAATATTAATGGAGCAAATATCAGCATTGTCAGAACTAATTGAACTTCTAAATTAAATTGTTTGTGGCAAATAAGGTCATTTACAACTGACATTATTGGTTTTTATGATTTCCAAACAGAAGGTTAACAATCCAGAAATCTAACATCCAGCCATTTGTCCTTCTGTTTAACAGGTAACACTCTTAGAAGAAAGAGTTTGCTGTCAAATAGTTTAACTTTTCAAAGTAGTGTGGTAATTGAACTGCCTCAGTGTATGAACTTTTTAAAAACATCTAGGCAAACTTGTTAACAAGCTATAGAGAGAATGATCTTGTCAAAATGTGGTCTTTATATGCAGATACTTTATGTATATCTTTATAAGGAGCTATGGTACAATTATAAAATATATTAGAATACTGAAAAGTAGTGATGGGAGAATTTATTCACCAGGTGTAAATTTGCTGTGAATTCCCAGGTTTCAGAGTTGGCAAACAAATTTGAGAGCCTACTGCGCAAACTTACTGCTGAAAATTCACCAGATGTGTGCTGGCATCCAAAAATGGATGCCGGCATCCAAAATGACTGCAGGACACCTATTACCTATTTTCCCCAGCCTCTCCAACACGAATGGCTTGGTGAACGGGAGGAGTTCGGCACCACTCCTAGGATATAAGTCCAGAAATTACCCAACACTCAAAGCCAGTGAAGCGGGGATGCACCCCTGCGTGTTTATTCAAAGTCAGTCAGTGATCCCCGCTTCACTGGCTTTGAGTATTGGTTAATTTCTGGACTGGCATCCAAAATGAGACACCGGCATCGTTTGGAAAATTTTTCGCTGTTGCGCGAATTTCGCCAGACATTTTCAAATTTTTCGGCAAATTCACGCATCACTACTAAAATGTGGACAAACATTGTCTTCTAGTGATTATGATTTGATTATGTATGTAACTGATGTAAATAGGAGGGTATTAAAAGATGCCATTCACTATGGTTAGGTCATAGCCATTTAATTTCTTTAGTGCCCACCTTCTTGCTGCTTTTAATACACATTGGCCTGTAAATGTCAAGATTGAAAAAAATACTGTGCTAGTGCTTGAAAAAGTAGGACTTCTTTCAAAAGGATACACAACTTAATCCCCCAGTTTCTACTGTACAAAGTGCACCATTTTTCCTAGGAAACCCCAGTTATTGAGACTGAAAAGAAACACAACCTGCACAATCCAGGTACTAATAAGGAATAAGGTAGGTTTGTATGTATAACTTTACTTGTAAAGCACTGTAAGAATGTGCAGCACTGTAAGATCTTAAATATAGAAAAGTATACATAGGAAGGACAAGTAACATAAATCAAGGCAGGTAATATTTGGCAGTAGAATTAATATGATTATTGAAGGAGAGAAACTGATTGAAATGCAGTTGTATATTTTTAGACCATTTGCACAAACCGGAGTGTTACGTTTAAGCTTAAAATGCTATTTTAACATACATAAACCATTTAATGGGGTAACTACACCAATTTTATTTGTACATGATGAAAATAATTTGATACAATGTTTCAATATACATTAACTAGAAATAGTAAGTTGCTTGGTAATGATTTATAAGTTTCACTGCAGTTTTCCTTGTTATAAATACAGAGATATTTATACTCAATGTCCAGCTGAGGAAAAGGAACATTGCAGATTTCTCTTACCAAAGTAAATTCTATAAGCAACTTCTTTGGCACCTTTATCCTTCACACCTTGGTTATCCTTGCTCTGATTCAGTACATAGAGAAATTCCAGTGGCACACTGAATTTTGAATCAAGTGTATGTTTTATTCACCCCAAACACATACAGAAAAAGGCAATGTTTTGGGCCACCTGGGCCCTTTATCAAGCCTAGTGCAACAATCATGTTATCCACATTTAAAGTGTGAGGAAGGGGTGTGGATAGAGTCCCCTCTCTTTCCTTGAAGGATTCAAATTTCGTATTTTTTTGGGCTACTTGGATCATCGAATAGCCAAAAATTCGATTTGAATTTGCCAAATCTGAAAATTCGAATTCGATAGTCGAAGTACTGGCCCTTTAAAAAAAAAATTCAGTATAACAATTCAGCAGATTAAACTGACCGAATTGCTATATAACCCTATGGGAAGTTCCCATAGGAGTTTCCCAAGTTTTTTTGATCAAATAAAAAAAAATTTGATCGAATGGTTAAAATCGAATCGTTCGATTCTAATGATTTTATTGATCAAATTTTTCTTATTTGATGGTTCGATAAATCGAATTGCATTAAAACCCCTCGAAATCTGCAGTGTATACATAAAAAAGAGTCCTTAGTCTTCCTCAGAAATTATTTATTAACATTATCAGAGCTGTTGTGCTCTGATTCAGTAAGCACTTTCTATCATTATCAGTTATGTACTGTATAAAGGGCTAATTAAAAAGTATTTACAATTAACTTTAACATCAGTTTACTTTGTAACATAAAAAAATAAAAATGTTTAAAAAAAAACAAACAAACCATGAACACAATACAATACTGGAATTATGTTTGTTGGCATGCTATGCAAATGTAAAAATATTTGGCTTGTATTCCTACAGTTTAGATAGGAAATGTATTGTGTTGCAAATCCAGCAGCTGAGAAGCTCAATGTTAACCCTCAATCTCTTCTCATGTATCAGATTTAAAAATACCTGACAGTCTTATTTATTGGAGCACAAAACTTTCAAGCAGGGATTTATTTCCAAACTGGCCCATAAGCAGTCTTGGACTTCCTCTGAGTCTTGAAAAAAATGTATTGTTTTGTTGTCCTGCTATAGGAGCTGGCACTAAATAGCACATACAAAAAATCAGTTTGGGAATATAATATGAGGCAGATGAGAAAGAGGATCACAATGTCTCTACAAGAAGCCATTTGCTTTTCCAACATAATCACACCCCAGGCAACCAACAGTAACAGAGTGCAAGGTGCTGAATCATTTCTGTTTTTGCAGAGGGACTATCCATACTCCATATTGCTGATCTGATTACATTTTTTTGCCTCAGGGTCTTTTTACTGTAATTTTGGTTCCTAGATTTCTATCCCGTGATGTTTTGTCCTCGTACTATATGCCAGGAAAATGCTGAGGTACTTTAACTTCCTTGCTTGGGTACAAAAAAACAAAACAATTATAAAGGTTTCTTGTAGATCTGCTTAATTGCAGACTGTGGTTTAAAACTCCAAAAGGGAAGGGGCATAAAGGAAGTCTCCCAGGCCTGCATTTATACATCTTATTTATAGACATTATGCAAGTTTTTTCTTTCTTTACTTTTTCTTTTCATTATTTCTGTTATTTTTTATTTTACTTTGATTTGTAGAGAATTTCCAATAAAATATAAGTAAAAAATAAAAAAAACTCCAAATACCCCCAAAAAACTATAAACCTGTCCTTCTCGATTTGCCACACATAAAGTGATTGCCGTTGCTGGTAATTTCTGAAATGAATATAATGCTTAACAATAATCATACCAATACTAACAATAACAATAATATAATTTGTAAATAGCTACAGTATATATACGTACATTTGGTTTTATGCTGAAAAGGGTTATGTGCACAACTAACCCAAATTGATCTAGTTCTATTGCTCAGTGTTGCTCATTAAGGTTTTATACATTAGCCTCATTTCTACCCATAGCTGAATGATGTCTTGCTAGTTGGGTGCTCCCATAACGTTTCTAAAGCCACATAATACATATACAATACACAAGAGCCATGAATATCCTGTAAATGATATCCATATAAACAGTGCTTAGTAATGTAATCAGTTATAATCGGAGCTTAGTGATGTCATGTCTGTCACATTACTCACTTAAACGTGTATTATAATAAATACAGTACACCCTGTTGCAAAATATGAGGATATAAGAACTCACTCTGGAGTTCCACGACCTGTATAAAAATACTTGGCCTTTGGTTTTGTGCTTTTACATGGTCATGGAACTCCTCATTAACTTATACAAATATATAACATTATATATATATATATATATATATATATATATATATATATATATATATACACAAGAGGGGGGAATTGATTCACTATAAATGACTGTGTTACTTCCCCATACTATTTCCTGTAAAATTGTTTTGGCCTAAAAAGGAGGTAGTGGGCATTACTCACATTTAACCCATCTTTCCATGATACCAGAAGACTTAACCAATTTAATTAGATGATTTAAGTATACAGTGATAAAGCTGCTGTCTCATCAACTAAGGATGATGAATGAATGTATAATGTATGCTAGTATAAAAAAAAAGCCTTGTTAAATTCATCCTGGAGATTACCTAAACTATAATTATGACAGAACTGATGGATATTTTATGGATGATGGATATGTAAATATTTCCTGTTCTCGATAGCTCAGCCTAAATAAATTTTCTACTTTAAGACAAATTTAAGAAGAAAAAAAAAAAATAGCATAATGTATGAATGACTTTGATGTGAACATGTCCTTAAGGAACCAGCAGACAAAGGATGCACCTGCCTAGCTGGGTAATTGTAAAGATTCTGAACAATGATACTCTTCCACAGTCTAACAATACATCTGTAAAGAAAGCTTCAGGTCTCATGGGTGAATGTGCAACTTCATCTATGAAAGTCTATAATGCCGGTTCATTAAATAGATATCAATATCACAACTTACAACAAGCAGAAGCCTTTAACAGACCAAAAGAGATATATTTTACGTCAATGCATTTGGTTTGCACAGATGGCCTCGTCAAAGATTTTCTCAGGATGAAATGACTCTCATATATATCAATACTTGTCTCTATTGCAATATATTTCACACAAAGGACGATCATGGTGGAAAGTGGTTAGCCATTTAACAAAGAAAATGTAATTATCATGTTTGCCAGAGGAATTTCTATGGTTTTAAAAAGAGAGAGAGAGCGGATGAACATATTACTTGTCAGAAACAGACTAGATGTTCATGGTAAATTTAAGGCTGAACAAGGCTCTTTCTAGACAAAAAAAAATATCCATTATGCTTTCTACAGAAATAAAAGCCTATGATTTGCAAAATCCCAACCTGAGTCCTGTTAAGAGTGAAGGTTAAAAAGTTTTATATAGATTAATATACCATATACTGGGATTGTTACATTAAAGCTTATTAAAAGCAATAGATTGCTTAAAAGATTGAATAGATTGCTTAAAAGGTTGAAAAAGGTCTTTTCAAACTTCCTATATTATGATATTACCAAAGTATCTTTATAATATGACTTTAAAGTGATGGATAAATGAAGGCTCCATTATGGTATTCAGTAAAATCAAAATAGTATCTGCAGGTTGTAAAGCTGGGACATACCAATGGTTTTATAAGTCTGGCTTAAGTTACATTTAAGGTCAACAAGAATTATTATTATTATGTATTTCTATAGCGCCAACATATTGCGTAGAGCTTTAAAGTAAACATGTTTATACAACTAAATCACATGAATTACTTACATATGGAGTTACATACAATCATAATCAATGCCGGTACAAAAGGTGAGGAAGGCCCTATACAGAAAGAGCTTACAATCTAAAGGTAAGGGAGTTATACACAAGGTGTGGGAATGGACAAGATCAGATTAAGTGGGTGAGAAATGTGGTACTGTATGTAGTGTTGCATTTGGTAGTTGAGAGTGAGGGTAGGCTTCTCGAAAGAAATGCGTTTTAAGAGATTTTTTGAAAGCAGAAAGGTTGGGAGATGTTAGACAGACCGTGGGAGAGAATTCCAGATGCAGTTCTTGCAAAGTCTTGAATGCGAGCATGTAATAAGGGCCTGGGGAGATGGGGTGATAATGGAATTGTTAACTATGATGGATACTTCAGGGATGTTACTGGTGTTAGTTGGAGGAAAGAGAACCATTTCCGTTTTAGGGAGGTTTAATTTAAGGTAGCGTTGCGACATCCAGTTAGAGATAGCGGACACTCAGGAGGAGATGTGAGTTAGGAGTTCTGGGTTGAGATCAGGAGATGAGAGATAGATCTGAGTATCGTCAGCATAGAGGTGGTAGTGGAAACCATATGAGTTGATTAATTTGCCGTGGGAGGAAATAGAGGGAGAATAATAAGGGTCCCAGGACAGAGCCTTGAGGAACCCCAACAGAAAGAGGTAGGGGAGAAGATGCTACTCCATTGTAGGAGACACTGAAGGAATGAGTAGTGAGGTAAGAAGAGAAGCAGGGCAAGGCCATGTCACGAAGGCCAAGTGAATGGAGGGACTGGAGGAGGAGAGGGTTATCTACAGTGTGAAATGCAGCTGAGAGATCAAGTAGTATTAGTAGTGAGAAATGATTGTTGGCTTTAGCTGTTAAAAGGTCATTAGTTAGTTGGGTCAGGGCAGTTTCAATGGAGTGTTGTGGCTTAAAACCAGATTGTAGGGGGTCCAGTAGATTATTGTCAGAGATGAATGAGTTTAGTCAGTTGCAGACTAGGCACTCAAGTAGTTTGGAGATGAAAGGTAGCAGAGAGATAGGTCGGAGGTTGTCAAGATTAGAGTAATCAAGAGAGGGGTTTTTTTTTCAGGATGGGGGTGACAAGAGCATGTTTTAGTTGAGAAGGAAACAGTCCACTTGAGGGTGAGAGATTAAATAGATGAGTTAAGGCTTTGATTAGACATGGATTGTTATTGTGGAGAAGTTTTGAAGGAATTGGATCAAGCGGGCAGGTAGTAAGGTGAGAAGAGGCTAAAAGTTTTGAGACTTCCTCATCAGTGACAGGGGTGAAGGAGTACAGGA
This sequence comes from Xenopus borealis, assembly GCA_024363595.1. Lineage (NCBI taxonomy): Eukaryota > Metazoa > Chordata > Amphibia > Anura > Pipidae > Xenopus > Xenopus borealis. Next base: position 24,772,647 of record CM044435.1, on the reverse strand, counting down.
GAGACTGAGGAGTTTGGAGGGAGGGTGGTGGAAGTCTAGGGGGGTTGAGTAGTGTAATGTCCCTTCTTATAGTGTTGATTTTGTTTTTGAAGTGCTCAGCAATATCTTAAGCAGAGACAGATGTGCATGGAGGTGGAGAAGATGGGGAGATGTTAAAGGTGGAGAAAAGTTGTTCCAGTTTTTTAGAAAGGGAGTTAATGGGGTAGATTCATCAAAGAGTAAAGTTAAGAGTGAAGTTCCGCCACTAGAGGGAAATTCCACAGCTCTCAATTAATTTCTCTGGGATTTTTAAAGGCATATTCATCAAAGGGTGAACTTTGAACCCATTGATGAATACACCTTGCAAAATCCCATAGAAATCAATTGAGAGCTGTGGAATTTCCCTCTAGTGGCGGAACTTCACTCTTTGATTAATCGACCCCAATGAGTGAATTGAAGTATGTTTGTTTGGCTTGGGAAAGGCTGGTGTTGAAGGAGTGCAGGGCAGATTTGTAGCTCCAAAAGTCTGATTCTAAGTAGGATTTTCACCAGCGACGCTCAAGTGAATGTGAGTGTCTTTAGAGCGCTTTTGTTTGAGCAGTCTGCCAAGGTTGAAGTGGTTTAGGTCCAGCACATTTAGTTTTTGTAGGAGCAAGCTCATTAAGGGCAGGGGTGAGAGTGCTGTAGTAGACAGAGGTAGCCACATTAATACAAGAGATGGTGGAGATATCAGAGTGAAAGGAAGGAGAGAGATGTGACACATATTGACATAAGCTGTATTACCGGAATAAGCAGCTAAAGCAGTATATAGCAGTTGCAGGTATATGGATAGGTTGGATAGGATGTATTACCAGAATAAGCAGCTAAAGCAGTATATAGCAGTTGCAGGTATATGGATAGGATGTATAGGATGTATTACCAGAATAACAAGAATGTCCTTGTCAGTGTAAGAAAAACCTTTTCTGGCAACAGAACCCTGGGATAATGTATACACTGTGCATTGGTGTAACTACTAGTGTTTGGGGGACAGGGGGTGCAATTGCATCCAGGCCTGCACCAGCTTGGGGCTGATGGAGCCAGGATAAACCATGCCATGGGCGGAAAAGCAGGTGAAATTTTTCAGTGTGCATGTCAAATGGTTGAAGGTGCTTGATTCCAGAGTGGGATTGGTTGGCAGGGGGGCCCAGGGGCACATTTTGCACTTGGGGCTAATTAAGCCATTGACACTGTGCAATAGTCAGTACCGTACCTTAGATCTCATATTTTTTTTTAGTAGAAGCATTCATAAAGATGTGCATCCACCCTTAAATACTGTACTAACATATTCATCCATTGTCAAACACACATACAATATGCTGTAAGTTTTACAGATTTAATAAGGGATAGGACTTCAAGTGTGTGTGATTGTAGGGAGGTTTAGGCAGTAAAAGTTATGGAGCTTAATCATATGTAGAGTGGGATTGTGCATGACCATACAGTTAATACAATTAGTTGTTGTTATGCATCCCATATTTCATTAGGTTTTAGAACTCTAAGTAAGTTTCCTCTGAACACAAATATACAAAAAAAGGAAATTATAGATATTTTTTATTGTAACCCTAACCTTTAAGTCACTAGACAGCTTTTAACCTATATTTATTGTTTTCCCTGGTTGCTGTGAAAAAGTACAAACCCTTTCACAACCTGCATATTATAGGTACAAGAACATTAATTACATGGTACAGAACTATGCAGACCTGCATGGAACTCATTTTCTGCATTTACACTTAACTTTTGGTTATAGAGGAAGAAAAAGGACAGATAACAAGGGAGCTTTACACAATTTTGTCAGCATTGTCCAGTGCCGGACTGTTTGACTAAGCTGGGTTCTTTGCTCACCATCTGTCATGTTGACATGAACTTATTTTTCTGGGATTTATCCCTTCATTTTTCTACATGGGTGTCAGTGGACCTATTGAACTTTATACACCTGACAAATAAAAGTTTTCACAACTTTTATAAATTAGTTCAGCCTGTGATAAAAATAGTTTTAATAGCTTCAACATTGTGGGAAGCCCAGCAACATTTATCTTGAGCTGTTCATTTATAACATAATAACAAAAATATAGACCAATTGATCTTATGGAAGTTGTTGGCATCAGGGACTATTAATGATTTTTTATAGACATATCTTTCTTTTGTGTTGCTTGGGCAAAGACCTTTTCTTTACATGAGAAGGGAATACTTTTTACTATTTTTATTATGGAATTCAATTGAACCTTTTACATTTTGATCTAAGCTTTCCCCTTTGCATGTACAAGTATGGGACCTGTTATCCAGACTGTTCTGGTGTTTTCCAGATAAGGGATCTTTCTGTAATTTGTATCTTTGTATCTTAAGTCTACTAAAAAATCATTTAAACGTAAAATATTTTTTTTATTATTACAAAGATAAAGGAAATCATTTTCAAAAGATTTGATTATTTGGATAAAATGGAGTCTATAGGAGATGGCTTTCCTGTAATTCTGAGCTTTCTGGAAAATGGGTTTCTGGATAACAGATCCCACACCTGTAGTAAGTCAAGCATGCAGTAGATTTCTGACCCACCTTCTGGGTCCAATCCATCTGATTTACCCAGAACCTTAGTTTAAAATTAAGATGAAAATGTAGCAAAGATCACTGCCTGCCCAGGTGGGGTACAGCCAATAGCCATATGAGAAGCAGAGATGTAGAACATGCATTGCTTTGCTGATGTACCTTGAGATCCTACAGCGACATTAATTATCTCATGAGCTTATTCAAAAAGATTTAAGTATCTCTCCATTTATCATCTAGTAACAGGTTTCACCTACTTGATTATCAATGTTAAATGTTTAAAATTATAAACAACTGAATCCCTCAAAAGGCCTAACTCAGTATGTGAATCCTTAAAATTCTTCGCTTTTTCAATATGTTGATCTACCTATTTCTAATAGCTTAATCCTATTACCCTATAAGTGCCATACTACAGTACAGTATTGACACTCCAAGTATTAGAGTACTAGTAATGTAGGCTGTACATGTATTTCTTAAAGGAAAAGTGACCACTAAAGCAATGTCCGGCATGCAACAACAGTGGTTAGTGTGCTTGGCATTTAAATGAGCTATGTCTTAGCCTTAAAGGAACAGTTCAGTGCCAAAATGAAAACTAAATAATTATATAGGCTGTGCAAAATAAAAAATATTTCCAATATAGTTAGCCAAAAATGTGAGATATCAAAGCTTGAGTGACTGGATGTCTAACAGAACACTACTTCCTGCTCAGAGACTTGAAGGGGGGCACATGGGATATGACAGTTCAGTGAGTTTGCAACTGATCCTTAACATTCAGCTCAGATTCAAAAGCAAACAGTTATGACTCATGTGCCCCTACCTCAAGTTTTTGATTGGTTACTGTCTGGTAACCAATCAGTGAACACGAAGAGAGCTGTAAAGCAGGAATTAGTGTTCTGGTTATTATGTTAGACATCCAATCACTCCAGCCTTTATACATTACATTTTTGCCTAACTATATTATAACATGTTTATTTTGCACGGCCTATTTACCCAGTTTTTATTTTTATACTGAACAATTCCTTTTACTCTCCTATCCTTGTATTTTTGTATTTTCCAGTTCTCACATTCATATACAGCTAAATTTTCTGTGTTATTTTATTCACTTAACTACACATTGCCCTCTACTATACCTCAAGTGTATTCAACAAAGTACACCTATTCTGTCTTCTATTATCCCTTAGTACTTCCCCATTTTTCATTTATCCATATCTGCCATGTATAATTTATACTTTGCTGTTTTCTTTTTATGGCCTTAGATGTATAACCTTACATAAATCAATAATTTGCTTCTGCCTGCTGAATATGGATGGATAGACTGTACAGTTATTTCTACACTGAGAGACACATAGCTAATCCAAGCATTATAGTTTAGATCTGCATGTCCACACTACTGTATGTACTACTGTAAAGCCAATGGTTTTCTTAGACAATTTACAGTTGGTCTTTTTCTTTTTCTTTGTGTTTTTCAATAATCTAATATCTGTTTTGCGGCTCTTTAGTTTGAAATTGTATAGATTGATTGCTAGTGTCCAGCTACACTAGCTACTAGGTGTCCTTACAGCGAATCAGAATTTTGGTTGCTGGGTTAAGTAACCTGTACAAAAGGAAGGCAAATGGTTAAACAAATTAAGACAAATTAAAAATGTATTGAGAAGGTGTTAAAGAATAAGTAAACTATTGTATCTAAAAATAATTACTGTAAACAGCCGCTAGAATAACATATCTTAATCCCTACCTTCAGATGTGTTTTTTTCCCCTATTATAGTGAGTTCAAGTTCAGATCTTTGAGATACGTCCTTGTTTAGCATTAAATATGCCCCTTTTGCTTTCTGAGCACTCCTCCTCTCTGACTATAAAGACCTCAAAGAGGTGCCTACTGTGCATGGCTGATTGATTTCCGTTGGAGTAGAGTAAGTTAATATGCCCAGTAGGAACCTCTTTTAGGTCTTCATAGTTGGAGAGAGAAGGAGTGCTCAGAAACAAAACTGAAGTTGAAGTTCAACTGAAGTTGAACTTACTGTAATAGAGAAAGGAAGTAAATCTGAATGTGAGAAAAGTTTTTTTTTTAATTCTGGGGCAGTTTGGAGTAGTTTTAGGGGATTTAAAAAAATAATGTTTACTTATCCTTTACTGCCTTTGATGCAAATGGTTTTAAAAAAAATGTATGGGGAGTTGTACTAATGGAAATATAAAGTTTTTCACCTCCATGTCTTATTTTGTTCTGGGATTCAACAAAATTGATCCCTGGTGCCCATGACACCGACTAAATTGTATATGATCAAAAAACTGCATCACTGCTCTTAGCAGCATGCATATTACATTTTTATGTGGGAGCAGTGCCAGTGAATTTAATAATTCTGTATTTATATCTAAAGTTATTTTCCTTTGCTTGACGGTCATCCCAGTACAAAAAGTGTAACTGTCACCTGGATAATACAGCAGGAGTGTCAGAATTTTCAAAATGCTTCGGCATGTTACTTTGGATAACTATAAATGCATTGTAGTGCAACTAATCTGCTCTGAACAAGGTTCCTAGCTGTCAAGTTTCATTTTATGACAATGAGAATGACAGTTTTGTGTTCCAAAAGAATAGAAAGTGGGAGCCTAAGATAAAGTCTAAATAAAGTTAGAGATGAAGATTTATTTGCAGCCATGACATCCTTGGGGAAATAATATTGTGCATGTCAGGGAAATGCACCAACACTTATCTAGAGCTAGCTAAAAGTCTAAATCTTGTCAAATCTATGAAAAAAAAATGAACGCGATCAATTCATTTTAATCACTAGATACATTTCACTTGGATTCAGTGTGCATCTGCCTAAGGTCCTTTGTTTACTTGAAAAAGAAGTGAGCAATAATTCTTTCGCACAGAAGAGCAGGCTTTTATTATCATATATATTTGTTACTGCAAGTGAAAGCATATGTAGAGTGCCATATGGGAGAGGAAGAAAATGGAAAAAATAGATCTCCTGTAATAACATTGCATCAGTGTATAGCCACATCCCGTTTAGAGTAAAGCAGAGGTTCTTTTCTGTGGAGTTTGGAATCATCAGCACAAATTTGGTCAATGTTATGTAGCAAAATAACAGAGAAGGCAAGTTAAACCAAAGAATGCAAATATTGATTCACTTCTAGTGATGGGCGAATTTATTCGCCAGGGGCGAATTCGCGGCAAAAACGTGCCGCGACTCGTTTCATAATTTTTTTTGCCAATTCGTGAATTTCGCTGGAAATTCTGTCATTTTTCTGCGAATCGAAATGGGGTAGATTCGCCCATCACTATTCACTTCCTGTTCACCCACTAAAAACACTATTGCGTGTATGTGCGTGTATGTGTTTATATATATAAATGTAGATAGGTCAGACTGGAGCATTGGTGGCCCACCAGGCCAAAACGCTGGTACGCCAAGCCGCATATAATTTTTTGGGGGGCAGCTAAGTGGATCTGGCCCACTGGGGACCCACCAGCTTTTTTCCCAGTGTCCAGCCGGACCAGTCTGACCCTGTACACTGTTTTCATTGGTGTACTAACCTGTCCCAGTCTACGGTCAGAATCACATACACACACACTGCTGCCACTTTAATAAAACTCATAGAATAGCTCAATGCAACGTTACTAAATTTAGTACATTGTGTTAGAGGTAAGAAAACCATTTTCTGTAAACTTGTTATCCAAAAAGCTCTGACTTATGGAAAGGCTACTTGATCCCAACTAAGATTTAATTAATCCATACTGGAGGCAAAACAACCCTACTGGTTTTATTTAATGATTAAATGATTTTTTAGTAGACTTAAGGTGTGGAGATCTGAATTACAGAAAGACTCCTTATATGGAAAACCCCAGGACCCAAGCATTCTTGATAAAAGGTCAAGTACGTGTGTCCAGTCCAACTTATAAAATATGTTAAAGTTGACATGTTCTTTCAAAAGGTGAGAATCTTCTCAAAGATTCAATTGAGATAGGAGTTTTTCTCTAAATAACCCAAATATCAACTCAAATACTGCGGCTCTTTGGTTTCTTTTGTGTGGTGGGTACTCCTGTAATTGCAGTTTGGTATGAGGTTCAACTGGTGTCATTTAGGAATGCTGAGTACCTCACTAAGTGGCAACAAAAGGATACAATAGCAAAAGCAACCATTGCATTCACATACAGAAACTTCAGAATTAAGTGTTAAGTCCCGGAACAGAGATCTAGGAGTTGTACTGAATGATAACATAGCATATTAAATTCCAAAGCAACCTCCTCTGAGATATATTATCAAGTATACATAATGGTACACTTTGGTGTACTGGTCTATTTGACCCCAAATTACAGTATTATATATTCAAGCATCTCTGAGCAATGATCTATACAAAATAATTTGTAAAAGAATATGTTGCAGTTATATATTACATATCACCAAGAAACAATGCTTCAGTCCTAATATGGATCTTCAACTGCTAACCTTAAATTCTAGAAGAGATACAGTAGGACAGATTACAGAAGTAGTGATACAGGCAGAAAGTAATTCCAAGCAGTACTGTGACCTTTAAAAGTTACTGGCCATTGCAGCAAACAAAATACTTTCACTTGAAGCATTTAAATAGAACCACATAAAAAGGGAAGAAAGGGAAGCAAACTAATATAAAACACAGTCAACATCAGACTTTTCTTAAAATAATAAGAATTATGCTTTCAAAATATAAAACTATAAGGTCAAGGAGAAAGCTGGATGAGTTATATTTCTGCATGACAGTTTGGTGACAAGACAAAGGAAACCAGTAGATAGAGGATAGTGATGCAGCATGACAGCAAGGGCAATGATATATACTAAAAGAACAACAGAGAGGTTTTTAAGATAATGCACGTCTGGAAAAGAACTGCTGACGTTCTATTCGAGATCTGAGCCACTGAGATTTTATTTTGTTCAACATAGCAAAACCAAAAAAATGGGCCAAGAGGTAATATGTCCCTTAAGACATTTTGCTGCTGTGGCTTAAAGTAGCATGCTCAATCTTCATTTAACTGCAATCTGTATATTGTCTGGTTAGGAGAAAAAGCATGGTATTTACAATAGAATGCCTTTAGTATATGGCAAAACCATAAACCAAACAAATGTTAGAGCACAATAAAATGTTTTCATCCTAAAAGTCTAAGCAAATGGCTTATACTGCAATTTTTAAGGAATGCAATTTTTAAGGAAAACTGGTCTAAATGTTAAGAAAATAAATCCATCTCTGAAAATAGGGACAATACAGTCTTTGGTGTAATTTATACAGTACAAACAGATTATAATCTGCAGGCAATAGTCAACGTGTTTTATTTTTTTAAATAAATCTTGTAGTACATTACTATTCTTCAGTAGTTTTATTTAAAGTTCAACCTTCTCCTTAGAAACGTGCTGTCCAACTCCTGTGGTACAGAGAGACTAACTATATAGTGGAGGGCTGATAATGGAAGCCAGTGTTGACCACTCCCTGTTTTTAAACCACACCTATTATAAACCACAATCATGTTATCACAAGACCATGTCCAAATTAATTATTTGTGGTAGCACACCACAAGAAACAAATGGTTAGTGCTCACTGCAGTTATCACTCATCACTCTTATGTGAAAAAGTTGTCATACCCTTAAATCCATTTACCATCTCTTCCCCTGTGGATAAAACAGCACATGATTAAACACCTTAGGGGCCCCTAACAATAATTTATTTTCAAATGCTCACAAAGCCCCAGAACAAATACCAGGCTTATGTGCCACAGGTAGAGCAGGGCACACACAGGCAGAGTATGGCACACACAGACAGAGAAGGGCACACACAGGCAGAGCAAGGCACACACAGGCAGAGCAGGGCACACACAGGCAGAGC
>CM044435.1:24729649-24740268 GCA_024363595.1 Xenopus borealis | reverse complement strand
TTTTTTTTTTTTTTTAGTTGTAATCCCCTTTAAATCAATATGGGGACATGTGAATTAGAAATGTTTACACTAGTTTTGACTTTCAACAAATATGTAAACTGCAATTTGTTTACTCCTTCATTAGATTATTTTAATCAAATTTCCACATCAATATTCTTGCCATGTATTATGTGAGTCACATGATTCTGTTCAATGCTGCTGCATGTGTGCTTTAAAGTGTGAAAGAGCCTTTAACGGTAGTTTGTGTTGGCAGAATGTACTCTGTGATGTTCAGATAAGATATGATGGCCTACTTTTGTATGTCATTGATAAATATGTTCCATATTAAGTGTTGACATGTATAAGCATTTATGCCAATTTTCACATGGCCCTTGTTTTAGTTGAGAGCTTTCATGATTCTAAGCATAAGTTGAGAAGACTGCACAGCAAAGTTCAATAACACAGTCTGACATACTGATGTGCTCCCGGCCAGGAGTGGTCTTATTCCTTGTGCTGGCTTTGAACTCTGTTTACTTACTGACTGGTTGGCAACAAAGTTCTTTCAGGCATGCTTTTATATGGAAATATGCTTGCTAGTTCACTGATGGTTCTGACTGCAAAATAATGAAATGAGTGATCTACTTTTATAACAAGTCAGTTCTGTTACTTCTAAAATTAAATGTTTCATGAGCGTACAATGCATGTTAAAGTCTTATTATTTAGATTAAACATTGATGGTTTTAACCTTAAGTATATAATAAACATGTAATACCTTGAAACAGCAATAAAAGTAAAGATTATATGCTTATCCAGGGCATTTTTTATGGGCATTATTTTCACAGCTTTTTTTGTCACGAAAAATGCATTGGAGTCATTGGGAATTTTTCACTGTGTTTAAATATGTTTTTTCTAGCTTTTTTTCTTGCACCAAATGAATGTCGAATGTAATTTTTTTCTTATGTCAAATGCAAAATGCATTTAAAGGAGAACTAAAGCTTAACTAAAGAAGTGGGGTAGAAATGTTGTACATTATGTTTTGGGCTTTCATACCAACCCATGGCAACGCAAGCCCTTTAGCAGGGAAGGTCTGTGTCACCAAAGATGCCCCAGTAGCTCCCCATCTTCTTTTCTGCTGATTCACTGATTCACATGCTCTGTGCTGCTGTCACTTAATGAGCTTAGGGACCCACTCACAATATACCATACACATAGGGGCAGATTTACTAAATTCACATGAATGATTCAAAATTTGATCAAATTTTCAAAAAGATTCAAATTTGAATTTTCAAATATTTTTGAAGACCACTTCGACCAACGAATTTTGAAAATTTGATTGAATTGAATGATTCGAATAATTTGAATAAAATTCAATTCGAATAATTTAATATTCGTCAGTCGAATTACTTGCCCTTTAAATTTATATTTGACTGCCTAGTTCGCCAGATTAAACCTACCAAATTTCTATTAAACCCCATTAGTTGGTTCACCTTTTAGTATCTTGCAGAAAGGCCAATTCTAAGAAACTTTTCAATTGGTCTTCATTATTTATTTTTCTTAGATTTTTAATGATTTGCAATTTTCTTCTGTTTCTTTGCAGCTTGCAAATGGGGGTCACTGACACCATCTAAAAACAAATGCTCTGTAAGGCTACAAATGTATTGTTATTGACACTTTTTATTACTTATCATTCTATTCAGTCCATCTCCTATTCATATTCCAGTCTGTTATTCAAATTAATGCAGGGTTGCTAGGGTAATTTGTACCCTAGAAACCAAATTGCTGACACTGAAAACTAGAGAGCTGCTGAATAAAAATCTAAATAACTCAAAATCCACAAACAATAAAAAAATTAAAACCATTTGCAAATTGTCTCAGAAATACCACTCTCTACATTATACTAAAAGTTAACTCAAAGATGAACAACCCCTTTAAAACGTTCTAATCGTTCGATCAAAATTTTTGTATTCGGACGTCAATCGAGTTGCGGAAGAAACCTATTCGATTGGTCGAATTCGAGGGAAAATTCACCCTCGAATTCGACCAATAGTAAATCTGCCCCATAGAATATAAATGTCACAATATAAGGCTGATTAGTTATTAATACAGATAATTACTATACTATAAACCAGTGCAATTAGCAGTCCTGTAGCATCAGCTTATATTACAGACAAGCCTCATTTTATTCTTGATAATTTTTGATGACCCCTAAGCTTTGCTTCTCAACAGATTCTCAGAGCCCACTGAGCATGCGAGTGTCAAAGACACTTGCAAGATGGTGACCCCGACCCAATGTGACAAATTTGAAGTCATTGCTGCTATTGAGAATCTGAAAATTTAGGATGGTGCAGTAAGTTAATTATATATAATATGGCATTTTTATCCATATTCATTTTTAGGGTTTAGATCTCCTTTAAGTCAGTGGGTGTTTTCTCATTTCTGTTTGGAGAAACAAAACACATGGCAAAATTCACCACTCGAAATTTGGCATGAAAAACAAAAAGTGCTTATCCCTACTATTATCAGTAATAATTTGTCACATATGAATTACTGATACACACAGGTTTAGGTTAGCTAACAGTGATGGGCAAATCTGACCCATTTGCGCAACATTTTGAAGTCAGTGGGTGTTTTTTTCATATTATATTTTTTAATCCACTCTATACATTAGTCGATTTTTTGTGAGAATATTATGATTGCTGCTATTACTGTAGCTATACATTGAAAACTTTTATTTACTTTGTTTTGACCAACATAACTGTACTATATGTGGCTTGTCTGGCCCCAAAAATAAATTATGTTGATATCAAAATTCAAGTATCACTCATATGATACCCATGGCTTGCTACCAACCATAGTTCTGCATGGGTATCACAAGATCATACTTTGTATACTTTCTTCTTTGGCAACAAGTGTTTTTGGAAATACATTTTCTTAAAGTATACACAGTGCAATATTGTATGCATAATTTTGTGCACAAAGGACCTCTAATGTAAACTGCATATAAAAAGTTTTCCTTCCACAACTGAATAGTGACACATTGTACCAAACACCCTATTATAGATAGATAGTAGGTAGAAAACAGAAACATATAAAGACAGGCAACTAATTTCCAACAGAAAGCTCTAGGAGATGTCTATAGCTGAGATCCAATATCAAAACAACTTTATTTTTCATCTCATACCTTTATATTTGTTGAAGAAGTGTGGTTATGTTAGTCCTTTGGGAAAGATTAAATGCTTCCAGTTACAGTAACCTGGGAGCTATTTGACCCTGAACACAAACATTGGCAGTAGTAGTTAGGGAATACCCTGTTATGTGTCATTGACCCCTTAACACCAGATGACTCCTGGCTTCACTGTTAGATTGTTATTAGGTTTTATTAACTTTCGGATGATGTTGCAGAGGAAAGCTGTTATTTGAAGGAAGAAAAGTATCCCTGGAGAGTGTTTGTGCCTTGGCAGGGATTTCTAGAATTTTTTTTTTTAACTTAAAAAATAAGCCTGAAGAGATGTTCACAAGGGTGCTTTAAAATGATGTAACATGTATGAACCCATTACATACATGGGTAAATAATGATTTTCCTGTATGCATTTAAAAATGTATTTATCTTTTAAAGTATTAAGGTATTTGTTTGCACCAAAACACTTTCCTGTGATCATTGGCTGAAGACACTGTTGACACTGTTGAACCTCCAAAACAATAACAGAGACTTTTATCAATGTATTATAAATACCTTATTGTGTTCATTTGTGAATCAAACATTGTGCACAATTCAATTAAGGGGACATACTGGTCTGTTGCTAGTCATGCAGGATATTATAATTTTTAAGATTTTCCTCTTAATTTCTATGTGCGCACAAGGGGAAGTCCCTTTATCTGTAATTACAGATTTTTCCTATTACTTTTTCCTATTACTTTTCATCACTCTCTACTCAGCATGTCTATTGTCATAACCTCTCTTAAAAGGCACCAATCATTTACTAAGTAAAGACACTATGTGAAATTTCAAGAAATCTGATTTAAAACAGAATTGTTTGTAAAATGTAAATGATCTGCTCACTATACAAAATCTCCCCTATCTCCACTGCAGTTCTAGTTGAAGCAGGCATCTAGGATTTTACCAACTCCTCCTACCTTTATCTTCAAACCCCAAAAGTCCTTTACTAGTTAAAATCACTATTCTTGGATCACCTCCTTTTTAATTAAATGAAACAAGCTTTTACCCTCAAAATGACTCATATACTTGCCCACCCAGTGAATAAGGTATTTATCTAATCAAATCCCGATTAGATTCCTTAACAAATTTTAATCAGTGATTATCGATGAGTAAAAAGATCCAGTGATTTGATTAAATTAGCGCTTGTACATGATAAAGATTGTAAAATCATACACCAATTGCCTTAATTCATTGACAATATTATTCCCATAAATCAGTGTCCCCAAAAAAACAAAAAACGGAAAAGATTTGATCCAATACTTCCCTTAAAAAAGATTTCAATTATTAATTAATTCATCCAGAGTGATAAATTAGGTAAAAATCAATTAGTCTTGTACAAGGGTCCCCAACCTTTTTTGCTCGTGAGACACATTTAAATTTAAAAAAGAGTTGGAGAGCAACACAAGCATGAAAAAGTCCATGTGGATGTCAAATAAGAGCTCTGATTGGCTTTTTGGTAGCCCCTATATGGACAGGCAGCCTACAGGAGAGAATGTTTGGCAGGACATCTGTTTTTTATGCAACCAAAACTTGCCTCTAAGCCATTAATTAAAAAATAAGCACCTGCTTTGAGGCCACTGGGAGCAACATTCAAGGGGTTGGAGAGCAACATGTTGCTCGCAAGCTACTGGTTGGTGATCACTGGTCTAGTATTAGATATAAATAATTAATTAATGACATTCATTAAAAACTCTAATAAGGTCATCGACAGTGAATTAAAGTGCTATGTGCTTAATAATTTATCTATAAATACACTAAAATTAGAAAATGTAATTAGCTTAAATTCATCCAATAGCTCGAAAATGCATTTTCGAGCAATTTTCAAAAGCGCCACGTGTGAATAGGCGCAGGCGACTTTACACTTTAGCGGGCGCAAGACTGGGGGAAGAGATTCAGGGAGATTTGTTGCCCCAAACAAGCGGCGATTTGTCACAGGCAACAAATCTCCCTGCAATCTCCTCGTCTGGAAGAGCCCTTAAGGAAATTTTATTTAAGATGAGAGATATGTTTTCTCACAATTTGTATTCTGTGAGGGTGGTAGAAATTTCATTGCTTCTAGATAACACCTATGAGTACAGTGTTTGTAAGTTTGCATTATACAGTAAATCTGTATGCAAACCCTCCTATGCACTTTAACATCTACAAACTCAATAGAAGTACTCATGAGAATTTAATCATGTCATGACACACTCAAATTGATAGTCAAGAGTAGTTTGATTTTTGACTGTCAATATGACAAAGAGTACAATTGGAGGAAATATAAAACATTTCATTGTAAAAAATGCATTTCATTTATCATGGATTCATAGATTGTAATCAATTTTATCAAGACCTATTTAGTCTTTCCATTGTTTTGAAGTGTGTGGGGGGAACCCAATGCATGACGGACAAGCACCTTGTAGACATCACCAAACAGATATTGAAACAATTACCAAATGGCAAAATACGCTATATTATTTTACTATACTCTATTGTATTCTCTAGAAAAGAGGAAACAAATATTCACAAGCATTTTTGTTTATCCACCTGCATGCTTCAGCACCAATATTAGTTTCTTCCATAGTGTTCAATTGCAGTATTTTTTTCTTTATGTTTCTTATGATTGTGGCAGTAAGTAAGTTTTCACATGTCAACAAAACAGATCTTCATAAATCATAAGCTGGATGTGTTTATGGGTATCTGTTTAATGCAGCATTGCAGCTACTCCAGAAAATCAGTCTCATCCTGATGATTAACATCCACTTCAAACTCAAGATGCAATAGGTGTTATGAAATTACCCTAGGAATTAATGTAATCTTTTTAAAGGGCTTAAAATATAGTGATAAACAGACAACCTAACACCTGCAGCTCAAGGTACTATAGTTATTGGAGATGGATATAATTATATTTTTTTTTCCTGCTACGATCCAGAAAACAAATTATCATGGATATGGATGATATCATCTTTCATTTACAAGGCTACTAACTAAAGAAAATGTTGCCGAATGTTTCACCAAATTTTAAGTTGTTTCTGTCTATTTTTAATATTATTTGGCATTGCATCAACATAAAACACTTGGGGGAAAAACTTTTCTTTATTAATAAAAGTTTCCTCAATGAACAACATAATCAAGTTATTATAAGTCAAGTCACATAACTTATAAATATTTAAAAATGTTGAACTCATCAAAGGTATAGTTTATACCTGATTTCCAGCTTTATATAAATTGTGTAATCATATGGTTGTTTCCCACAGAGTGTAAAGAAAGACTCCACCATACATAGAAGTTCAGTAAAATATATACTTGATTGGTAACCCATGCAAACGCAATAGGAAATATTTTTTCAACAAAGTGTAATATCCATGAAATAAAAACATGAAATGGACCCTTCTGGTCAAGCCATACTGAATGTATCCTTTGACCGACTTTGTTAGTTTTCAGCATCAAAATATGAATATTTTGATCTGTGTGCCTCACCTCCTAAATGCAATTTTATCATAGTAAAACCATCTACCTTTTTAATTTATAAAACCCCTTGAGATGCCCTTATGCATTGCTGGCTTTTTCAACTATTCAATTTCTAAAGTAAAATTATTTTCATGTTTGCTTCCAGCCAGCACTCTGTTTTCTGATACACAGGCCTAACTGTTAACACAGGACATAGAAAGGAAGTGATATCCCATTTTAAATCTGCTAATAATGTTTTACTGAATTAAGAAGCCCAATGCCTTTAGCACTATAGGCAACATGTGTTTCTTTGTTGAAACTGATAATAATACCCCTTTATTTAAAAACCTAAAACTGTTATTTAAACATTCTATTGTTAATAAAATCACTGAAAAGACAAATGAAGTCCGATAAAATCCAGATTAGCAAATGACTGACTATTTAAAGGAATAGAAACACCAAAAAAATGTAAGTGTTTTAAATTAATGAAAGTATAATGAAGTGTTGCTCTGAATGGGTATAATTGCTGTGTTTGCTTCAGAAACGCTACTTTAAAAGCCATTCAACCTTGAGAAAAGGCACATGATACAAAGCAGATAACAGACAAACTCTGTAGTATACAATGAGATTCTTCAGGACTGATCTGTTAACTTCTATGCATGCCTTGCTTGAATAGCAGTCCCATGGCTACACAGCAGCTTGTTCATATAAACTATGTGTTTATAAAGCAAACAGTCCTGATTTACCAGTGCAGGGCAACCAAACATGATATTGGCATTCCTTTGAAACACTTTATTATTTTGGTGTTAGTGTTCCTTTATTAGAAGCCATACTAGTCAAAAGCATAACAACCCTCTTCCGCTGAAGAATGACCCAAAGCAATTATGTCCAGCCATTACATTTCAGTGTAAACAAAATATTTTTTTTTGGTGTTACTGTTCCTTTAGTAGATGCCATGCTAGTCAAAAGCATAACAGCCCTCTTCTGCTGAAGCCTATGACCCAAAACAATTATGTACAGCCATTACATTTTATTTTAAGTACAAGAGATTTACACGCATTTCTTACTTTATCAAGATCTCTGATGCTAGTATTCCTACAAAAGAATACTTAAATTCTGCACATTTAATTAGAACGCCCAGTATACACAAAGAGAAAGTTAAAATGATACTGACACACATACCTCTAGGTCATGCAGATTTTTTTTTTTGCTAATAGGTCTACTTTTGTTGTTTGAAGTTTATTGCATCAAAGGTTTTGCCAACCTTTAACTACATAAGCTGTATTAAAATTTCTAACATAATGGACTGCAAGAATCGTGAGACCACGATTGTCTCAAAATGATTGTTTAAATGTCCGATGTGTCCATCAACTAAAAAGACCATTTCAGGCGATATTGCCAGCAAAACTGAAGGATCGCTGCCTGCTTGGCCCTGCAAACATAGATAGATTGCATGGGGACCGATAAAGATTTTCTAACCTGGTCGATCAATCTTCAGATTCTAGGATACTAGGAACCAAGTCCCAATAATGATACCAGTGTGAGAGTCTGGAAACTATTGTACTATCAATTAGACAAGCTACTGTAGCATGAGGTTAGTTAGCTTGGAGTTTGTCTTAAAGACTATAGACAGGGAAGGCCAGCTAGCTAAGTAGCTTTGGCTACACAGGAATATTATTGATGGTAGAGAACTGTGAAATATGTTGGTGTTATAAAAATACATGTTAATAATAATCATAATAATAATTATTAAGTACACCAGCAGACACCCCTCAGTACAGGGACAACTGGGCTGGTGCAGAAGCATAAAACATAATGTACAACATTTATAGCCTACTTTTTTATTTTAACTTTCCTTGTCCTTTAAGTAAAGTCCTTGGGCTGTTGAATTTCAGTTAAGCTAAAAGCCTGCTATTTGCAGTGTAAAAGTCCTATATCTCAGAAACTGCTAAAAATAAAAAAAATGAATGTAAATTGTAAAGTGTTCAGAGAAGCACTCTACATTAAGTATACATTAATTCATTTTTGGGGTTTAGATTCCCTACAAAGAGTGCATTTTGAATGATTTAATGTAAAAACGTAGATATTAAAGATTTAGAACTCATCTGCACTAAAACTCTGTATCTCTCCCATTGTGTGTGTACTTAAATCCCCCACAGTTTTTTTAGGTATTTATCTGGCCAAGTTAACCCAAACGGCTGGCATTTAACACTACAAAAACACTTGGAACTCTACCACTGCACCATGCTTCCCTTTGATGTACAGTTCAGGTCCAGAGGTAACTTTTTCCTAATTTTGGTTCTGTACATATGTATCACAATGAATTTTAAATGAAACAATGCAGTTGAACTTTCAGCTTTAATTCAGTGGGTTGAACAAAAATATTGCATAAATATGTGAGGAACTAAAGCCCTTTTTTAACACAATCACTTCATTTTAGGGGCTCACACATAATTGGACAAATGAAAAAACTGAAAATAACATTTTAATTTCCAGTACCTGTTTTAAAACCCTTTGCTGGTAGTAACAGCCTGAATGTCTTGAACTCATGGACATTACCAGATTCTGGGTTTCCTCCTTTTTAATGCTCTGCCAGGCCTTAACTGCAGTGGCTTTCAGTTGCTTTTCTTTTAGTTTAGTCTTCAATAAGTGAAATGCATGCTCAATTGGGTTCAGATCAGGTGTCTGACTTAGCTATTCAAGAATATTCCAATTATTTGTTATTTGTTAATGAACTACTGGGTTGCTTTGGCTGTATGTTTTGGGTCATTGTCCATCTGTATTATGAAAAAACCTCCCAATCTACAGATGCAGTCACTTTGGATGGTGAGTTTAATGCGTCGCGACTTAACTCATTTATCTCATTTATCCCACTTATCACAGAATATTGTGTCACAGCATCCCATCCAATTAAAGAGTTCACCATTGAAAACAATGGAGCTTTGGTATGCTAATGAAAAGGTTAAATGCATTAAATGAGTTAAGATAACTTTAGATAACACAGTTTCTTCAATTAATGCTGAGTCACGACGCATTTAACTTACAAATCCAAGTGACTCTATCTGTATTTGACTGCATTAAGCTGGATTGGAGCAGACAGTATGAACACCTCAGAATTCATTCGGCTGCTTTTGTCCTGTGTCACATCATGGATAAACACTAGTGTCCCAGTGCAAGGGCAGCCATGCATGCACAAGCCATCACACTGCCTCCAAAGTGTTTTACACATGATGTGAAATGCTGTTACAAGCCTGAGCTGTTACAAGCCTTCACCATACTTTTTTCTTGCCATCATTTTGGTAGAGGTTGATCTTGGTTTCATCTGTCCAAAGAGTTTTCTTTCCAGCACTGTGATGGCTTTTTTAGAATTTTTTTATTCAGATCTAGCCTTTCTATTTTTGAGACTTATGAGTGGCTTGTACCTTGCAGTGCACCCTCTGTATTTACTTTCATGCAGTCTTCTCTTTATGGTAGACTTAGATATTGATACACCTACCTCCTGCAGAATGTTGTTCACTTGTCTGGTTGTTGGGGTTTCTCTTCACCATGGAAAATATTCTGGGATCATCCACCATTGTTGTCTTCCGTGGACATCCAGGTCTTTTTGCTTTGCTAAGTTCACCAGTTTCTTTCTTTCTCTTTCTTTCTTTCTCAGGATTTACCAAACTGTAAATTTTGCCACTCCTAATATTGTAGCAATTTCTTGGATGGGTTTTCTCTACAGCATAAGGATGGCTTGTTTCACATGAACAGAGAGCTTCTTTGACCATATGTTGTCTGTTCACAGCAAACTCTTCCACATATAAGCACCCCCCTCTCAAATTAACGGCAGGTCTTTTATCTGCTTCATTGATAATGACATAATGAAGGTATTGCCCACACCTGCCCACTGAATTAAAGCTGAAGGTCTGCAGTTGTTTCATTTATTTTTTTTAACAATTCTTTGTCAATTTCAGTATTAGGATAGCATACAGAAGAAAAAGAGGGGGGGGGG
>CM044435.1:24710996-24726801 GCA_024363595.1 Xenopus borealis | reverse complement strand
AACTTGGTTGCCCTTTTAATAGACACTAGTGGGATCACCTGACTATAGCTGGGAAGGGTGGGAGCTACAAAATGGGGCTGGCCACTGCTCCTACATAAACTACAACAAACAAGGAAAATTTATGCTCACCACTGTTTTTAAAACCATTAGATGGGGGTGCAATGAGGCTGTGACCACAAAATACATACAAACACAAGAGGTTCACTCAACCCATTATCAATATTTATAAATAGTACTTTAATTCCCACCTGAAATGCCCGCAGTATTGTTTTTATTTCTTGTAATTTTCCAAATGATTTAAACTACTCTTACACAGATAGGCTTTATACAGCAGTGATGAATTTTTTCAATTTCTAATTATGAAAAAAAAAGACATTTTGATAACTTTGACTGACAGGAAGGACATTTTTATACTCGAACTTTAATCTGCACAGTTTGTTCATTTTCATATTTATGTTTTCTCTACTTAATACCCAAGATGTGCAGTGAAGCAGCAAGAAATGTGAAACATGAATGATAATCGGGCACAGTTTATCTGCATACGGTAAAGATTGCCTTAGAAATCAGGTCTAGGAAGGCTGCCCCGCTTATACAAGTTGTCACTTAAAGAGCATTTAGAAGGTCTGAAACTGTTAGTGTGGAATTAATCCCTGTAGTTTTCTCCAAACATCTGGTTAAATAATTGTAGGGATGGCAAAAATCCCCTGCTTAGGTTTTCTTAGCAATGAGCAAAACAAAACCAAGATTAATGTAACTCCAAACTTAAAGTCATCCAGCGGTGGATACATGTAATTTATTGATAAAAGAGCTTTTCTGTGTGGGCACATTGTGCAAGTTCTTACCCAGCGGAAAACAGTCAGTTTTTGCCATTGAAGAGGACCATATGCGACACTGCATAGAAAACAAACTGTGCAATGTAATACCAATATTTTAATTTCTCCAGCAAGAGTGCCCCAGAAGACCCTAAGGAAATGAAAGTGATGTAGCCATGACAGGGTTAGGAAAGGAGTCAGGAAGGTGTTGTGGGAAATGTAGTGCTGAAGGTGATTGGCTTGAGGTAGCATGGAAGCAAGTGAGGGGATGAATAGGAGAAGTCAGTTACCATTTTATCTGTGCAGCTGCCACCTTCCCTCCTTTAGTAGGGGTGATGGTAGGAAGTAGCAGGGTGTGCGTCAAATGAATAGTCACAGCCAATGGCAGAAGTGTTTTGGGTCTGATGCTAGACGTTGCAGGTGCTGTTAAAACAGGGGTTAAAGGAAAGGGGGGCTAGCTTCAAGGTTATTATATTTTAGTAAAGGGGATCTTCATAAAAGTATCCTTCAGCAGCTAGTGGGGGTGATCAAGTTGGTATATTATCGCAAACCGTAAAGTTATTTGATGGTTAACTTGTATTTAAAAAAATTGACTGCAGCGTTTTCAATCCATAATGGTTGTATCAGCCTGAGTGTGTTTAGTTCAGAAGGAGATGAAGGTGGTACGAGGAAGGGAGGAAGGGTCCAAGACTTGGCGCTGTCCTTGTCATGGTGTTCTACCATGACGTTGTTCAACCATGACAGTGTTCTACATTTGTAGCATTCCTTAGTTCAAACCATAACAGCTGATACATGGTGTTCAGTATTTCCTTGAACTTCAAAAATCACCCCAAGCTTATCCCTACTGATTTTAAGGTTGTCCTGTTTATTCCTTTTGAGGCCACCTCTATAGTGTGGAGGCATTCTACCATCACTTTTTTATAGTTTTAAAATGATTTGCCTTCATCTTCTGATGCTTTACAGCTTCCTAATGTGGGTTATTGACCCCAGTAGCCAACAATTGCTCTGCAACACTGCATTTATCTTATTTTTAACCTTTGTTTTTTTACTTATGTTTATACTTAGGACATTCTCTATTTATGTCCCTGCCTCTCTCTTTCAAACCACTGCCTGGTTGATATATTAAATTGGCAACAAGATAGCTCTTGGAATGCCAAAATGGTGAGCTGCTGAAGGAAAAGCAAAAAAAATAAAAAGATTATGCAAAATAACACTCTTTAGATCATATTTAAAGTTGATTTAAAGGTGAATAACTCCTTTAATTGAACATAGAATCAGCAAGCCAGGGAATAGCAGAAAACGAACATACAATGCAAATTTAGGATGAACATGTGTTGCAAAGTTGATTACAATCACAAATGCTTTTGTTATGCAAACTTTATATTGGTTTACAACCCTTTCAATTCCAGTTAAAGGTTTTTACCTTCAGCATGAGATCATACTTTATTATCATGACTGCTGTATCCATTCTGGGCAGTGGGCATGGAAATGGAAGCCATTTTAATGCCATCTTTGTTTCTAGCAACTATACAGTATGTCTCAATTTTGTTAAGGAACATGATGCCAAATATGTCTTGTAACCAGCACCAGACTAATATCAGATATTTTCTATACATTTACAGGTCACCACATGCCACTAGATATAAAACATACTTTTATAAAATTGCTGAAAGCAAGTTGACATTATCTTGCTTGCAAGTTCTAAAATAATATGCTTCTCACTCCTGGGAATATTTTCATATACCAAGTCAGAAACTTCAAGTTAGCAGGGCTTGGATCACTTTGGGCAACTATGACTTGCAGACTCTTCCAATTATTCCTTTGACCCTTGGCTGAAAGTGCCATGACTTACATATTTTGAAGGGAAGAAATTGCATTTGATGCCCGGAAGTGGGAATGTAAACATATTCAGCTGTAATAGAAGCATTTAAGCTGTCAAATCAGAAAGTAAAATGTCAATCATCTTTATATTAACATGCAAGAAATTTGTCCTTGGGATATATTTCAGAAATTTTCATTACATTTCCCCCTTAGTAGGCATTTTATCTTAAGTTTGTGGCGAGACTCACATTATCTGCATTCTTCAATAATTCTGCTTATGATAAAGATGTATAATATCTATCCATGCATTTAATAGAAATGACAGGATATATTCCCTCATTGGTAATGAAATCTGCATTTGTGTAGTACTGAGCTTTGTAATTTGTCATTTTCCTCAACAATATTTTAAATACATCTATGCTAATCACATTATAGATGTACATTTTCAACTTTTTTGATGTGCATAAGGCTTGGTTTACCTGTATCAGAACTAATTGCAGGCCATATGACTTGAAAAAGAAAGGTTCAGGCAAAAGACTGGAAGTCAGTGTTGCATCAGTAATAATCCTTCGAGTTGACCCAATAAAACATGCACTCAATTTCTAGGAAGGGACCCTCTCATATTGTAAGATGAAGGGTGGTGCAGAACTAAAACTCTCAGTTGCAAGTGGTCCTTTGAACAACTGAAAACTCTTTATTGCAGGAGTGTATAACATACAAAATTCAATTCAATAAAAAATACAATTCAGTAGTCCAGAGTTATCCAAGTATGACGGGTTATAGATGAGGGCCAGCAATTAGTCTGCCGATAGTCTACTTCATAATGTCTATCCACAAGTATTAGGTCCTCCAAGTGGAACTTCAGCAGAACACATCTACCTATAAGTCTACCCATCTACCCCTATTTGAGTCCCTATTCTGTGGATAGTACATTCAGGACTCTAATCCTTCTACTTTATTCAAAGGAGTATCACGTTCCTCACTAACTACCCGAATCCTAACTCTCACTCCTACAGTGTGTTATTACACTGATATCCTTACACTAGCTTCACCTACTGGGCCTGCCTTCACCCATCCACCCTCCTGTCCAGGTGGAATGTCTGCTTTTCCTTATTAAAGAATAGAACAATGAACCCTCCTAGTCAGTGATTGAACTGACAGGAGAAAACTAACACAGGATAAGGAAGGCACCCCACCCTCCCATCTGTAGTTTAGTTTAGAGCCCAAATTTAGCTGTCTACAAACTATAATATATATATATATATATATGTATATATATATATATATATATATATATATATTCCCATTTATGCTGATGGGACTAGAGAAAATAATACAAAAACAGGGCTGATGAGCATGCCATTGGAATTTTTTTGTAAGATACTCTTATTGGTCTCATTGGTTATATCAATACATTAGTCAACAGAATCAAGTGATGGAAAATAAGGTAATAAAGGTGAACCAAAGAGAAGGGTCGGGTGTCCTATACATTTAATTGTGGTTTTATATGTAACATTTACATAGCTTGAACAGAAAGTATTTCAGATGTTGTTCAAGTACTGTATTTATTGAAGTTGTCTCATGTACCTCTTTAGTACAAGAACCTCTAGTACTAGTACAGGTATGCTGGTATGTAAATATCTGTAAATGCATGCACTATTACAAGGACTGTTGTAAATGTAATTGTTAGCTAAATAGTTAACATATAGGGACAGATTTACTAAGGTTTGAATGGTAATTTTTTTTTTTTTTGTCAAAATGTACAAATTTGAATTTAAAACCACCATCTTAAATTTGAATGTGAGATTTATCACACCTCAAACCTGGAAATGGTTCTATTTTGATTATTCCTATAACCTAAAACCTGCTGAGAAGTCTATGGCAGCAGTTCCTTGAACTATTTGAAGATGTTAGTAGTGATGAGCCAAATCTTTGCCCAGTTTCACTTTGAAAATGATGCCCCATAGACTCCAATAGGAGTGTTGCACATCAAAAAAATGTGTGACGCAAAATGTAGCATTTTGAAAATAGAAAAATTTCTGTTGTGTTCTAAGTTTAGAAGACTGCACGTTTCTACCAATTCATAACTACAGTATCAAAGCCCCAAGTTACTGTGTACTATAATTTTCAGTGTTGCTACTTGGTATATGGCACTGAACCTACACACCTACAGTACAATAAATAACTCACTTTCTATCAGAGTATCTAAAGCTATGCATTTTATAATGCTGCAACAGGAAGACCTGTGGCTTAAATTACATTTTCCATAGCAACAACATGTCTTCAGTTTTTTAAATGTAGTTAAATAGCCCTCCAGCACACCTAGTGCAAGCATGCTCATTACTGCTGTAAGATATAATGCCATTCTTCACATTCCACTTAGTATGAAAAGCAGTGTTAAAGCAGGAATGTTAAATGGGCGCTTTACACTTTATGCAGTAATATGAATATTGTGTAAAGGTGAGTTGCCTATAAAGCAAATCCATGCCGATAATATAACCTAGTAAAATATGTACTTTGTCTGAAAGCACAAACGAATAATGACTAGTTTACACCCACTGCATGCCCTTTCAGGAAGAATGCTGCAGCTATCAATTTCAAGCTTATCAGACAGCGAATTATTTGTATTTGGTGCATTATTAGACTATTTCTATTATATATCAAGTACAGGCATGGGACCTGTTATACAGAATGCTTGGGACCTGTGACTTTCCAGACAAGGGGCCTTTATGTAATTCTGATCACCTGACGTATTCTGAAAAAAATTAAATTTTATTATTTTAAACATTAATTAAAGCCAATGGGATGGTCCTCTAATAAGAATTAACTATATCTTTGTTGGGATTATGTACAAGGTACTGTTATTTTATTAGAGAGAAACAGACAATCAATTTTAAAAATCTGAATGTTTTGATTAAAATGGGGCTGCCATCCCGTAATTCAGAGCTTTCTGGATAATAGGTCCCATATCTGTACCAATGAATAGAATTAAAAGTAGAACACTAGGTAAGGCAATAGCAGCTATGAAAATTATTTTACTATCTTTCTCACTTATCATATATATACTCTACTGAACAGATTAGCCTAATTAGCATCTAAATCCTCCTAAATAGCCAACACACAGCTCTATATATAACAGTGCAGAAAAACAAAATGGTTTATATTTGTTCACAAATTCAGTGTAATGCTCAAATGGTTGAAATAGCAATGCAATCCTTTTTCCTCTATGCAAATTTCAAGATCTCTCACAATATATTTAGTTCTTAATATTTTCCTTGAATATGTTTTTCCTTAGACGGTGCCAAATAATTGTTTGTTTTTTTGTGATGTATTTGAATTGCAGAAAGCAAAAGCCCAAATATACCCCATGGTCTAATTCTGATCTATGTGAATCAATAATTGGCACAGAATCCTGCAGTCATTTTTCTCTCACCAATTAACATAATTTTGAATTTTTAATTGCACTTCATAATCACTTGTTGGCATTCACAAAGAACCCCATTTATTGAAGTGTTTACTGACAAAAACCCAAATATAACAAATAGTAATTTAGCATTTATTGAGCTTGTTGAAAGACTTTTAAAGGGAATTATACCTGAGGTATCAAATCTACAATGCATTAACGTTTTTGTATAGATTATTAAATGTATTAGTATATATCAAGAACCATACGCTATACAGCCCTATATAGCAGCTAGGAAATGGGTGTAGAGTACTGTTGCATATGACTTTCTGCATCAGGCGGGTTAATTGGAAAAAATACTTAATCTCATTATGTATATGCTGTTGTATTTAACTGTGTTCCATAAAAACTATATTCATAATGATACAGGATGCAATGCATTACCATAATCTGAAACCTGCCAAAAGTGTAGTTTGATGCTAGCTATATTTATGAGAAATAGCCATAATCCTGTTTATTATTAGTGTTAAAAGATGTGCAAATGTAGTGAGATTTACAGGTATTGCTCCTGTGTGTCTATGCTCAACCATCTGGTGATTAATATCTTTCAATAAGAACACTTTTGCATGTTACCATGACAGCAGTCATTTTTTTTTTTAGATGACTCTTGCAATAGGCATTTAATTATAATTAATGTGATTGCCTTGTTTCCTTTTACACTTTTTAGAATGGGTAAATTTGCATTGTGATACTGAAGTTACCTATAGCTCCACTAGGGAGGTTTTTCTAAGTAATTGTTTCTGGAAGTTCTTAAGCCTGACTATTTTGTCAACCTGACTGTCCCTTCTCAACATGTCAGTTAGAGTTCCTAATGCTAACAGACTGCTGAAGCTAAAATATTGCAGCACCCTCAAAGAGGAGCATGGGGGATAAGATAAAAGATTGTGCAAATACCTTTATTGCAAAATTATAGAATGCGTGCAAAGGCAATATTATGATTAATGTAAAAAATGGTTAAATTTCTGGTGTCCGTATCTCTTAAACTCTTGCTATATCTGTATGTGCCAGTCCTCTTTGTCAGCTGGTTGTAGACTTCATCTTGATGATTACTTTTATGCTTCCAAAGCTCACGAGTTTGCAGCTGTTTTTAGAAGGTGAGATGGTTTAACTCCACTCCTCTATTGGTTCTAAGATGTAGTAGAATAGACCTTAGCTCAGGAACTGTTTTATAATCATTTCCATTACTTTCATGATTAAAGCATAGTTAATAAATACAATATTTAGTAAAATTGTCCTGCTTATATCTTTAAAGTGTGATCCCTAGCCAGTGGCTCATGAGCAACACATTGCTAAACAACCCCTTGGATGTTGCTCCCAGTGGCCTTAAAGCAGACAATTATTTTTAAATTACTGGCTTTGAGTCAAATTTTGGATCGCAAATCCTTCCATCATCATGTGCTAATATGTAACCAATACACCTACCAGTAATTGCAAGATGGAAGCAGTAATTTGTAGATATTAAGTCATTGTTCTACAACTTAAATTTCTCTGCATTAATAAGATAACTTTTAAAGGAAAAGGAAAGCTACCAAAGCAGTTTATTGCCAATATATTAGCCACAATAGTGCAAGCTATAACCTTATATTTATTCTACAGAATGCTTTACCATACCTGAGTAAACAGCACTACAAACTCTCTGTTTGTTTAGGCTATCTGCTACCATATTAGCTTGGTGTGACATCAATTCCTGCCTGAGTCTCTCCCTGCTCACTCATAGTTCTGGGCTCAGATTACAGGAGGGAGAGAGGGGGAGAGGGAGAGAGGAGTAAACTGAGCATGCCCTAGCCCTGGAGGTTTATGCTGACAACAGGATGTCTGATACAGAGCCCACGTGTGCACAATAGAAGGAAAGAAATGCTGTGTATCTTTGACAGAGGAGCATTACTTTGAGGTTTTACTGGTGTATTTGTATAGACCTATCTGATAAAGCTTACTTCATTTTATCCTTTCCTTCTCCTTTAATTGTAAACTCTTTAGTTGATTCCTTTTGCAACAATACTGAGAGGCAGAGAAAATCTTTCATTAGGCCATTCCCCAAATTGTGGACTTTCATACACTCAGAATGAAGCAAAAGCACATTAGAGCTGTAAAATAAATACAGTGGTCTGCAGAGGGCCTAGATTTTCAAGTACATTCACACAAACATAGTTTAGAGCATGTTTTCTATTTTTTATTTTATTTTACTGTTAAGTAGAAATCAATTAAATTAACATGAATTACACCACCATTAGGTGGATGTTTATTTATTGTATTAAGTGGCAACATGTACTTTCTGTTTTGTGACTGGCTACAACCCCTTTATATGTTTATTTAGCCTATGAGTAAGTTCCCCAATAGGCACAAAACACGTTAGGTCTTGTCACTTATGTCCTAATGCATTTTCAAATTTTTTTTTAACTCATTGTTGGAGGTACTCGCATAACTTTTTTTTTGGAATGTTGTTGTGGACTTGCACCCAGGGACTGGGGTGAGCTGTGAGTACTCCGGTGACTATTCAAATTGCCTTTCACTTTTTCCACAAGTTTTGTTGGTAGTACTAGTTATATTTATTTTTTTGGCTTTTAGCATCAGCCTATTTTACACATTGTACACAAACCTCCATGTTTTTGTGAGTGCTTACAGGAAAATGGCTTTGCTCTCTTAATAATAATAATAATAATAATCTAAATGCCCTGAATTCAGTAGAAGGGCATATTCAGATGCTGCAGATTGTCTTGAAATGTCTGTCTACTTTACTCAATGTTAGTTGTAATATGAACAATCATGTAAAAGTTTACTAAGAATATGTACAATTTATGAAGTTAGATTTTATACAGTCTTGCTCTCAATACTAAATTTCACATGCTAACTTACCATGCTAATCAAATGGCCTACCATAATGCTTCATTAATAAGGATGTGTCTTCCTGACATATTAATGTATTCTTTGAGTAATAAAATAATGTATTGAAGCTGGGGGATTAATGCATTTTAATTTTATCAACAGTCTAGATGCATCCAAGCGTAATATGAGCACCCAGGTGATGAACCCAAATTTATCTAGAAATCAATTTTCCCAAAATCTACACCAATGCTGCATGGAAACATTAAATTAAGAGCATTAAGGCTTCTTTGTACAGCGAGCATTTCAAACCCCCCCCAAAAAAAACCCCATTAACCTTCAATAATGAAACATATTTCAACTTGACATGCTATATACAATGTTTACTTCATACAGATTGCTTTTATTGTAAAGTTGATTTGGAAATTTGAATAAGATGTTCTTTTTATCTCAGGTACCAACCCCATTAAATTTTAGGGTGATGTATTTGATTAAAATATGAGGTACCTTTAAAACAGTGGGGGTTAATATTCTATCTGATATTCTAGCTGTCTTTTGTTATCCCAGTTGTAAAATTACTTTACCTCTTTTTATCTTAGACAACCTATTTGTGATTGAAATATTGTTGATCAGCAGTCAAAGAAACAGCCAAGCAAGTCTCTTGGTTCTTTGTTAATGCTTTCTTCAAATAAGGTGAAAGCTATTCTATGAATTATATTGTGACTTTTTGAAAGGACAGTACCTAACGCTATGAACTCCTTCTCTATCCAGTTAAGAATGACATCACTAAAAGGTATAATGTGTTAGCCAAGTGCTCCAGCGAATTGGAAACAGCTTCTTGTTTAGAAAGGGCCAAGGGGAATAATCATAACAATAAATAAATCAGTTATTATTAAGTATTTCTACCTAGTTTCACCTGTTTATAACTTGCCACAGTACTGGAATACATCAGGATTGGTACAGATTAAAACAAAAACTGTATATGCTTAGGCAGTGGTGAAAATTGCCATTTTTCCAACCACAAAATCGAAAGCCCTTAAGGTAGCAATCCACAACCAGAAGCTCATGAGCAGCATGTTGCTTTCCAATCCCTTGGATGGTTCTCTCGGTGTCCTCAAAGCAGTTGCATATATTTGAAAACCAGGCTTGGAAGCAAGTTTTAATTTAATAAAAATTAGGTATAGTGCCAAGTATAGTCCACATAGGGGCTGCCAAATAGCTAATCACAGCCATTATTTGGCACACCAAGTGACCTTTTCATGCTAGTGTTGCTCCCCAACTCAACATTTTAATGTGGCTCATGGTTATAACGTTTGGGAACCCCTGCCTTAAGGCCTATGTACCTGGCAGTTGCATCTGGGGCAAGACAATTTGCTTGCTGTGCTATGCACCTTATACATGGTCAGTTACACAACAGAATGATGTCCCTCCAACCTCCCATAATATACATACAATTCTTGTAGTGTAGTATACAGAAAACCAGGGTAGTTTCTCATACTCCATTAGGTAAGTCTGAACAGTTATGCCTTTGAGTGTAAAAAACTTTTGAGTCTGTTTGAATCTGTTTTCATTCATTTTCTACTTTTGCACATACATACTCATTAATAAAGTCAATTTAATAACACAATGGTATCAGTTGCATCAACAATGTTGTGAACTTGTGATCAGTATGAGCAACTGTGCCATGGTTTTCTGGTTCCATTGATCAACATAGGTTTGAAGGTGCTATTCCTTTTATTAAAGAGGAATTGCTCCCTGAGAAGGACCCCAGCCCCTTCTACAAGTTTCCCTCCTGCCCCTTGCAAACTGCACCACTGGGACTTACAAAACAGCAACTATAACTTTTCCTGGAGTGCCATATATGGCTTATTTTTGTTATCTGATGGACTAACTCAAACATTGAGCTGATATTTTTATGAAGGTGGACCTAATATCACTGGTGGCTATACTGGACTCTAATCACTAACCTATCCCAGGCCAGCATTCATCTGCTTCTTGGTACTATGGTATATAATATACATCTACCATCTTCCTACCTGCTGCCAGATAAATACAAATCACTCATGCCGTATGTATTGCTGAAGTCTTTGTTCCTTGGTCAGACTGATGAGTCATTGTATTTGGGCTACTAGAAAATACTGAACATACTGAACATTGCCCCCCTTCTGGATAAAAGGATGAACCCTGAAATTGTTTTGTATTCTGTGCCCAAATTACTGAGGACATCCTTTTAGATGAGAGGAGATGGACACATAGAGAACAAATCCCAAGCATACACACACACACGTATACC
The DNA here is from genome assembly GCA_024363595.1 of Xenopus borealis. Lineage (NCBI taxonomy): Eukaryota > Metazoa > Chordata > Amphibia > Anura > Pipidae > Xenopus > Xenopus borealis. The sequence goes on along the minus strand of CM044435.1, from coordinate 24,715,592 downwards.
GTGATTGAGCTTTTTTATAGTGAAATGCACAAAGCTATCAATACAGTCACATGTTACCATGGTTGCAGTGATCCTGTGTTTGCAAGGAAAAATGAATGAATAATTGCAGAGATGCAGAAACTGCTTCTCTGTCATATCAAATTTGTTTTAGGCATAGTGCAGCATACAGCGTTTGTATGACAAAACATATTTTCTAAGTCTTTATTCATTTGACATACATATGAAAATTCATATGGACAAAAATGGAACGATGTCTTCTTCATTACACTAAAAGAGAGATAATATGAAATATTAATAAATATTTTGACATACAGGTATGGAATCGGTTATCCGGAAAGCAGTTATCCAGAAAGCATTGTCCCCCATAGAATCCATTTTATCCACTTTTCTTTTTTCTCTAATAATGAAACAGTACCTTGTACTTGACTAATATATAATTAATCCTCATTGGAAGCAAAACCAGCCTATTGGCTTTATTTGATGTTTAAAGGATTAATTAGTAGACATAAGGTATGAAAGTTCCAGCTCCTCTGTATTCTGGATAACAGGTCCCATACCTGTACTAAATTTTCCCTAACTATATTTTAAATACTATATAGTTTATACTGTAAATCTGCCAAAGTAATTTACTGAATCTGAATCATCAATATGAAAAGGTGCCACATTCAGACTATTGAGTATATATAGTACCCCCTGGGGCAAAAAACGATTTCAATTTAAATATTAGCCAGTGCTGGACTTAAGGTTATTTTTTATTTTTTTCTCACCAAATGTAAAATCCATGTCAGCTGCAGAATGGCATATGTATAATAACCAATAAATGTGCACAAAATAAACATGTACTGATTTCAGCACGCTACTTTCCTTGTCCAATCTGACATTGAATTAATTAAGATAAATTATGTTCTTGCTTTTAATAGCAATTAAATAAGCTGACTGTAATAAGAACAATTACACTGGCAGCACTGATGTAAAATTTACACAAATGGATTTTGTCATTTTAGTATTCTCTGTGATATTTTAAAATTCTCAGAGCAGACACTATTACTGTCTTAGGGTGAACAGAGATCTAAGTCATGCTGAGAAAAGGAATTTAGCCTTAGTCATTTTCTAATTGTTAGCGAAAGATGTTTAAATTAATCAATTTGTCTCCATTGCCTACTTCTGGATTCATCAGCCATGCATTAGACATCTGTATGAAGCCTGAATGCGTTCTCTGAGTCCATTTCGAATACACAACCTGCAGTCCAGTATTTAAGAGAACAAACCTGGATCACACCTTTAATGTCAAATGTAAAAATATATAATTGCTAAGTATAAATCAGGGAAGACACTGACAGTGAGATACATATTTTTCAATACCTCAGGCTATATGCCAACTGAGAATTGCATTTTAATTAGAGTTCTCTACTGGGTTGCCAATGTCAACGCAGTGCAAATAGGGGGCAGTGGTATAAAACCATGAACACATTTATGCACATAAAACTTCAAAAACACATCCATAGCAAATAAACAGCTTTAACTATTAAATAATGTATGCAATCATCTGATCTGAATGCTGGGGGTTAGAGGGCTGGGACAGACCCTTGCTCACTTTTGTGCTTACACTAAAATACAGAATGATAGGAATAATGTTTCAGTACTTTAATAGTTTAAACAAAGGTGAATGTAAAAATTATTTTTTTTATATTTTTCTTCCTTTATCATTTTAACAACGTGTATAATCTGCTCCAAAGCTAAAATGACTGGCTGCAAGATCAGTAATGGCAGAAATATTTCACTCAGTTTTTCATTATATCAACTGAAAATGCATATAACATTGGGATTATCTAATTAAGTGATGATTTCCATATTTCACCATGAAATTGATGCCCCATAGACCCCAATGGATGTAAAAAAATGTTGTTGCTCATTGACTTCAATGCACATCAGCACATTTTTGCCAGTTCACAAATTTTCAGCAAAACAAAACAGCTCAGATTCACTATAATTATAATTGCATGTTTTGACCTCATAAAATATGTTCAGTATTCTTGTATCCTCTCATAGTATGCCTTTAGCCTTTCTAATTCCCAGTAAGAGTAGAATTATTGTGGTTGAAGTTGTACTGTTTACTGTCACTGAGGATATTCATAGACAGATGGCAGCATATTTCTTTGTATTAAGTACACTTCTGTAAGAAGTTTTTGCATCTCCAGTGTTCCTTCATTCATTGTTTGGTTCATGACACACTATTACTACTGTTGCATTATGTACAGTAAATACAAGGAAACTGTAATAGAGGATATGGCAAGGTCTGGTATAATTCTCACCTCACATGTTCCAAAAGCCAATAGTTGTTATCAAAACATAATTATATTGTTTTACTCCATTTAACCAAATCAACGAATCTCCTTCAGCAACATTCTCATGATTTTTTTGGACATATTGCTTGAAATGAGAGAGAAAAGGTCCTTGATAGATCTTGTCATACTTTCATGTTAACTTATCCAGTTGCATCAAGGTAACAGTCCTTGTCCCACATACAAAATTCAAAATGTCAGATAAATCCTTAACCAATTAACACCAAGGTATTGAATTTCCTTTTTAATTCCCACTACTTGCTATATACAGTATAATTGCCACTTCACATTTAAAGCATCAGCACACTACTTTCTGTTTCTGTAGTGGTAGGATTCCAGCTGTGCTTAGACATCATTTGTTTGACAGCTCTGTATGATGCAAACCCTCTGTCACAGTATCATCCTTTGAAATTCTCTTTAGATTGATTTCCCCAAACATTCAGACTGACTTACAAAACCATTTACCTGAGCAAAATCACTCAAATATTTCATTACTGGGATCCATCAGCATGGACATTCTGGAATTCTAAACAAATAATATAATTTTGTATGAGCTCTCAAACCATAGTTAAGTATTTTGTAATAGAGTTTAAAGAGTCTCACTTCTTATTATTAAAGTAAAAGCAGGTTTGATTTGCTATGCTTCTATAATTTCCTCTTCCTTTTGAAAACTGTATTCTACATTTACAGGATCTTTTATCTGGTATTATTGGGACCTGGGTGTTCTGGATAAAGAATATTTCCATAATATGGATCACCATACCTTAAGTCTGATAAAATTATTTAAATATTATAAACCAAATAGTACAAAACATTAATGATGCCTTAAAATAAATAATAAAATAATGAATGATTAAAAAAAAAAAAATTATAAACTATTTTAATAAATTAAATACATTGGATAGGTTTTGTCAAATACAGAGTCCTGGTTTATTATTATAGAGAAACATTAATTTGCTTAAAGGGGTTGTGCACCTTCTGAAAAAAAATTTCAGTTCAGTTATTTTCATATTGTTCCCCAGAAATAAAGACTTTTTTCAATTACTTGCCATTATTTTTTACTGTATTTCAAAAATCTAAGTTTATTGATTTTAAAGTCCCTGTTTCTGGTGTTTGAGTCTAGCAGCTCAGTAATTCAGGTGCAGATTGCAGCATTTAGTTGATACATTTCTCAGCAATGATCTCTGGAGTATTAGCAATTATTGTTTCAATTTAGAATTAGAATATCCGATTTTACTAAAAATTTGTACATTAATCGATCAAATTCGATTGAACTTCGATCATTTCACGTGAATTTTGTAAATCTGAGTCCATTAAATTGATACATTTCCCAGCAACATCATTACAACATTAGCAACTATTGTATCAATTCTAACAGCTGCCTGTAATGAATCCAGAGATTCTGCTCACTAGTGATGGGCGAATTTATTCGCCAGGGGCGAATTTGCGGCGAATTCCCGCGATTCTCCGCTGGCGAATAAATTCGCGAAACTACCCAAAAAATTCTCCCAAAAAAATTTGCCGCGCAAAAACGAGTCGCGCGTCGTTTTTGACGCGACGCGCGCCGAAAATGACGCGACGCGTCGGAAACAACGCGACGCGGCAAAACCGACGCGACGAGCGTCAAAAACGACGCGACGCGCGTCAAAAACGACACGACGCGCGTCGAATCGGCGAAAAATTCGTGAATTTCTCTGGAAATTCGCGAATTTTTCGGCAAAGCGAAACGCGGCCGTTTCGCCCATCACTACTGCTCACGGGCAAAAGAAATGTATCCATTAAATGTATCAGTTTAGAACAGTTGGGGGGGGGCGGCGACCCCCCCTCCCAGAGCTGCTTTAAAAGATGAAAAATGACACTTACACTTCAATATTAGAAAAACATTTACAAACAGATAATAAAAAGTCATTTTTTCTGGTGATCTATCAGGGATTCTGCTCAGCAGGGACAAAGATAAGAAATGTATCAACTAAATGTATCAATTTAGGGGGTCAGCAACCCCCTCCCCAAAGCTGCTTTAGAAAGGGAAAAATCATACATAGAAAATTGAAACTAATTTGGAAAACGTTATTTCTGGTGACCTATCTCTGGGAGATGGCCATTTTGTAATTTGAAGCTTTATGGGGTGCCGTTTGTTCCAAATACATTCTGTACACAAAACTATCCCTGATACACAGAATGAATGTCTCTCATCGTATGTTACTATTTCTGACCATATACAAAAATAAAAAATATACAAAAGACTTATTTCTAT
>CM044435.1:24692180-24706103 GCA_024363595.1 Xenopus borealis | reverse complement strand
GATAGATAGATAGATAGATAGATAGATAGATAGATAGATAGATAGATAGATAGATATTGGTTTGTTGTTTTGTCATAGTTAGAGCTCAAATGCACAAAAGAGCTTCTGAAGTCTCTGCATAGTAAATGTTAAGCATATTCGTAGAAATGGTCATCACCCTTTAAATACAGTAATGCACTAATAAAGATAATCTTCACAGTACAAATAAAAAGTGTTGGAAGTAGATGTTATAAAAATACAAATCTGTAGATCTTTAAAATATTCTTTCACTTAAGCTAAGGTTTGATGCCATTGCGAGGTTGTGTTGTGTATAGAGCATATTGTAAAATGGGAAAGAAGCAATGTTAGCAAGTGCTACTGAATAATCAATATTTACAACAAAGATAATTGTGATCCGTAAAAGTACAAATCCATCTAGTGATGGAATCACGGCAGCACTTCCCCCTAGATATCATGCTGTATTGTTTCCTTACTCTGCCATTCTTTTCTGTGTCAGTTTCAGAAGACTGATATGAAATATAATAGAACTCTGTCAACAAAACTCATTATAACAAGACAAAATACCACACCATCCCACAGCTTTGCAGCATGCAGGTCCCATTGAAAGTGACTAGCACTTGAAATTGTTTACCTGGGTTATCAAGGTCAGATAGTTTGGGGCATGCCGCTTCTTTCATGCTGCCCTACCTCAAATTACGAATGAAGAATAGTGGAAAAAGCAATCCCATACTTGAGCACTTTTTCAATGTTAGACATATCTGCAGACTGATTGAATTTTTGACAGTGGAAATGTATACAGCTCCTTTCATTCCACCTTTGCAGGCTGTTTTTTTTGTTGTCTAAATCTCTAGGTGGCTTTATTTTTGACTTATAACTTTTACTGCCTTTTATTGCAACGACAACAACAACAAAAATGTATGGAAAAGTACTATAAATGTAAATGTAAAAATATACAACATTTTCTCTTGGAAATTGTTGGCGTGAAAGGACCCAAATAATGCTTTATTTAAACAAGGTCTGCTTCAGCCTTGATTGACTTGCAGAAAATTGCCTGGTATGAGAGGCAAAAGGAAGTGAATGGGAAAATGGCAATCAGCAGCGTATGTTTCACTTGTATGATTGGCAGGTACCAGGGATACAACAGAGTAAGATAAATTGGCCAGTGTAGTCCATCCTGACAGTATTTGAAATGGCAAATTGTTCTTGTTAATTTTCTGTTAAGTCCCTGTCATTTATGGGCAAGAATCAACTAATTGTGTAAACAAAATTAAGATTCCTTCCTGAATTTTTCGATACATCTGTCATCAGGCATAAATTTTTCAAATAAAATGAGGGTTTAGGAGATTTCTTATTAAGGATGTAAATTTAAATCAGGTTTCGCTGGGGATCTATTTTATAACTTTGTACATGACCAATCTATCCATTTTGAAACAATATTCTGGCAGTGACTGCAAGTTCTTAATTAGCACATGTTTCATGTCTTACATTGTTTTGATGTTTGCATGTGCTTGATATGTGGAAAGGCAAACTAGTTTTCTCTCCTTTTGCTAATTATATGCATAAACTCGTTATTCCGGTCTTTAAAAAAGTGCATATCAGAATATACAAGGGGAACCAGCTTACATCAGAGAAAAGTCATAAAAAGCAGAACTGTGCTTTTAAATTGAAAAATATTAGCCTACAATTCTTTATTATACATGCTTATGTAGATGACCAGGAGACCAACTTGAAGTCTATATGCCAACAATCTCATAATTTAAACAGTGTTCTATGCTCTTATACTTTGTCGGGACTGGAGCAGACTGGGTAGGAGTGGGGTTGAGCAGGTGTAAATCAGTAACAGATGGGATGAGACGACGGTGCAGGCGTAGATCAGGTCAGATAGGGGGATTGAGACATGAGAACAGGAGAGTGAGAGGAGTGGACTGGAGAGGAGGAGAGTGAGAGGACTGGAGAGCAGAAGAGCGAGAAGTACAAGGTAGAACAGGAAACCAAAATCAGGAACAGGCAAAGCAAGGTCGGGTTAAGGAGAAGTCAGGGAAAGGTAAAAGGTATGAGTAAAGCAAGGCAGGAAAGGACAAGGCTAGGCAAAACAGGGAAGGACAAGGCAAGATAAGACAGGAAAACCAAGGCAAGACAAGACAAGGTAGATCAGGGCAAGGTGGAAACAAAGGAAAAGGGCTAGAGCAGGGACAACCTAGCTAGGAGGCTGCCACAGTACTAGGATGGCCAATAATGCTCCAGCAATGAGTGTTCCGAGGGCTGGCATTAAATGCTCAGCTGCCCCAATGGTTAATGCATCAAGCCAGAAACCCAAAGGTCCCTGGCTCAAGTCCCTGCTCCACCTCGAAAATGTAACTGATGCTTAAAAACATTCCCAGTTTTGCCAGTCAATATTTGTTTGTTGGTTTGACATTCAGCTATCAGCAGTTGGTACGTTTTTCTCTGGTGATGAGTGAATCTCACCTCAAAGAGTAGTCTCAGCAAGCTCACTGCCTCTAATAAAAATCAATCAGGCATGCACAGTAGACAACTCTTTGAGGTATTCACAGTCAGAGAGACTAGTAATAGAGTAGACTACTAAAGCAAATAAGGTACCATCTTGTATAAAAAGGGCATAAACTCAAGGATGAAGCATGGTATTGCCTCTTTATAGGTCCATAGTAAGGCCTGAGTATGCAGTGCAGTTTTGGGCTACAGTCCTTAAGATATATAAATGAGCTGGAGAGAATGCCGAGACATGCACCTAAATTGGTTTTAGGGATGGAAGATTTAAATTATGAAGGTAGACTCTCATTGTTGGGGGTTGACTTGATTACTCTTTTAAGTACATTAGAGGGCATTAAAGACATATAGAGGGGACCTTTTTTCCATTAAATGGATCTCTGCCCCATAGGCCACCCCTTTAGACTAGACCAGTGATCCCCAACCAGTAGTTTGTGAGCCACATGTTGCTCTCCAACCACTTGGATGTTGCAACCAGTGGTCTCAAAGCAGGGGCTTATTATTGAATACCAGACTTGGAGGCAAGTTTTGGTTGCATAAAAACCAGATGTATTGCCATCAAAGCCTCAATGTAGGTTGACAATCCACAAAGGGACTACCAAATGGACAATCACAGCACTTATGTGGTACCCCAAGAACATATTTTATTCTAGTGTTGCTCCCCAACTCCTTTTACTTCTGAGTGTTACTCCCTGGTTCAGAAGGTTGGGGATCCCTGGACTAGACAAACTTAACTTTAATATAAAGCATAGTGAGGTTACGTAACTCCCTGACAGATGATGATGTGAGGGATGATTCTGTTAATGCCTTTAGGATGGGCTTGGAAGATCTCTTGAACAAGCATAATATCCAAGACAACAGCAATACTAAAATCTACAGTTATTATAGATATATACATTTTATGTGAGTGCATACTGTATATACTGTAGAAAAAAACAGCACCAAGGGTCTTTGCCAAAAAACTTCTGTATTTTACATGGTATGTACAACCGATGTTTCATAAATAGCATAAATAATTTGTTTGATTAACCTTGTGGTGCAATAAGTTCATGTTTATGTTTAGTATACAAAATACAGCATTTCTAGCCTTATTCTATTTTAGACTTTCCTTGCCCTTTAACTATGGTACTATGTAGGAGGACTCAGAAAAGAAAAGGAGTGGAGCTTCAAACTAGACAAGAAAGTAGCTGAGAGAGCTGCAGTTGAGTGATTTGTAATAAAGACTCATAAAGAAACGTGTTATTCTGGTGGCTGTTTAGAGTAATTTTAGTGAGAAAAAAGGTTTACTTATTCTTTCATTATAAAATGTTGTCTATAGTACAAACAAAATGCAGTTTAATGCAAGGGTACAGACTTAAATAAAAAAATACATCAATTTGATGTAAAAAAAAATAAAATAAAGAAAAGAAAAATATTTTTTGTTAAGAGTCCTCTTTTGCTACAATCACCATGCCCCAAAATGGTCAAAGGTCTCAACTGCAGGGGTATTAGATATTGAGCATACCCACCTCTTTATTCCTGGATAGCTAAATCTGCACTTAAGCTACTGTAGGCAATACAGTTACAATCTGGGGTTCTCCTTTAATAAATAACACATTTCTGGATACTGTATGGAACAGCTTGAAGTACAGTTCATTTTGAGGTATGATATCCCTTGAAAGAGAACCACTCTGTATGTACAACGGTACATCTTTTTAATGTGTGATTTTTACCACCTACATCTATCTACTGCATGTTTTCCCCCTAATTGTTACCTATTTTGTAGCAACTGCCACTATTAAATGTCACAGAGACAACCGAAAGCAAAAATCAAATGCTCAGAACACATTTGTGGAGAAATGTTTAGTTCCCAGTGGAGATTTTTATTTTGCTACTTAGAAATGAGGTTGACTGGAGTAGGTCAAACCTTTACTTGGGAATATTTGTCAGGGCTCAAGACATTGTGCTTTAAACAGGAAGTAGAAAATAATCTTGATATTTTAAACAGAGAAAATAACTGAATGGTTGTGAGTTTCAAATAAAAAGCTATGTTCCTTTATAACCTTTATGGTTTTGTTTGAGTAGACTAAAAATGTAATCTTTTAAGATTAGGAAATTACAGTATATTAAGTGCCATTTCTCTTTCCACCTGCCTTTTTTTCTGAGACATTAAAAACATCAACACAACTTTTACCCAGGGCCGGATTTACATAGCGGGCGTCCCTAGGCCCACTGCAGGGCGGGATTTCCATAGCGGGCGTCTCTAGGCCCACTGCCGATCGCCGCCCACATACAGTGCCCTTTGTTCGGAAATTTTCATCATCAGGACCGGATCAACAGGGATTGGCTGATGGGAAATTTAAAAAACTATAGTATCTCCTGTGTATCACCAGTGTTTCTGAACCAATGTGGGTATGGCTGGGCAGCATGCCTCCCCCTAAAATCCTTTAACCTAGGCCCGGGCCTAGGTGGCTTTTCCAAAAATCCGGGCCTGCTCTTACCAGTTTTTATACAGCTGGCCTCTTCTCCTAAAGCATGCTACAGCAAGATTTAGGCTCACAAAATACTGTAAAAAGCCCTAATCAACTGTGTTCCCTTCCCAAACTTCCACTAAGGTAATCTCCTTATCTCAGGGGATACCTTATTTAATGAGGGCACTAGAACCATGCAACCAACTTCTAGAGCGAGGTCTGAAGAAACATAACATGCCTTGCATAAAAAATGTCAAGAGTTTTTCATATACAGGTGGCCTGTTATCCAGAAGTCTCAAAATCAAAAGTTACCCATAACTCCTCTGAACTAGTAGAGATCTACTGCCTCCTACAGCGCATGATCACCTCACCAAGGGGCTTCCTGGAGTAGTAGAGTTTTAACACTTTATTCCCTTAAGCTAATTTTCTGCATGCTGAAAAACATCTTAAAATGTTTGGAATATGGATGTGTATATAGTGACTCTTCATTTCCTATTTCTAGTATTCTGAGAGTTGTAGTCATGTGTAAGCATCTCTAAATAACATTAAAGTGCCAATGTACTGTTATTTGTGGGGGGGGGGGTTCAGTATAACTGCCACTTGTTACAAAATATTGCTGTAAGCTGTTCCAAAAAGCATTCACAGACACAACTTAGTTCTAGTTTTCAATTCGCTTTAAGCAGACACTGGTAACATTAAGCAATTCAGCTATTCATAACATTTGGGAAAAAGGTAACATTTCCTGGAAATTGACAACATGATTAAATTGTGGCAAAAAGCCCATCTTTGATGAATCTGTAAATGGTCATTGCTGATGTATTAGGAAACATTTTATCATCTGATTAAAATGGGTGCTATGTTCTACAAAAGAGAAATGGGAATCTGCTACATGAAAATAGCAAATACACAACCAGTGTGGATAACTCCCTAGTTTTGATCATAAAAAAAAAATCAAAAATTCAAATTTAAGTTTTCAGTTCGACCCTTTATATCTCCCCTTAAATGTTAACTTAAAGGGGAACCACCCATTCTATATAAGTTAAAAATGGTATTTGACTGCAAGGGGTAAAAATAAAAATGTTTGCAGTTCACAAACTCATGGACCCATTTTTTATTTTTTTTGCTATACTTTATTTTGCTGGAGAACTCAACAAAAAAACGAAATCAAATATAAAAATGTACTTTAATTGCAAACCACTTCTGACTCACCCCCATGGCACTAAGGTTCTCATGTAGCAGTAACCCATAGCAACTAAGATGTTTTGCTTTCAAACAGATGACAAGCAAATGTGACCTGCTGGTTGCTATGAATTACTGCTCCTTTGCAAACTAAGCACCTTTTATCAGTTTTTCAATTTTTTTACAGGTCAAAGTGAATTTTTTAATAAAATTTGAATTTCAAAGTAATTTTGGGCTACTTTGGAAAAAAATTGAATTTAGAAGTACTGTCTCTCTCTCTTCAAATTCGACTATTTGCCACCTGCCAAATTGCCATTTTAGCCTATGTGGGACCTCCCATAGCCTTTACAAAGTTTTTTTCTAAGTTTTGAAAAACAAAATGTTTTTTTGAAAATCGTTCAAAACGTTTGATTCGAACAATGCGATTGAACATTTCAAACGATTCGAATTTGATTGAAAATGGACTTATTCGATCAAAATGGATCAAAAAAGGCCCAATTTCAATTGAAAATGCCCCCCCGAAAAATTAGATGGTCAAATTTCGAATTTTTTTTTATTCGAAATTTGACCAATAGTAAATCTGCCCCTACAGTAAGTCATTGCTAAGTCTCCTCTAATGAAATAACGTTCATATGAGTATAATCCACTTGCAAACTAGGGAATAAATAATCTAAATAATCGTCTATAAAAATGAACACACTGTCCTGAAATAACTGTCTGGATTACCTTTCCCCTCTTTTATATTTTTCCTTGATTTTTACTGTTGCTTTAAAAAAAAAATTCTTTTTTTTTTTTGGTATTTAAGTTTCATGAAGCATTTCTATCCCTCTAATGTTCTACCCAAAAGTTCAGTGATTTATCTGATTTAACTGTACACAACACTGACTGCAATATAATGACCTTGACATATATATATATATATATATATATATATTCATATTTCCTTACAAAGAATGTTCTGTGTTCTATAGAAATTGAGTGATGCACATTTAATCAGTATATATATATATATATATATATATATATATATATATATATATATTTATTCCACAGAATAAAAGACACAAACAGAAAAAAAGAATTACCTTGGAGTCAAATGTAAATGTTATATATTTCTGTATGAAATATGAATGTGTTCATTGGAGGAATAATTACAAATACATCATTAATTTTTCCTGTTTTAGTGAGTTGTGAGATCAGGCCTATGCAGAGCGGTTGTTGAATTATTTGCTTATTCCCTGAATTCAGCCATACAGGGAAAAGTTGCTTTTGTCTGTTTGTCTTAGATTAGGAAACATTGCTTCTGGCCAGCCTTGTGTCCTTGTGCTTCAGATTATAACAGGTATGAAGGAATCAAGGAGACCTCAGAGAAAAAGCTTCTCTCCCCTGCCATGCCTACATTGTCTGTGCATAAGAGCTGGATGCATAATAAAGGACTTCTGTATTAACTGAATCACCCTGCATGGTGACTTTCTGCTTTCTTTTTCCACTCATAAAGGGTAGTTAGATTTAATGGTTTATAAGTCCTTTTGATGTGTTGCTAAGGGCATTATCAGAGTGTGCACAGAGATCTACTGCATAAAAATGAAATTAGGTTAATTTAAGCTTATTAGGTGTTTGAAGCTCACACAGATTTTTAATTAAAAAAAGAATAAACAAAATTGTGTTATTTTAGCCCTAAAACATTTGGAGGGCCTCAAAAAAAAAACATGGAGGTATTTTCTTACCTTGCAGTGAAATTCAGGCAAATGCTACACAGTATTTTTTTATAGACTAGTTGATTTTTATATACACGGTACCAGAAGTGCCATTTAGAAAGTGCAGGGTGCAAAAAATGGAAAGGATAATGCTATGTCTGGCACAAACCAAACATATCCCATCACCCCAAGAACACCATCGCCACAGTGAAACATGGTGGTGGCAGCATCATGCTGTAGGGGTGTTTTTCATCAGCAGGGTCTGGGAAACTGGTCCAAGTCAAGGAAAGATGATAAACACAGGGATATTCTTGAGCAAAACCTGTATCAGTCTGCCTGTGATTTGAAACTGGGACAGAGGTTCACCTTCCAGCAGAACAATGACCTGAAGCATACTGCTAAAGCAACACTCAAGCGGTTTAAGGGGAAACATTTAAATGTGTTGGAATGGCGTAGTCAAAGTCCAGACCTCAATCCAATTGAGAATATGTGGTCAGACTTGAAGATTGCTGTTCACAAGAGAAAACCATCCAACATAAAGGAGCAAAAGCAGTTTTGCCTTCAAGAATGGTGGCAAAATCCTAGTGGCAAGGTGTGGCAAGCTCATAGAGCCTTATCCAAAGCGACCAGCAGCTGTAATTGCCGCAAAAGGTGGCTCTACAAAGTACTGACTTTCGGGGGGGGTGAACATTTATGCATGCTGAAGATTTCTGTTATTTTGTCCTTTTTGTTGTTTACTTCTCAATAAAAAAAATCTTGAAAGTTTTAGGCATGTTCTGTAAATGAAATGGTGCAAACTCTCAAACAATCAATTTTAATTCCAGGTTGTGAGGCAACAAAACATGAAAAATGCCAAGGGGGTGAATACTTTTGCAAGGCACTGTGATTATCTCTATATGAAATATAGCATCAATATGCCTGAATTGCCAGCTGACTGCCACCATTATTCTTGCATCTAGAATTATTTTGTTTTCCTTGAAAACTTGGGGGCCCTGTGATACGGTGTTATGGTTGGTTTGAAATCCCCTTATATAAATCCCCTAAATATAATTATTTATTATAATTAATTTTATAAAAATTATATAATCTTTGGGATCTAATAGAAGGTACAGTTTTATTATTAGAGAAAAAGAATAATGTTTTTAAATTATTTGATTATAATAGCATCTATGGGAAATGTAGCATTCTGGATGATGGATTTCCAGATAACAGATCCCATACCTGTATAAGTTATGGGGTGAAGATAAACCAATGTAACTGTATAATGTGCTAGGGAATTCGCCGCGAATTCGCCCATCACTACCTATTACAATAGCTCATATAGAAATAATATAGACAGTTCATCTGTTACGTGCAATACAGGTCCTTCAGTATATGTCTTGTTCGTGTAGTGTCACAATTATTTTTTTTATATAATAGGGACCTATTCATTTATATATAATTCTCACCTATAAACATTTGCAGGTGATTTTAAGCATTTCTAGGCATGGAAACTAGCATAGGATAAAAATGCTTTGAAAAGGCTTTTGTGCCTTAGACCAGATTTTCAAAGAGACACAAATCCACTTTGTTGACCTTCATTTTTTGTATGAAAGTAACTAACAGAGGTATGAAATATGAAATAAATTAGGTTCAATTTTTTTTTTAACAAGGCTAAAAAGTAAATTCCAGTTCCATGCTGGAAATGAAACAATGAAAGTCATATCTATCATTTAACACAAATCTTTTAACATCCGAAAAATATACTTTTTAGTGCTACTGTAGCTACTGTAGATAGGTTTACGTTAAAGTTGATCATAATTTGTTTTCATTGTATAAGGGCTATACCCCCCTTTTTAACGAGTTCATTAAAGCAGAACTAAACCCTAAAAATGAATATGGCAAAAAATGCCATGTTTTATAATAAACTGAACATATTGCACAAGCCTAAAATTTCTGTTCGTCATTAGCAGCAATGATCCAGGGCTTCAACTTGTCATCTTGGAAAGTGTCAGACACTCATATGCTCAGTGGTCTCTGAGCAACTGTTCAGAGCTAAGCTTAGGGGTCGTTATAAGTTATCAAGTAGAAAATGAGGTTAGATTGCAATATAAGCTGATGCTACAGGGCTGTAACAAAAAAAATGTATGTAAATAAAATCACTTCTACCCACCTCAAATAACACATCTGGCCTTGGCAGGTTTAACAATATTTAATTTTTTTCCACCTAAATTATAACAAGAAATCTCTCTTCTGGTTGTATTTCTGTCTCTGAAAAAGGCAATATGACGACGAGCACTTGAACCAGCTCTTATGTGTGCGCTACCATCTCCTGATAGCTGGCTATTTCACAATTTTTCTGCGAGCAGTGAGGGAGCGAGTGCATTTGCGCTGACTTTGTTGGAGCTTTCTACAGTCCTTGGAAGATTTATGGCTGACCTGACTGCTACTATGAATCACAGCTCAGAAAATAAAACTAATAAATAAAAGCCAGCTATCAGGAGACAGTAGAGCGCATGTTTCAAGTGGTCGTCACCCATTGCCTTTTTCAGAGATAGCAGTACAACCGGAAGAGGGATTTCATCAGCCTTATATTGAAACATTTATATTCTATGTGTACTGTATATTGTGAGTGGGACCCTAAGCTGTGTGCAGCACAGAGCACAGAGCATGTGAATCAGTAATTCAGCAGAAAAGAAGATGGGGAGCTACTGGGGCATTTTTAGAGACACAGGGGGTCATTTATAAACTTCTCGCAGGGCAGATTGGTTTGCAGAGTGAATATATTTGCCCTGCGCCTGGTTATATTTATAAAGCTGAATAAGAGTGTGCAAATTCGCAAAACAGATTTGCAAATTTGTTTTTCACATTGCGAATGTCTATAGGAGCTTTTTAAATATGGCAAAAATCACAAAATGCGAACACTCTGCGCCACAACTTTGGTGGTGGAGAAAATATTCGCAAAACTGTCTCACAAATTACGAATTTAATTTACTTTTAACGCTATTTTCGCGCAAAACAACCTCGCAAAGTGCCTGTACTCACGCAAAGACCCATCTTGTTTGCGAGTTGTTTGCGAAAATTCATTCACAATGCGAATTCGCAAAAACCGGAAAGACGGGCACAGTAGTGCAATATTGTAGCGTTCAGGAAAAAGCATGGGCAAAACTACAATTTGCTAACAATTATGCGCTGCGCGAACTTTATAAATGACCCCACAGATCTTTACTGCTAAAGGGCTGTGGTTGCCTTAGAATGCCACAAAAGAACTATACTACACCACCTGATATTCTCACACTTTCTATTCCTAGTGCCATATCTTTTTTCTTTTCTTTTTTTTGCTTTCCGGAAACCGTTGTCCAGAAACCTGTTTTCCAGGTTTCATTTTTTAATCAAATAATTCTGATTTTTACAATTGGTTTTCTTTTTCTCAGTAATAATAAAATATGAGCTTGTACATCATTCCAACTAAACTATAGTTAATCCTTTTAAATAAGTATAGGTTAAAATGACTGCATATTGATCCAAACTAAGGGCTGGATTTACATAGTAGGCGCCCCTAGGCCCGCTGTTCACTCTGCCCTTTATTCACAAATTTTCATCATCACATTGCCTGAGTATCCCCAGTGTTTCTGGACAATTGTGGGTGTGACTGGGCAGCATGCCGCCCCTTCAAATCCTGCCACCCTAGGCCAGGGCCTAGGTGGCCTTTCCACAAATCCGGGCCTGTCCAAACTACAGCAAGATCCCTTATTCAGAAAGCCCAGTTCCTGAGCATTCTGGATAATAGGTCCCATAACTGTACATAGATATGGAATTATGTTATCATTTTGTAATCATTTTAACATTAGAAATGTAAAGCTGGTAGTATGCTCAGCACCCAGTGAAGGAATATGGCCAAACCTATGCCCAATATGCCTGTCACGATCGGCACCCAAAACCAGAACTCTTGCTAAGCACCTTGGTCTCAGCTCGGCTTCACCAGTTAAGTGACCGCCTTTGGCCTCGGGAGGAGCCCTCAGCTTACTCAGATGCCACCTGGACTTTTTGAGAGGTGCAAAGCTAAGAGTTCTGGCAAGCACAGGGGCACGATCATCTCACCAAGGATACTGGGTGAAGAATACCACCAAATGGGACAGGCGGGCTGGACCAGCACAAGCGGAGTAGAATAGTCAAGACTGGCCAGGATCAGGATTAGAGAGCGAAGAATAGTCATGGACAGGCGGAGGTCAAACCAGGTAAAACAAGCAGTGGGATCAGGCAGAATCAAAGTCAGAAGACAGGCAGGATCAGGATACAGAAGTCAGGAGTAGTCAATTCAGGCAGGAGTCAAAACCAGAGAAACAGATCAGAATTAGACACAACCTAAAGGGACCAGGAACTCAGCAAAACTGAACCTATCACGGGCAACAAGCTGCAGCCAGAAGCTGCATTTAAACATTTGAATTTGGCGCCATTGCATGCTGACGTCATCACGTCAGCGTGCCTACGCCTTTAAGAGACCCGGAAGTGCGCCCCGCGCGCACTAGAGCAGACCGGCAAGCAGGAGGAAGGATGCATGCAGTGAGCGTCCCCGCTGGAGGCATGGCGGGCGCTCCCGCATGCATGGAGGTGAGCCACTAGACCACCAAGGATGCGGTATGTTACATTACCCCCTCCTCTAGGAGGGGCCACCGGAACCCTCAAGCTTACCAGGAGACCCAAGATAAGACAGTCTCCCCACATGGCCCACTTTGACAACAGATACAACCAGGGACTTCAACACTGGAGTCGGACAGGATTGCCGGTGGACCTGAATAGCGGGCTTCAAAACAGAGACATGAAACAAATTAGACAACATAAATATAACAGGCAACTCAAGGCGGACGGAGTCTGGATCAACAACTTCCAATACAGGGTATGGACCAATAAATCTAGGCCCCTGCCTAAGAAATGGAACTTTAAGCTTGATACCCCCTGTGGATAGCCAAACCAAATCCCCAATTTGATATCTAGGCACTACCCTACAGGGCTCATCGGCTGCTCTACTTCGAGCAGACGTAGTAGCTGATGGAGAACAACGCACCCCAGAACAGGACCTAGAGCAATGCACAACAGAAGGGAGTTTCTCTAGGGAAGTAACTGCCACCATTGTGGAGGCCAGACAATAATTTTTACAATAGGAACCCCACTGGATAACCTCCCCAGTTACCCAATCAATATGTGGATTGTGTACCTGTAACCAAGGTAACCCCAGAACTAACGGGGACGAGGAATCATGAAGGATTTGAAAAGCTAATTTTTGACTTTTGGGTCACCAAACCTGATCCCAAGGGGCTTTTATCAATGGCAGAAATCCTCATAAGAGATTTGAGAGGAATAAGGGGAATGTTAAACCTTTCTGCGAAGGTAGCATCTAAGAAATTCCCCCCAGCCCCGGAATCCACCAGAGCGGATACTTTAACGGAACCCCCAGGCCAGGACAATACTACAGGTACTAAATTCTTTGGGGTGACTTGGGAAGTACTCTCCCTATCCAAATGGAGCTTCCCTTTTCCACCGAGATACTGAGGACTTCCTGATCTCTTGGGACAATTTTTAAGGAAATGCCCCTTATCCCCACAATATATGCATAGACCCAGGGATTGCCTTCGGGCCCTTTCCTCAGGGGACAAACGTGAAGCTCCCAATTGCATAGGTTCCCCCTGAGGGTTTGGGAACGAGGGAGTAGGAGACAAGTCATTACATATATTAGGGTAATCAGTATCCCCCTCAGCCCTTCTTTCTCTTAGCCTCCTGTCAATTTGGATGGCTAACTTCATAAGGTCATCCAACGTGGAAGACGGAGGGTAATTGACCAGGCTGTCTTTGACAGAGCGAGAAAGCCCTACTCGGAATTGGCTACGAAGAGCTGCATCATTCCACCCAGTCTCAACAGACCAGCGGCGAAATTCCGTACAGTACTCTTCCGCTATTCTCCTCCCTTGGCGCAGTTTACGTATTGCGGAATCGGCAGTGTTAGCGCGATCCGGCTCATCGTAAAGCATGGCCATAGTAGCGAAAAATGCCTCTACGGATAAACGGGCAGGATCAAAAGGGGGTAATCTTAGTGCCCAGACTTGTGGGTCACCTTG
>CM044435.1:24634207-24685564 GCA_024363595.1 Xenopus borealis | reverse complement strand
TTATCCACAGTTATTTTGGTTAAGCAAATGGGGCCAGCATGTATGTGAATATATATCAGCCCGAGTCAACAACAGGCTAATATTTTTGTATGGAGCCATTTGATCACCGATCATGGCCCTGAATGTAGCTCAGAGCCTCTGGTTCTCCATCTATTGTTGATGGAGCACTACTTGTTTATTCCCACGTCTGTCATTTCAAAAAGGGTCCCTATGGCTAGTCATATTTATATATATATATGCTGAGTTAGTGCACAGGCAAGACTAATTTAATCCATGGCTTTAGTTAAAGACAGACAAATTGCAAATTGCATATTTTTTCTCCAAGTTTCGCTGTGAAAATGACTCCCAAAGTGGGTGAATAAAATTGTAGCGCATCAAGAAAATTGTTGCATGTCAAAAAAAAAAACATTGGTGCCCATAATGCATTTTGGTGAATTTTCGGCAAAGCAAAATGGGTCAACGGGTTACTAATTACAATTATATATAAATATATGGATATATACATATTTTTTTTCTTTATATATATAACAGGTGAGGTATATTGATTGAATAGTGTGGTTTTATGACATTATCTGAGAGAAGATACCTTGTGTACGCATATGACAGTCATCATCAACCAGTGGTGATGAGGATGATGGCAGTTATAGTCTAAAACAGCCATTGTTCACACAGTAATTTAATGTACAGAAATCAAGAAAAATGTGCATGTTTGGCTTTAGCTTAATTCAAGCCCAGTTGTGTTTCTAAAGGATCTTAAACATTAATGGATCAGTAAAGTTGCTCAGTTTAGCACATATCCTGACCCAGGACTGCTGACTTTTACATTCTGTAGGTCAAAAACTCTGGCAATTTATCACCAAAACTACATCTGTTTTAAATTGTCTGGAGGACAATGACCTGCAAATGGCAAAATACACAATAAAGTCTCATGTAAATATACAATATCTATTATTTTATTTATCACTTCTCTTTGGAAAGATATCTACTAGTGATGGGCGAATCTACCCAGTTTCGCTTTGCCGAAAAATTTGCGAATTTCCAGCAAAATTCGCGAATTGGTGAAAAAATTTGCGGCACGTTTTTGACGCGCATCGCGTTGTTTTCGTCGCGTCATTTTCAACTCGCGTCGTTTTCATCGCGTGACTCGTTTTCTTTGGCAAATTTTCACTGGCATTTCTCGAATTTATTCGCTGCGAATAAATTCGCCCATCACTAATATCTACTACAGAAATGTTTGTTTTCTTTTTAAAGTATGTACAGTATGAGCAAAGGCAATGGCGACGCAAACAGAATACTGATACATCAATGTTCTACTCTAAAATATGCAAATGAATGGATATGTTCATGTGCACCTGCCTTCCATTGTATTTTATTACTGGTTCATAAAGAGCATTTAAGACATACAGTATAATAAATTTGTATATTTGTATGTAGTACAGACATATGTTAACACTGATTAGAGTTGAAATTACCAAAACTCTAGTAGACTAGTTTGAACGTCAAAAATATTTTTTGCAGCATTTAACCAAATCACAGAAAGAATATTTGCATTCTAAACTAAACTTCCTATCTGCCATTTTGCTCCATGTCTAGTGGCAACACTTGTACTATTGTGTCTTTAAATTCTTTGGAAGATCTAGGGATCTTTACACTGTCACAATATTCTATATGCAAAGCATGTAGCCCCTGTAACACATTTATTGCTCATCGGGTAGGGTGTAATGAAATCAAGGTACTAAGAAACAATGTAAAATACAAATTAGTCATGAACTAATTTCACTGCACCGAATCTGTGAATAAATTAGCAAAACTGTGAATAATTTGAGAACTGCATCAAAGACTTCTCAAAATACTTTTGGAAACTTTTTTTGTGCAAATTCATTAAAGTCAACAAGTGCTTTTTCTTAGGAGACTTTTTGTCCAAATTTATTAAAGTCAACTGGTGTTTTTTCTTAGGGGCTTTTTGTGAATTTGCACAATAATATGAATTTTGCCTCAAATCCATGGCTGACGAATAAATTTGCTCATCATTTATACAAGTACATGAAATGCTCATCAATGTTTAGTAACAATTGGTCTCCTTTTGAGTATGTAGTAGGTGCACTGTTATATTAATCTGAGGCTAAGAAACATGTTATGCGAGTCCAGTTGATTAATGGTAATGTGGGCCTATAATGACCTATAGTTTATACTTCAGGTTGCCTATACATACTTCTGTATTGTTTGCCGAATGACCTCATCATTACTGACCTTAAATACCTCTTCCTTTTCCTTAGGTCGTCCCATTCCATCTACATCATCATCCAGCCTTCTGCCATCTGCACAACTGCCCAGTTCCCATAATCCCCAACCTGTTAGTTGCCAGATGCCTTTGCTAGACAGCAATACATCTCATCAGATTATGGACACCAACCCTGATGAGGAGTTCTCCCCTAAGTCCTACCTGCTCAGAGCATGTTCTGGCCCACAGCAAGCTTCCATCGGTGGTAAGAACATTTGATGTATTTAAGATTTCATTTAAATATGAGCTAACATATACATGTAGTACTTTTTTAATAGTTTTGAGTACATTTCTCATGAAGTTTAAGTAGTGGAGACAAGAGGTGGATGACAAGTGAGGAGTTCCCAACCCCATTCTAGAACTATATCTTAGGAACTTTGTTCAGCATGTATTTTTTTTTATGTTGACCTACCATAGTGGTTTCATTATACACATGGCTAGTAAGATGTCACAAGTTACATGTGTTCTTGTATATAAATGGTTCATGGAAGACGATGAGAATTACCCAAGTCAAGGCAGAAGAAGAACATTGCTGCTAGTATAGCAAATCAGTAAACACAGTGCTGCTTCTAGGTACTGTAGTTTGTATCTATTCAACCAATAGAAAGCACAAAGGAAGAAGACAAAAACATGCTACTATTGTACTCCAAGACAGAAAGTATATAGTTGTCATGATTATAAATTTTCTTTAACATTATTTATATTTGTTATTTTGAGTACTGGCATGTAGTGAGGGCAAATATATTCACCAAGCATGGGGTTGCTGCAAATTTCTGGATTTTGCAGATGGCAAATGTTTTCACAAAAATTTGCTGCAAAAAATTTTCACTCGTAAAAATTGTTGAACATCAAAATTATTCGAAATTATTGCTCGATAAAATTGTCACGTCAAAATTATTCGGACGACCACTGACTTTAATGCATTTGGACAAAAGAGTCCAAAATTGTCATGTATGTAATTATCACATGCATAAAAATTGTCGCACGTCAAAATGATTAAGACGCTGTTTAACATTTGGACAAAATAGTCACACATGTAAAAATTGTCGCTCAGCAAAAAATGTTTGCACGATGCATTTGGGCAAAAGAGTCATGCATATAAAAATTTCACTTGTGTCAAAATTGTTGCACGTCAATTATATTGACACGCATTGCCTTCAATGCGTTTCGCCCATCGCTACTGGGATGTGTTATCCCCTTTGTATTATTATTTTTACATCCATTCAAAGAATTACATTTTTGTTTACATTGTCTATTACATATTTTAGCATTATTACATAATAAGTGAAATTATGTCAGGTATTAACTCTGTGCATTAACAATGCTTATAGAGTTAAAACCTCACCTCATGAATATTGGGTATATTGTGAATACACATACAGTATGTGACCCATTATGCAAAAACCTATTATATAGGAAACTGCAAATAATTCAAATTTTAGAAAATGTCATTAGTCTCTGAAATAATAAGTACCTTGTACTTGTTTTGCCCATGAGGCCACACTCTACAAGTGGTGGAGTGTGGCCTCATGGGCTAAGGTTTTCTGGTGGGCCCCTGGCATCCCAATATGACACTGGTTAATAGGTCTGGAATCTTAGTTTCTCCAGCTATTTATTATAGGGAACAGAAGGAATCATTCTGGTAACACAATAATCATAAAATATAAACATACTGTACCTGAATTGGCCAAACCCCTGTGTGACATTAGCTTGAAGCCAAAATGTTAATTGAATACATCTCTGTGTTTGGCAGCTGGTGGCTAAGCAAGGTTTTGGGGGTAGATGTAATTCACAACAGCTGCAGGACTGCTGTTGTTCTATCCTGCTGTGTATCTTATTCCATAAATTACATTTGACAAAGCAGACATTATAATATCAGTAAGAATTGTGAGATTTGTTTTGTTCACAGAACATTGCAAAAGATACAGAACAATAACTCTTCAGCTAGCGCAAACGTACTTGCTCTCTAACTACCTTTCCCAGCAATACCAAGGCAAATACTCCTAGCCTGTACAGCTTAATGCACATGCTGAAATTCTAATTCCATGACTGTTCTCTGCAAGTGTTAATTATCATGCAAATTGTTGAAATCTGGGAAGCGTTAGGGAAGAAGGATGCCCAAAATGAGGAAATGAAATGTCTTTTCTAATTGTATGCCATTTGAGTTTCTAGACATACTCAACAAATCACATTTTTCTTAGTTCATTTCACTCTCGAGTATCTTTTTTTATATTAACTGTGATTTAAGGCATGCAAAACTATTAGTGAACCTCCATTACAAAAAAGAATTACTTACAAACTCTAAGTAGGCACTATGCATCATTGCAGCTTTTTTATTTTTAAAGATTTGCCCTTAAGGAATTCATGATGGTAGCAGTTTGCATAAAATCAAACAATGCTTGTCGCTGTTACATTAGCATGACTTGAGCATAACAGATTAGGGGGGAAAAGCAGCCACTGTACATTTGTTATATATTTATATTTTAATATTTTCAAATATGAACTCTCTCAGATTTTCAAATATGAACTCTCTCAGATAAAGCCATAGAAAATACAACTCTTAAATCAAATATGGTCAGTTCGTTAAAGATCATACAGTTGGGACATCATTACTAATGGCATTTAATGCCAACAGCACTGAAACTGTATAATTTAAAGTTCAAAAAGTTTATATCCACTTTTTTCTTGTATATTTTTGGTACACATATCAGTCTCATTTCTTTGTCATATGATTCTATGACAAATAAACCACTCTAAAATGCCCCCCCTACAGTTGTTCTCAGTGTCAAACTTCTACACAAGCCATCTTTCATTCCTAAAATATTTTTAAGCATAATTAATTTTTTGCAGATAAAGTGCAATAGTCAATTCAAAATGCAAATATTTTAATTAGGATAAAACAGGAAAACAAACACATTATTTTTCTTAGTACAGGGATGGGATCTTTTATCCAGAAACATAATATCCAGAAGGAAATGGGAAGGCCATCTTCCATCTTAAAAAAATAACTGGTACGCTTAAAAATTATTTCCTTTTTTCCTGTAATAATAAAACTGAACTTTGTACTTGATGCCAACTGAACTGCATGGATCCATATTGGTGGATAAAAATCCTATTGGGTTTAATTCATTTATACATTATTTTTTAGTTATCTTAATGAATGAAGTTCCAAATTACAGAAATACCCCTTATCAAGAAAACCCCAGGTCCTGAGCTTTTTGAATAACATGTCCCATATCTGTATATACTTAACAATAGTTATTATAACAGGACTCAAATTGTATTAATATTGAATAAGGATTAATATTGAATAAGGATTATCTACTGAACAAAGGAAGTCCTATAAACTAATAAAAATAACCAAAATAAAGCTAGGGAGACTTGGAGAATAGACTGAACCTGAGCCTTGGATTTATGGGGAAGTATGTGGATTAAGAAGTGCCTGCACCAAGTCAGAAGCATACACAGTTGTTGGGACACTAGACTAACTGCTCATTACATACTTCATAAATTTAGCTCTAATTTATATTCAGCCATTTAGATCCACATTATCTTGTACCTTATGTGGCTGTCCCTTACATGTCCCTGTGTATATGATGTTAACACCTCACACAGAGACAGACATTACTTTTTTTGGAATTAACTCATCTCTGTAATAAAATTGTATGCTTCTTTTCCAGTTTTCATAAGCTTTGTTTCTGTTGCAACAGTCAGGAAATGCAGAGCATGTGGTTTTTGTTGCTCAGTCTCATGTTAAGAGTAGTGACATGACACCAGTTCAGTTTTAAGGAAAATATTAAAGGGGTGGTTCACCTTCAAGCTAACTTTAAGTATATTGTAGAAGGGCCAATTCCATAAAACTTTTCAATTGGTCTTGTTTATTTATTTTTCATAGTTTTTTAATGATTTGCAATTTTCTTCTGTTTCTTTGTAGCTTTCAAATGTTGGTCACTGACCCCATCTAAAAACAAATGCTCTATAAGGCTACAAATGTATTGTTATTGTTACTTTTTATTACTTATCATTCTATTCAGTCCCTCTCCTATTCATATTCCAGTCTCTTATTCAAATCAATGCAGGGTTGCTAGGGTAATTTGTTCCCTAGAAACCAAATTGCTGACACTGCAAACTAGAGAGTTGCTGAATAAAAAGCTAAATAACTATAAAACCACAAACAATAAAAAATGAAAACCAATTGCAAATTGTCTCAGAATATCACTCTCTACATTATACTAAAAGTTACCTCAAAGGTGAACAACCCCTTTAAAGGGAATCTGTCATGGGAAAATGCATTTTTCAAAATGTATCGGGTAATGGCGTGCCTCCAGCAGTATCCTATATTGAAATCCATTCAAACTGATTTTTTTATATTTTTTATATTTAATTTTGAAATCTGGGGTTAGACATATAATTTCCTAGGTTCCCACAGTCATGTGACTTGTGCTTTGATAAACTGCTACACTGCAAGTTGGAGTGAAATCACATCCTTCCCTTTCCTACTAGCAGCCCATCAACAGAACAATGGGACTGTAGCTAGATAACACCTGTATTGCTTAGAAATTCTCCCATGCCCCATTTAGTGGTAGATATGAGAACAGCATTCAATAGTAAAAATCCAAGTCCGGGTAACGCAAATGCTGCTCCTTCAGTTACATTGACTAGAAGAAACAATATCCTGTCTGAAAGTAGTGTAGTTCCAGTGTGAAGTGTAGGCTTTCTCTAAAAGCATGTGACCAGGCAAAATTACCTGAGATGGCTGCCTACACACCAATATTACAGCTATATAAAAACACATTTATTGTTTCAGGAACAACATTTTAAATGATAAAATGAATGTACACAGTGTAAACTATGCCACAAAATTATGATGGAATCCCGTGAAATGATTAAAAATATTGTTTTGAAACAGAGCAAGGCTAAATAGTATTGGTGACTAAAGCAATACTACTTGGCCCAGCATCATGCCAACCTGCCCACTCTGCACTTGCACCCCAACCAGCCAATCAGTCAAACAAGGCACAAAGAAGAATCAGTAATCACCTTTGTAAAGTTGTGTCCAGTGCTCTATCGTACAGTGGTGTGGTTTGCCAAGTCCACATAAACCATCAGGATTAGAACAAAAATCCACTGGAGAGCAAGTGAAGATCAGTGTAGTGTTTTATTGGAGATGCATAAGCACTACATGTTTCAGACCTCTAGGGTCCTTCCTCTGGTGCACCCTAGAGGTCCGAAACATGTAGTGCTTATGCATCTCCAATAAAACACTACACTGATCTTCACTTGCTCTCCAGTGGATTTTTGTTCTAATCCAGTCACTCAGTGACTCATTTTGGTACAATGTACCCTAGCCAAATGCAAATCTTCCCTGCCACTGCCTGCCCACCCTGGTTTGGTTTTTGGAATATAATATTCAGAATTTACCTGTCTCAATCTTCTATGATCAAATGTATAAATTAAATAGAATAATCCAATAAATTGGATTTGATCTGGGAAATAATTATGTGACCCCAAAAAGTCAGTATTTACAAAAGTTCCATGTAAATTAATATTAACATTTGCTTGGTATCCTACTGGGCTGGAGTCTCCCTGTCATGAGGTATGTCAGCAATTAGGATTCCCATCTCTTTGCATTGGTGTCTCATGTGGTGAATCTGTTCTGAAGTGTGATGCTTTTGCCAAATTGCCCTATATAAATCAACCCAAATATTGTCAACTGACACAAGGAAAGAAAGATTGACAACACTATAGTGACATTAGGAGCTAAATACTCAAGATGACAACATTACCATAATTTTATAGACGGCTATTCTCCATCTTGAAATATTGCGTTCCTTGACTTTCTCAATATAAATTGTTCTCCAAGTTCTTTCCTTCTCGTGCCAATACATTCATGTATTTTACACCCATGGATGGATTACCTGCAGTGTAATATTTATTTTAAGGTTGAGATTATTTGTATCTGCACATCTGTTACAAATTAGGTTGGTATGTTCAATAACTGTAAATATTTTATTCTCAATTACAAATACCAGCGCTTCTGTTAATAATTTTATATTATATAATCTAATGTGTTGCACCTTGTATATGCTAGCAACATGGAGTGGACAAAGATCAAAGTTTAAAGCACTTAAAAGGCTGTCAAAATAAAATATGAAAATGCATGTTTTGTTATGACTGAAATAGGGATTCATAAATATACACTCACACAGACACACAAAACTACATAACAGTACACATAGGGGCAGATTTACTAAGGGTCGAATTGTCGATGGCTTTTAGCCCTTGAATTCGACTGGCGAATATTTGGCAAATAAATAATTCGGCAAAATCGAATAAAATATTTGCCGGTTTTGAGGGAGTTTTCGAATATTCGCCAGAATCGTACGATCAAATGATTCTACGAAAAGTCGCAGAAAAAACGGTCGAATATTCACCAAAATCATACAAATCGAACGTTCTTAGCATTCGATTGTACGATTGAAATTCGGCAAAAGACTTAGAAAAAAAAGCCTATGGGGGATTCCCATAGGCTTGTATTGCAATACGGTAGGTTCAATCTGGCAAAGTAGGCAGTCGAATAAAAATTTAAAGGGCAAGTTCGACTGGTGAATAGTAGAACAATCGAATATAAATGTATCGATCTAGTAAATCTATTCGATGTGACCGAATATTCTATATTCGATAGTCGAAAATACTTAATTTGCATATTCTAGACTATTTGAGCAAATATTCGAATCCTTCACATGAATTTAGTAAATCTGCCCGTAAGATTTATACTATTTTAATATTATGACTAAATAAGAATAAAGAATATAGCTGTAGGTGTAGAGTAAGTTAAACAAAGATTGTATGCCTACAGAGAAATAACACTTTTTCTTCAACATTTGCAGTTTCATTCTTGATTAACTGACACATCCACTTAAAATACACAGTATTTTAGCCCGTCACACACCAACAGTCATCAGTATAATAATCGATATAATTGTGCATCAAGAGGGAATTCCATTGCTGGTATTATGCAGACCATTAAAGGGCCATAAATCTTTATTAGACATCATCAGAGCTCCCTTGCTTAAGATAAATCTGATTATAAGATTCTTAAAATGGCATTACATCACTGGTGTAATTGGTTTATCATTTGGAGAAACAACATTAATCATAACTAGTAAACCACATAGTAAATGATTTCAACCTTTACACTGTGGAAGTCTGATGGTGTCTTTATTTTAAACCATTTTCAGTTCAAATATATGTGCTTTTATTTATAACCTATTGTAAGAAACAACCATAATAACAATAGAAATAATGACTTGTTCTCTGTTATTCTTTCATGTGGTCAGGTCATCAAACTTTCTTTTGGTGGAAGTGAAAGGATGTTATATGTACTGAAATCTGAGTAAATGTTTAAATTAGTAACTTTATTAGGATTTTTAAAAAGTTAAATATTTGGTTAAAATCAAGTCTATGGTTGATGGCTTTCCTGCAATTCAGAGCTTTCTGGATAATGAGTTTCTGATTAATGGATTCCATATACCTATACTTGATCACAAGTAATATTAAATTCATTTTTATTGGCAAAACAATCCTACTGGGTTTATTTTGGGGGTTATATAAAGTTTTTTTTTCTACAAAACAATTGCTTAGTCAAAAATCGATGTTTTGGGCTACAAAAACTCAAGATTTTCAATATGTTTTATACCCTGAACCTGGAAATAATTTGAATCTGAAAATACATAATCTGAAACCTGTTTATGTAGAAGTCTATGGCGGAGGTCTCATGACCCATTTGAAGATGTTTGTCGCCTTCATAGTGCTTTAGTTTCTTTTGGTGATTTTTCACTAAAACTTGATTGATTTGAGAGATTTAAAGGGATCTCTCAAATTAATCAAGTTTTAAGTTTTCTTCTGCCAAAACCTCATTCAATCCAAGTTTTCAGGTTTCTCACCTCATATTCACTGATTTATTTCACTTTGATACAGATGCAGTCACTTGGATTTGTAAGATAAATGGGTCGTGACTCAGGGCTAATTAAAGGAACTGTGTTATCTAAAGTTATCTTAACTCATTTCATGCATTTAACCTTTTCATTAGCATACCAAAGCACCATTGTTTTCAATGGTGAACTCTTTACTTGGATGGGATGCTGTGACACAATATTCTGTGCTAAGTGGGATAAATGGGTTAGATGAGTTAAGTCACGACGCATTTAACTTACAAATAAAAGTGACTGCATCTGTATATTCAAGTTTTTTCTTAAATTAGAAACCATGTGAGTTCATTTAATTTTTAAAAAGCTCACAAAGATCTAAAATAATAATTATAACAATAAATAATTTTTTTGTAAACTTAAGGTATGGATAAACTGTATATATATTCATATTCCAAGGAATGACGCACTCCAGGACTTCATAGTGAGATGAAAAAGTGAAGTTTATTTGTCAATGTTTCGGTCAAGTCTGGACCTTTCTCAAGATATATATATACTATACAATGGACCAAGAATAGTATGCCTAGGATTTAAAGAATTAGCAAACAAAAATTATCAATGCACAAAAAGAAAGATTCATTACTTAATGTTTCACAGAGACCTTCAATTAGAGTGAGTATATATATATATATATATATATATATATATAGATAAATCTTGAATTTTTTTTAATTTTAGAGAGAGCAAGAATAAAAGGAATTGTTAGAGAAAAAAATTGGTTTGTGTATAAAAATAAAAAAAAGAAAATTGGAATTAGTAAATAATCCCTATGGTCTTTAGACAAAGTAACACAGCTATTCTACAAAAAAACTCACATTTGCTCTATTTACCATTGCTGCATAGCAGACATTTCAGAAATAACCATGAAATATTATAATGCATTCCTAATACATATTTCCCATTAATAATGTACAGTAGATCTGTTTACAATTAGACCTGAATTGGAATGATTGCAAATCCCTTTAGCTAAGAAGGATAATGTGATGACACCTGTCACTAATGGAATGCACTGTGGGATTTCTCAGATAAAGTACCTTTATTCATGATGAATTTGTGTACATGACAGTTTTGTTTAGAAGTGTGCTAACAATGTCACCAGTAACAAGTGTTTGCTTACTTAATGTTTTCAAATAATGTGCCATAATAACTATAAAATGCATAGAGGAATACTATTTAAAATTGAAGCCCTTACACAATTTTGCTGTAAACAATAAATAGTGGCAATAACACAAACCGAACCTAAATTCTCAATGGCTTGTACCAAAAACCAGTTTAACTATAATAAATAAATAACAGGTTTGTTTAAATTCAAACTGTAGGCTACACAGCACACTTATCAAAGCAGAATTAGTCAGAACTGACTGCTTTGGGGATTTGAACAGGAGTGTTAGAGTTTAGAGACAGCATATCGGTACCCTATCTAATCACTTATACCAGAAACATTATCAACAGGGGTATTAACCAATTCAGAAGTACTCAATCAGATCATTCCAGAATGGAAAAAAAGTTTGGTATTCTACAAATATCTTTGCAATTTACTGTATTAGACATTTATAAATAGAATTTTGAAAGATGTATAAGTGGAGAAAACATTTGTTTTTATACATGTTTTTATTGTGCATTTTTTCAGCTAGGAACTTTATTCCTTTATCTGAAGTTAATTATCCTTTTTTGCCTTTTTTAAAATGCATACAATATATTTTTTTTAGTTTTGTTTGAGGTATTTGTAATACTTTACAAATTAAGATTATCAGTTCTATGTATTTTAATCTCAACCTTGCTCCAGAATTTCTCTAAACTTAAAAAGAAAAAACAGAAAAAGACCTACCGGTTACTGTATGGTAAGTTTATTTTGTTCTTCAATTAATGCAAATTTTAATCGAGAATGCCTAAAAGCTTTGAGCAAACAGAAGCTTGAAAAATGAGGTTGCAAAATATTAAGTAAATGTTTTCTTTCATTTTGTCACTTATTATAAATCACTTTCATTCCTCTTAGTTAACTACTTTCCATAGCATCTCCTTATTCATGATTCAGTTTGTCTGTTGTAGCATGGCTTTGGTTTAAATAAAGAATAGTGGAACATTTCCAATGTTTATTGGGAAATTCCATAACCTTTTAAGAGTTCTACATACACAACTGAACCAGCACATTTGCTAATAGTAAAACAGTAAATTTACGAAATAGTATGTACATATAATAACACTATAGGGACATTTAGTGAAGATCAAAAAGGAATCTCTCTCAGAGAGAGAGATGGGCTTGTTTTAGGGTACTGTAAATAAATAGCCCAGCTATCCCATCCAGAAATGCAAAATGGAGTTATTTTATTATTCATGCAGCAAGGTGGGAAATGTAAAAAACAGACCATGCTGTCATGTTTTTAACAGCCTGTCTAATATGTGAGCATCCAAAACAGTAGATCCCTGCGCTCCAAAATGTCATTGATATGTTTAAATTTGGGAGCACTAGTGATGAAATTATCATCTAATGCAGGATTTTTATTCCAATGAGAGGTACATATGGTATTTTGGAACTTGCAGGTGCAGCAAGTTATATTTCTTAAGCTTTTACGCTGGACGTAATATTAGATACAAATGAATGCAAAGTCCATTTACATTAAAAATTAAGTTCTAAGTTGTGAAGAGATCAGATGAAGTGATATTTTCATTCTAAATGGGTGGGTGATTCACACGTTCAAATTCAAGTGCTACAGTTTACAGTGTTTGTCAGAACTGGGTCACTTGTAATTTGAGTGCCCCAAGACTCTCTTTGAGATTATTTTTTAAAGATATTAAGGAAAGATTATCTTCTGAGACATTCAGGGATGGCAAGTGTAAGAAGCAGCAACACAGAAAGGTTTGAGGTGAGAAACAACAGGGGTACAATCAAGAAGTTGCTCTGAGAGGAACAGAGGAGGTAGTCAGAAACATATGGAGACACAAGTGAAGAGATTTAGTGCGGTGCAGAAGAATGAAAGATGGGTGATTTACATGTTCAGATTCAAGTGTTACACTTCACAGTGTTTGTCAGAACTGGGTCACTTGTAATGTGCGGTGCAGAAGAATGAAAGGCTTGAAAGGTTGTCATAGGAACTATGCTTTGATATACAGTATAGGAAGCCAAGATTAGGACTGCAGCAGTGTGTACTCTCTTGGATAAGAGGCAGAGAATTTTATGAGCAAAACATAATGCATAGTCTGTGGGGAGAAATGGGAGTTAGGAAGGCCAGTTAGTAGCAGGTTACAGTAGTCTAGATGGGATAGGATGAGAGAATGCATTATTATCTTTTCTGTTGCTTGGGATAGAAAGGGACAAATTTTGTCAATATTATAAAAGAATAATTGACAAATAATGTGATAGAGGGCTTGCATGTGTTATGTAGTTGTATGAAACCATGTTTCTGCCTTATACAGATTTATAAAATGCTGTAAAAGTTTATATGGCTGGAATTATTTGAATATTACTTTACTTTGTAACACAACAATAAATTACACATTGGATTTATGGTTTGCTTTCATTATTATTTATCCAGTTTTAATTGTATGGAGTTGCACTTTTTAAAAAATCTGAGAATTTATATACTTTATACTTATTTTACTAACCAAAAATAAGCTCCAGTTTTTCTTTTACTTTCTTTCTCGAGGCTCAGATTAACATAGATAAAATACCAGCTTATTGGTCAGATGTAGTTCAGGGACATAATGAGTACATTAATTAAATGTGCTGCTATTGCAGATCATGACAAATATTAATTAAATGACATAAAAACTATCACATTGATAAAGTGGCCTTTAGGTGGCTTGTATTTATATTTCATTGCTTTATATTTATGCACTCTACTTGCTAGAAAAATTAACGTTCTTAGTGCTAGTGTCATTTAAGGCATCCTATTTTTTTCTTAATCTAGAACATATTTCATTATCTTTGCAAATGAATGCATCTTATCAGCATAGTAGGAATGAAAACTTTCTAACTTCATGATGTTTTGATCTATGGTATGCATAAATAGTACAGGTATAGCATCGTTTTATCTGGAAACCTGTCATCCAGAAAGCTCAGAAATACAGAAAGGCCTTCTCCCATAGAATTTTTAAAAATAATTTCCCTTATGTACAAAACAGTAATTTGTACTTCATCCCAACTAATATACTGTGTAATTAATCTTAATTGGAAGCAAAAGAAGACTATTTATTTAATGTTCACATGATTCTCTAGGAGACTTAAGGTTTGACAATCAAAATTGCGGAAAGATCCATTATCCAGAGAACCCCAGATATAGAAATGGGTGAGTGTGGGATTCTAATACCTGCAAGACAGCTGCAGTTTGGATACGTTTTCATGTATCTTTGAGATCTTCTACATCTATAATTTTATACTTTATCTTGGGTCTGTACACTTTGTAGACAGATTTATTCACCAATGAATTTGGGTTTTTACCCTGATTCATACTATTTGAAAAATGTTTTGAGGCTTATGTAAGATTTGGCAGATTGAAAGTGATGGGTAGATTGTAATTTTGCCATGTTTGAGGGTTTGTTTTTACATTTTTACATGATCAACAAGTTTCCAACTTCTGGTTTTAATGAAAAACGCACATAGCAAACTTGAAAATTCAAAAATTGATTTCTAATAAATAGTCCTTCCTTCCAGGGACTAATTCATCAGTAGTTGATTAATCATATGGAAAATAGTAAGCCCACTGCATGAGGCCATTTCTAGAGATGTGAGTGTTTGTCCAAGTTTCATATTATCAGCCTTCTGCAAATGACTGCTTGTTGAAATGGTCTGATTTCAAAGTTAGAAAATGATTTGTATTCCTGTGTGACACATCTCCAAAAATTTCCACAATGCATTCTGTGAAGTAAAAATCAATTACTGTTTGTGCTGCTCATTAAACATAAAGCAAATGAATAGTAATTGTGTATAATACATATTTTAATGAAATACGTTAAGTTTGGGGAATAGAATTGTCTGCCAGTTATTACCAATTAACTGTAACTTAAAAATCATATCAGTTTGATAAATTCCACATAAATGAGCACTACATTAACTTCCAGCTGCTCCTCTGAACCCTTAGGGCTGAACTTCACAAGGCAACCAGGTCACCAGGCAATGATACGCATGCTACAGTACATGTCGGAAGTGCAGCATACAATAGGACTGATAGAGAATCGCAGGCACAACTACATGTATCTGACTGTTGGATGAATAAGCAGCTTGCAGTGTTCACATCTGACAGTAGGATACATAAGATAAAATAAGATTTGTCACATGCATAGTATTGATTTCGCGAATCGCCAGCGAAATTTCGCTTGGTAAATATTAGCGGGAAAAACGAGTCGCGCGTCGTTTTTGATGCGACGTGCTCCGGAAATGACGCGACAAAGTTGACGCGACGCGCGTCAAAAGCGTCCCACGACTCGTTTTGCAAATTTTTCGGCGAAGCGAATCTCGGGAGATTCGACCATCACTAATGCATAGTTATACAAGTACAACATGCAGTGAAATGCATTCTGATCCATGTAGTTTGTACCTGCTATTCTTGATCATTCCCATTGTATGGTGCACTTCTGACACGTCGCATTGCCTTGTGAAGTTCAACCCTTACACACTATAGAAATTAATTGCATTCAACTGCTCAAAGAAGTTGAATCGATTCCAACAGATTTAAATACATTTGAAGATGCTAAAAGTCTTTTGCAAACATGCCAATTTATAAATAAATGCTTTCCTATTATGAATATTAAAGGGATACTGTCATGGGAAAACATGTTTTTTTCAAAACGCAGAAGTTAATAGTGCTGCTCCAGCAGACTGCTGCACTGAAATCCATTTCTCAAAAGAGCAAACAGATTTTTTTATATTCAGTTTTGAAATCTGACATGGGGCTTTTTGTCACTTTCCCAGCTGCTCCGGTCATGTGACTTGTGCTAGCACTTAAGGGTGCAAATTCACTAAAGCGCGAAGCATCTAATGCTAGCGCTAATTCGCCAGCGTGACGTCAATTCTCAACTTCGCTGATTCAATAACAGTGTCCCTGTTGAAAATCTGCTAGCTAAGTAGATAGGCTTGCGCAACTTCTCACACTTACGCCAGGCAAAGGTGTGCACTGACGAAGGGACGTAACTACGCTAATTCACTAAGATGAACATTTTTCTGAACGTTACCTCTTATGCTAGACATTACTTCGCCAGGTCAGACCTGGCGAAGTTCAATACAATAGATAGGAGTTTGAAAAAAAAAACACTGGCGTCTTTTACCTTTTGTAGGGCTTGTGTAGTGTAATGTAGTGGCTGTAACATACACCTCTATTATACGCTTACTGTAAGTTCGTGCTGTATGCTAATTAGGCATCGCTAGTGTAAATGCGCTTTGCCTGGCGAAGTAACAATAGAAATTGTAGCTGTCGTTAGCGCATTTTTGCCCTTGATATCACTCTAACTTGCAGTACAGCAGTAAAGAGTGATTGAAGTGTATCAGAGCACAAGTCACATGACTTGGGGCAGCTGGGAAATTGACAATATGTCTAGCCCCATGTCAGATTTCAAAATGAAAT
Organism: Xenopus borealis; assembly: GCA_024363595.1. Taxonomy (NCBI): domain Eukaryota; kingdom Metazoa; phylum Chordata; class Amphibia; order Anura; family Pipidae; genus Xenopus; species Xenopus borealis. Next base: position 24,668,738 of record CM044435.1, on the reverse strand, counting down.
ATAAAAAAAAAACTATGCTCTTTTGAGAAATGGATTTCAGTGAAGAATTCTGCTGGAGCAACAGTATTAACTGATGCAGATTGAAAACATTTTTTTTTTCCCTGTGACAGTATCCCTTTAAGAATAGAATCCTGACGGAATGGAAAGTGTTAATAAAAGTAGAATTTCTGGGTATACTTTAGGATGCCCCAGTTTGAATTTTCATCAAACTGCCATGTGATTGAAAGGATTGCATTTTAAATTAAAATGTAATTATAGGAGCAGTGTTCATGTTCCAATGCATTGGAGTAAATGGGTGATTTTTATTTTTTTTCTCAAAGCACATGGCTAATTTGTGGAGGCCTATTTATTAAAGTGATGCTGACACTAAAAAACTACTCTTCAAAATATTAATATACAATAAAAGTTACCTATAGGCCATGTTGGCCACATGTTGACATAAGTACTTTATGATCTGAATTCATTCTGAATATAATTAATATGTTTACAGCATATCTCAGGTTAGTAAACATTCCTCTATGGGTTTTATTAAAGAAAACAAGCTTCAAGGACTTTCTGCCTACCCTTGAACGGATATTTGAATTGCGCTATGTATAATACATGTCTTTTGATATGAGGGAGCTTTCAAAAGAGAGAGAGAAAGAAAGTTTAGGCATACATAAGGGTTATTAAATGAATACTCCTCTCTGGCATGATAAACACCATATATTTCATAATACCACGCCAGATGATCATGGCTGATAAATTTATGAATACACTTTTGTGCCATGGGCACGTATTGCATGTGAATTTCAATATGTGAATTAAAAATAGCTTTTAGAGAAATATTTTCTTTGCTTTTTCAATGTAATATTTGTTCACTGTAAATTTACCCATAACATATTGTGCCTTGGTATTTAGAATGTTTTTACACGAATCTACATGATGAAAAGTAAGCAGGCTTATTTGTGAATTACTGCAAGGCCAATTGAAAAAAGAAAATTGTGTTTTTAATCCTTCTTTTTCCCCTATAATAACTGCTCAGCAAATAAGTCCATATGATATTTGATAGAAGATGTTTAATCTGTTTGCAATTTAGATTTATAATAAGGGGGGAATGCCAGTTTTGTATGTTCCTTGGGCTTCTCCAGCTACCCCACCTTCTCATACCTCACAGCAGTTCTGCATGTTTTGTACCCCCCCCCCCCCGTATCCAGTTTATACAAATTGCCTGCACCCATGGGTGCACTCACAGGTTAAGCAATTACTACTTTTTTTTATAAAACCAATCACTATCTTCATTTGAGTCCCTTTTTCCTGTTTCATCTTGCTATTTAACCCTTGGCTTTGCTTTTCCCTAAATCCCTGATGATGTGTTTTCATCTGTTATATTAGCACTTGGCGAGTGACATTTGGATTACTGGTATAGGGTCCATTATCCAGAAACCCGTCCATTGTCGAGAGACCCTACAAAGCTCTGAATTATGGGAAGGTCATTGCCCATTCTAGTAAAATTGTAAATGTAAAGTTGCACTTGATCCTAACGAAGATATTACTAATCCATACGGAAGGATAAACAAGCTATACAGTTTAGTTAATGTTACTTTTTTAGTAGAAAGATCTTTATTATGGGAAGATCCCTTACCTGGAAAACCCCAGGTCTTGAGCATTATGGAAAATAGATACCATACCTGTATAGCATATTTATTCATTTGTATTCACAATCTAAATGCTCTTATTCTTCTACATATTGATTTGTGTTTTATTTTAGGTTTCATCAGGACTGGACTGAGAATTAAAATAGGCCCTGGCATTTCAGGTACACAAGAGGCCCATCAGCCCACATAGAGGACCAAACAGCCCCCACCAGCCCACTAAACACTGACTTTATATGGGACCTTATAGAAGCCCCTCTGGCATTTGCCCTAACCCACAAATGGCCAGTCCGGGCCTGGGTTTCATACTATATTGCTTAACTAAGAATCACATACATTTTCTGCACCTCTCACTTATGCTTTAACAGCACACTTTAAAAGCTGCAGATACCAATACAAGTCAGCTATTGATCCTCACATCAAATTCAGAGTTAATGCTAGTTGTTACACCATAACCTTTATAACATCAAAATTATAACTTTTGAGCTTCCCTAGACATACTGAAAATTAGAACATCATATAGAAAAAGCTATAAAAGAACTCAAACCTGTAAATGATGCAGAGTCTTAAGCGTGAGAACAATGTTATTTATCCTCTTTTACAACCTCTTTTATTCACTAATTTCTTGTGATATTCAATGCCCAGAAATATTTCTGATAAAACAGAGGAAAATGTGTGTATGTATTACTACTGCTTTATTTAGCTGCAACTTTTAGCCCAGGCATAACCTGTCCTATACTCCTCCATTGGGCTGAAAACATGTTCCCTCTTCCATTGTACAGCTCATCCATTTCTTTCCCACATGAGGTCAGTCATTATTACAGCATGTGGTTTATTGGTTAGCATTGCTTCCTAGCAGAGCTAAGATTCTGAGTTCAATTCATACTTTGGCACTTTTGGCAAATAATTTGCATATTGTCCCCAAGTCTGCATGGATTTAGTCTGGGTACTCTAGTTTCCTTCTACATGCAGTTCAATCAATGAAACTAACCCAAACGTGTTTGGTGTGATTGGGACCTTTATAGTAGGATAGGAATGATGAACTACCTGAACTGTAAAACGCTACATAAAATGTGTCTTCAATATACAAAGTCAGTATAGGAATAATAGTCTGTGTTCTTTGACTTGATGCACCTACTGAATATTACCCCTCTGACATTTTTCTTTAGAACAGTAATCTCCTTTATTGTTCTACTATATTTTCTCATCCATTTTCATTTGTATTATTTTCCCCCATGCAATCAGACATTGCAATGCATTATGCTATTCTCTATCTTGAGCTTGGTACTGCTTCTATCATCTATTTTAAAATAATGATTCCCAAAGAATCAAAGTAATTTCTGTAGATGAAACCACCACCACAGCCAGCATCCTAAGCAAATGGGTATGTTGAAATAAATTTATTGAAGCAGTTTCTCCTGAAATAAGCAATCTCTCTAATGGAAACTTCCCTTTGAACTATATCATATGTCTGAAAGCATCATAGTAGTTGCTTATATTTCTCAACATTGGAAAGTATGCATTTATGTGTATGTTTGTATAGATATATACTACTTTAAAGCCCAGTGGTGTCTTTCACTAAGATTTGCTTGTGCCCCTAGTTACTCTTGAGTGGTACTTAATGAAAGGGTATATTCTTTCCTTATAGAACAGTGTTTGTTCTCCAGACAGATCTGCTAAATTTCTGATTATTAACTGATTGTACAGGTATGTGGTGACATTTACTTAGGACCTTATTTATTTATTTGAATAAACTCACAATTTAAAAAAATTATGTTACCTTAATTATTAAATAATCCAAATAAAAACTTGAATACAATTGTTGAAAAAACTTGAATACCTCAAGTTTATAATCTCAAAAAAAAAAAGCTTAAAGCTCAGATTGAATAAATAGCTTACATTTTGCCTAGGACAACTTCCATTGACATGACCTTGCAAGTTTTTTTTATCTTAATCTTTTATCTTTAATACTTGATTTGAAGTTATAATTTGACTTTATGAATTGTTGTAAAAATACAAATTTTAACTTTCATAAATCTGCCCCTAATTGTAGATACTGTACGTATTCTGCTCTTCAAAGAAGAAATAAATCACTTTGTAAAACAGCATGGAAACCATTTATAAGGCTGTGGTTACAAGGCCATACATTATTCTTATGGTTCAAAGGGGGAAGAAAATAGTTTCTTGAATAAAAATAAATACTTTTAATAACTGATTTTTACAATTTGCATGGGCATTTTAACTGAAGCTAGTACTCAGTAAGCATTTGTGTATTTGATTGGGTACCATCATTTTGAAATTAGGCAGATACAAAAATTTCTAAAACACAGTAAAAGACATGGAATTTCTATGGTTACAATTAATCAGCAAGCTGCAATTGCTTATGCCGCAATTTAAATCAATTTTTTTTTTAGTTGTGACTGCATTCTTATAATTAAGCCTTCTCCAGAGATTGGAAATGCATATCAGAATGCCAAGTGTGTGCCGTAGGAAAAATTTAAGATTTTATGAATAACAAAACATTTTTTACCCCTTCTAGTGCAGGTTTGAAAATCCCATCACATAGCGACTTCAATATTCTAGCAGGGTTACTGTATTGAAAAAAGGAACTAAGTTTTCCCAGGAGCAGAACCCCATAGCAACCAATCAGCAGGTAGAATTTACCTGTCACCTGTTTAAAAGCAAACATATTATTGGTTGCTATGGATTATTGCTCCTGGGCAAACTTAGTGCCTTTAATTACATTTGGAAGTAAGGGTCTAACCTTCATTGACTGCTTTTGTCATTCTGTCATATATCTAGGGGCTAAGCAATCAGATAAGCCCAATATAGATATTTCCAGACAAATCTAAGATGATGGATGCATTACTCATGGAAGCAGTACTAAATTTTGAGGTTTATAGGTATCTTTATGATATTACCAGTTACAATTTCAAGTGTGTGCATCCATTGTTTAGGGGATTTACAATAGCTACCCAATAATATTATCTCTGTTTGCAACCAGTCCTACACTAAAATTCCTGCTCATTCTAGTATTTTATTTAAAAACGCCAGTACGGGTATTAGATCTCTTGGGTGGAAACCTGGTATCCAAAAATTCAAATTACAGGAAGATCATCTGCATGTTTAGCAATTATTATTATTAATTCTAGTCTAATTATAGAGCAAGTAATACATTTTGTTGGCTAATTAAGAGTATTTAAAATGATAGCTTTAGGGATTGTTTGTGTTCCTGCTCCAGACATTTTACAAAATGCAGCCAGTAATAAGTATCACCTACCTTAGCTGTTTTAGCTTCAATCCATGAGTAACATGGTGCAAAATTGGTGGTCTACTATTAATTAAAGGGGTTGTTCACCAACCAACACTTTTTACAGTTCAGTTGTTTTCAAATAGTTCACCAGAAATAAAGACTTTCAATTGCTTTCCATGTTTTCCAGGACTTGGTGGGAAAGGGGGAAACAAATTCTTAACTGGAGTAAAAACTCAGAGAATGAACATTCTAGATAATAGAGCATTTACTTATTACCTTTGACCTTGCCAGTCAGGGAATAACATTTTTAAACTGACATGTTGATTCACTTGAGTCTCTCTCTCTTCTTATTTTTGTACCAGTGGGGAATAAAGTGTAGTATTGTTTACCAACTTTAATAACCATCTCTGTTTAAAAAGGTTCAAACAGCTATTAAATAGAGGATTCATATGCTTTCTGCAGCATCTTAAGCCTTAAGACTTATGCTATGGACAGCCTCTGCTAACACCTTGCTAATGAACAAATCCTGTATGTTGCGACCAGTAAAGTTTATCCATATATTTTTTTACAGAAACCATTTGTTTTAATTAGCGACCAGAAATCACTTGTATGTCTCTCCAGCTCTTCCACCACAACTTATACAGGATTGATGCAGTATGCTAAAGTTGAGGTTTAACAACATACTCTACTAGCTGTTTTTCCCTAGCAATCAAAGTTTGTTATATTGGTAGCAGGAAATGACTGAGTTATGTCACAGATTAGTGCCATGAGACATGTTGCTTGTCTATGATTTGTAAATGAGATGAAGCGCTCTTATATCTGTAACTGGAGGAACAGGTGTGCTCGGCAACCTCGCTGCCAACACTGAGAACTCTGTAATATGCAATCATTATTACGAGTTGGAAATGTATACATCTACAGACATTATTCATGTAGATGGAAATGAGCAGATTTTAAAGTCATGTCAAGATATCAAGTATGTCTATAATTTTAGATTTTTATTACATGCAGCCTTTTCCAGAATTTAGATCTTGCATATTCAAATATAATTGTAGTTGCCATGCCATACATATCTATTTGTACACAAGGAAAAAATGGTATTTTAAGGTAATTTGATACTGGACATGGGCCCCATGACTCCTACACCAAGTCCTTGGAAACAGATGAAAGATGTGCATTTTGGGAAAGGCAAAACTAAGAAGAGACAGGAAAAATAAGTGAACAGTGAGGGCTAACAAAACTACATGAAATGCTCCTTGTATGCAATTTCTATTTTTAAATATTGAAACAGTTAACTATGTATAGGTATACAATCTGATATCCGTAAACCGGTATGCATGATCATAACAAATATATTATTACTCCTTATTGAAGGCAAAACTAATCTATTATGTTTATTTAAAGGTCAAAATACTTTTTAGTAGACTTAAAGTATGGTGATGCCCAGGTCCCGAACATTCAAGATAAGTCCATAACTGTAAAAGAAATCTGTAAAACCAAATACAAATCTGGAAAGCTTTGGCTTTTTACATAATTTGGAGCAACCTGAACTTAAGAATTCAAACATTTAAAAATATCAGAAAGTTAGATTTATGCTGGTTTAGTTAAAAGACTAGTATAGTCAATTTGTCGACTTGAGTTCAATCAGTAGAACTTGTACCAAACTTACACATTGTCTGTAATTGGAATTTAGAAGTAGCTATGGTATTTAAAATTTCTAATACTAAATAAAGCAAAAACTGAAAAAAACTCTCTTCCAACTTCCTTGGAAAAGGTACTTAGTACTTATATATATATATATATAATAGGTATATACTGAAGGGAACTTGCAGTACACTTGGGGCAGATTTACTATTGGTCGGATTTCGAACTGAAAAAAATTCAAATTCGACCATGTGAATAGTGAGGGAAGTAAAATCCTTTGAATTCGAATATCGAATTCGAATTATTTTACCGCTATTCGAATATTCGAACGATCGAATAGGAAAAATTTGATTGTTTGATTAAATATTCCATTGAACAATTAAAACATTCGAATGAAACGACTCGAACGATGGAGCTTCCCATAGGGATTTAAAGCAATTCGATAAGTTCAATCTGGCGAACTGGTCTATCAAATTTTTTTTTAAATACAATTAAATTCAAATATTCGAATTATTCAAATCGGTCGAATATTGAAAATTTGGTGGTCTAAGTTGCCTCATTTGCATATTTGAAAATTCGAATTAGAATCTTTTTGAAATCTGATCGAACTTCGAATCCTTTGTGTGAATTTAGTAAATCTGCCCCTTAGTTAAAGAGAGTGCTTTAATGCCCAGCAGTTCCTAGCATCCACTAAAATGTGAAGGTTCATCTTATTAAGCAAAAAAACATTTCTTGCTTAAGTTGTGGAGTTCTCTCACTCTAAAAACAGATGTAACGGCAGATACTGTACATTAGTTACAAGAAAGGATTGGGTGACTTTTTAGTCAGGGCTACAGAAATTAGCACAAAGTTGATCCAGAGACTTATCTGATTGCTTTCTTCAAGTTAGGACAGAAATTTTTCCCCCTTCTAAGGCTTCACATGGGGTATTTTACTGGCATGTTTTTATTAAACTTGATGGATTATATGAGGTAATGTATAATCACAAATGGAAAAAAAACCACAATACATTATTATTAGTTGTGGCACAGTGTGTAATGAAAATTGTGATAGAAATATTTCTATCAAATATAACACTGAGCAGATCAAAATGTCAAGGCAGGCTGCATACATGGGGCTACAAAATCTGAGTTTCTTACTGCAAGAGGATAGAAAACTTCACTTGGAAATGACGAGTTATAAAACCTTCAGTAAAGAATTGTCTTATTTTAGGAACCTTTTTTTTTCTCTAGATGATGACTGGCAGACAGTGTTCAGAATAATGAGGGAGTTGAACTGTTTGTATTCATTTAGTTTTTCTCCTTGTATGTTTTGGGCTAAAAATTGCTCCTACACATAGGAATACAGGAAAAAAATGACTTTTATAGTGTAATTTGCCAGGAGACAGAGTTACTTGGCGCAAGTTATCTACACTTTTCTTGATAATGGGAACCTCAGGCAGCATTTTACACTGGACTTCTTTTATAGGTTAAACCAGTGTTTACCCTTAGCTTCTTTTTAATTCCCATTCCAGATGAGACTTTGCGGCCTCTGCTGGCTATTCCATTAATCCACTGTTTCTCTAAGTTTTTTCTTCCTAAAGTAATCACATAGCTGGCCACCCCACATCTTCAGATCATGACCCCTTCTATGTGCACATGTCTCAACTTTAATTTATTAAATGTATAACTATATATTACTAAATTTATATCCAACTCCTTCACTACTCTCAAATTCAAGCTGAAGAAGAGTTTCCTGACAGAGCTGTGAGCACTTTCCATGTCAACAAGAACATTTGCCAATTGCAAAATATAGTCTTAATAAGAAGACCAGACAAATTAAATTCTCTCCATCTGCCATCACCTGAGAAATACTGTATTCATTACAAACTTTATTTCAGCGTTCACAGAAACTGCAATTCCTGGGACGACAGCTTTTAAAATGGGGCTCCAACAGGAACTTGTCCAAGTAGTTGTTATGGAAATATATTTATAAACTTATGATGAAGCACATTGCTCAAGGTATACTATACATACTGATGACATTAAAATACCATAAGTATTATAGTATTAAATGAATGACAGTCAATGCATCAACATCTGGATAATGTGCAGGGCTGGAAAAGAAATGGCAGCTGATCCACGGTACTGGAAATGAATGTAAAGTTTTACATCTGTTGAACAGTTATAAGCAAACTGATTACAAATTAAATTGAGTTTGTGAGAGCACAAAAAAGAAAGAGATTTATAAATAATATCAAGGGATATGTTAATGAGTGACTTAAAGATAAGATTTAATCACTGGATCTAAGGCTTTTCCAAAGTTTGATAAACTAAACTGCCATTAGATTTGCATTTCATGATTTTCTGTGGGATTGTTTTTTTTTACTTACAATAATTACTCTTTCAAGTAGAAATGTATTTGCATGAACTTCGTTTCTTATGTGGCACAAGACTACATAATGCTTTATTGAAAAATTCATAGTATTCCTATGAAAAGGAGCAGCTTATTGCAGGGTATTTCTGCTGAAGTAGTCAAGAGTTAAAAGGCTGAGTTAAAAAGCGGCCCTGGCAAAAAAAATCAAAGCAGCCCAGATATAAACATGCAAAGCTGGCGCCCCCCCTGCACATTTTAAAAACAAACATTAAAAAAACATTGGTGGTCAGCCCCCTAAAGTTAAAAGAAAAAAGGTGGCCAGTCCCCCAAGTAAAAAAACATTGTTTCCCATGGTTTCCTCATAAACGTTAAAATCTTCTTCCTCCTTGTCAAGATTAGCTTCTTTGTTCGCCTCTGTGTCTTCTGCTTAGCTTCCTTTTTCTTTAGAGGTATTGGCTCTTTCTGGCAGCTTTGTCTTCAGCTCCCATTCAGCAGCTTTGATTGATTTGTCTTCAGCTCCCAATAGGTGGCTACCAGCTTATCGGACAACTTCAACATTTAGGGTTGCCCATGTGGAATTTGCCAGTCCGGGTTTGAAGTCAAGTGTATTTAACATTGGTTCTTATGTTCTTGGATTATTTATTAAGCAAGTTATAATCTTTGTTTGTCTATAGTTACTGAACTTTATCCACTTGAGCAGTAGGGAATCATGATCATCTACACATGTAAAAGCAGAAGAATTTTGTTAACCCTTATTTGTTATGGATAATTGGAGAAAGCATTAATCATAAGTAAACTGTTCATGTGTTCTTTGGCCGCTGGCTTCAAAGAAAAAAAATAGTTTCTGGATTAAAAATGATGTTTCTTAACAGAATTACGAAAGTTGAACTCAAATAATACAAATAATATGGAAAGTCAGGGAACTGTTTGCAAAACTGAACAGATGTCAAAAAAGGCACATACTAGGCTTTATATATATATTAAAAATTTAAATTATGCTTTTTTGTGACATTTTGCTATAGTTAATGTAGACACATTTTGTCAGACTTTACAATTTTTACCTCTGGTTTTTGAAGCATTTCACATCTACTTGACAATTAGTTTTGATTTTTCTTTTGCTATACGTCTCATTGACTTATAGCAAGATTGTGCTGCAGATTTATTACTGATCGCATTAGGGAATCCATAAGGATTCCTATTTAGTGACACTTTACTATCATTGACAGATTTTTCTGTACAGAGAGAATAGATGTTTGTGTGACAGAATGTGTTTAATTGTTTTGAACAGTGGAACTAATTCATTATCAATGGGTGTCAATACCCAGTGCTGCTGCTGAGCATTGCCAAGTACTAACACCTGTCCAAATCCTGGTTCAATCCATTGCTGGGAAAACTTGTTTCAGGACAAAAAATTAATTGTTAAATATGGGAATGTATCTTTTTACTGAAAGGGAAGTTTAATTTACAGAGATGCTAAAAATTGGGTTATGGGTTTGGGTTAAACCAGTGTAAAGAGAGTTAGCTGTATTTTTACTTAGGCAGTTTCTGTAATAGTTTGGAAACCTATGTGGTCCTCAGTGCACACTGGTTAATCATTACTCTTCCAGTGTAAAAGTGATGCAATAGCAATTTAGTGTTTGCCAAATAGGTGACATTGTTTAAAGTAAAAATGGCTGAGAACTCATGTACTTAAGTTCTTTGAGTACATGAAAGTAGTGATGGGCAAATTTGCAGCAAATTCCCGTGATTCGCAGCTGGCGAATAAATTTGCGAAACGCCAGAGAAAATTCGCCTGGCGAAAATTCGCCAAAAAAACCGAGTCACTCGTCATTTTTGATGCGACGTGTCAAAAACGTGCCGTCACTCGTTTCACAAATTTTTTCGCCAATTTGCGAATTTCGCTGGAAATTCGAAAATTTTTCGGGAAAGCGAAACTGGGTAGATTCGCCCATCACTACATGAGAGACATTAATACAGAGTCACAAATAAGGATACAGGACAAGGGCATGAGTAGGTGGCAGATCTAGTTACTATAGTTAGGATTTAGTCCGTTTACAGTGAATTTATCACTCCAGTCACTCTAGGAGTGAAAGGTAGGCTTCAACAATGAGTTTAGTACCATTAGGACTCTGCAGTGATCAAGCCACTAGCGTAAGGACACAAGTGGGTGAGCTCAGGAATAGGTAGGGTGCCAAGGAGCAAGACAAAACTGGGGATTGAATATCCAGAAAGTAGTGTGTTACCTTCATGGAGGATCAGGTTAAATCTAAGTGTTATTTACAATCCAGAAGCTATCCTCTATTTTACTTAATATGCCATTAAGTGAATTACTATATTACAAGAGAGTTAATAATAATAATTAAGTTCTCCTGTTTGCAAGATACATCTGCTGTCCAAATATGTGCCAAATATGAATTTTTACAAATATTCGACATGCAATGTTTTCCCCCAACTATGGTGCCCATCGGAGTGACAAGGACTAAAGGTTATATTTATGGTATAGAAGCTGGGAGTTGTCGAACACTAGGACACAAAAGACCCACACCCACAATAAGCAGCATACCACTGTATCACACTAGAACTATACTTTTACAGCTCACCCAAGAGTAGGCTACACCAGTATTCTAGATACAAAACCTAGATACTGTATGAAGAAACTAATTTTCAAACACCGTAGGACATAATAGCACAAACAAAAGTTGTGGTAGCATGAACTAATAGAATCATTTTCACTTCCAAAAGGTTTGGAATTCATTCTTTCATGTAGCAGCAATTACTAAGCAAGTCCTTCAATGCCCCTTTTTGCCCCTTCTTCTTCTACATAAACAGCTACTGTACGACCATTTCTTGTTTGTTTCTTACCCTGTGAGCTACCTATCCTACAGTACTTTTGCCTACACTATTGTAGAGAGAACCATTTCACTATAATGCATTTTATCAATACAAAATATTAATGAAGAGTTTATAAGATTGTATTCTGTCTGTGTACGGTAAAAATGACATCTCTCTGGGGCTAAAAGAGTTTTAAGTTCCAAGTAAGCTTTTCATAAAGAATGTACTTGGCTGTTTGTGATCTGCTTGCCTCTGGCTATCATTTTCTTCTTCTGCTGTACTCTGTTCATCTCAGATTAATGCAAGTCATCCTCATCCCTCAGTTTAGGGACAAATATAGGAACAGTGTTCTCAGAATGAAGTTACCGAAAACATCACATTACTTTGTTGGAGAACAGAAATAAGTCACAACAGTATAAAATGAAACACACTGTTTTCAGAATTTTTCACTTTCTTTCGACCATTAGATAGGAAAGATTCAGGAGTAGGAACAGACAATTTTTAATTTCATATTAATCATTTTCCATCTTATCTGATGCACTCTTAGTGAATATACTTTTGCAATCATTTTGCATCACTGTAAAAACCTTTGTATCTTAGTAGGCATTTTGGATTTTAACTAGTGGATACACTAAGTGGCAAAGAATTGTACTCACATACACACATCATTTTCATTAATTAATGCTCTTTTCTTATAATTTTTATTCCATTTATCCATATTCTACATTGACTTACAATGTACACATGGGCTTTTGTACACATGAACTATTGCATAATGTAGTTACATATCTTATTCCGAATGCATGGGTTCTGGATTTTTCTGGATAAGGAGTCTTTCTGTAATTTGGATCACCATCCCTTAAGTATACTAAAAATGTATTTAAATATTAAATAATCCGAATAGGATTGTTTTGCCTCAAGTAATGACTAATTATATCTTAGTTACCATCAAGTACAAAGTACTGTTTTAGGGGCAGATGAACTAAGGGTCAGATTTTGAATCGAAAACAATTTGAAATTTGACCATCACATTTTTTTTCGAAAATGTACTTTTTTTTATCAAATAGGTCTGTTTTTGATAGTTCAAATGCATCGTCTGATTCGAACAATTTTGGCAAAATCCTTAGATTTTCAAAAACTTTTTTCAGAAGGTTCCAGGAGGTCCCCCATAGGCTAAAATAGCAATTTGGCAGGTTTAAGATGGCGATGTGTCGAATTTGAATCTTCTAAAGAGACAGTACTTCAATTTTCGTATATGGTCAAATTTTAAAATTGGATTATTCAATCGACCTATTCGATAGTCGAAGTAGCCAAGAATTATTTTGAAATTTTAATTTTTTTTAATTCAAATTTTCACTTCAACCCTTAGTAAATCTGCCCCTTAATGTTAGAGAGAAAAAGTACAAAAATTTAAATTTTTTTAATTATTTTATTAAAATGGGAGATGGCCTTCCCATAATTTGGAGCTTTCTGGATAATAGATCCAATACTATTATATGGTTTACAGCATTTTGTATTCAGCCATGTGTGTCTAGAGTAAAGGTGAAAGATCTTTTTGCATAGTTCCTACTATACCCCTAATGATGCACATAGGCAGTCTGTGGCATAAATAAAGACAATTTGTCAACATTCTTGTGCTAGAGGTTTTGAAACCATGAAGAAAAGAATTTTTGCTAAAATCATATATGCTTTGTACTTTATTAAAATATCTGAATATAACAAGTACTAGTGAAAAAAAAGCCAAATGATTACAAGTAATATTTAAGTTCTAATTCCTATTTAAGTTCTTCTCGCAATAAATAGCAAAAAAAATATTCCAAATGGCTATAAAATAGGATCAATACAGTTCCCCTTGACTTTTATAGAAGCACAACTGCTTTTTTTCCTTAATATATCTTAAATTTTCATTGAGAATATTTGATTTATGAAAAAAAGAGAGATTTGGATGTTAATAAATAGACCCCTTATGTGTTCATATATCACTGGCTGATTGCTTCTTTTGCACCCTGATGAAATGTCTTTACTGAAAAATCAAGGCCTTTGTATACTATTCCAATGGTTTTCAATGTGCATCTATTCAATCTTTTTGATGGATCTGTAGTACATATAGGGTTTGTTTAGAGTTAGACAGAGAGAAGACAGAGAGAAATGCCCATGCCCAAGCATTGGCAATCTTTTTTCTTGTTTGATTGAATGAATGGGAGCAGATTCATGCAATGGAATATATACTATTAAGTCAGCTTCAAATGAAGAGAGTCACTATACTATTATGTAGCCTGAATATACAACAGTGTCTCCTTTGTTTGATGAATAGATGAGTGGATATACTAGAGGTTACCAAGAAGCAGGTGCAAATCTGCAGGATGTGCAAGGCAGGTGCACAGAGAAAAGAGAAAAGAGAAGGGGTTTGCAACTGTTTCATAGTAGCTGTTGCCTGATATCAAGGCAACAGCTACTATATATATTTCTTATAATTATTATGCTATGGTTTAAAGAATATATTTGTGTGTATATATGTGTGTGTTTATATATATATATATATATATATATATATATAATACACAAAAGCCGTAAATATCTTGCAAATTATATCCTTACAAACGGTGAGTTCTGATGCGTTTGATACCGTTCTCCACAAACGACTGCTTTCTAAACTAAGGGCTGTTGGTCTTAATGAAGTTGTTTGCACATGGATAGGAAACTGGCTACAGGATAGTTTACAGAGGGTGGTTGTTAATTGTATGTTCTCTACTTGTAGTAAGGTTCTTAGTGGGGTCCCTCAGGGACATTGGGTACACTTTTATTTAACTTGTTCATTAATGGCTTAGGGGATGGTATTGTAAGTAATGTATCAGTGTTTGCAGATGACACAAAACTATCCATCCCAATTAATTCCATCCAGGATGTGGCATCCTTGCAACAGGATCTTGACAAACTGGCAATCTGGGCAGCTAAGTGGCAAATGGCAAAGATGTTGCAGCAAATACATTACATTACACAAGCCCGGGAAACCTTAATAAAAGTAAATAGAGTTGTTATATTACCTTACACATGTGCCCAGTGTATAGTTTACAGTATGTTCCAGGTGTGAGGAAATGTAGATGGGAAGCCGGGTACCCCAAAATAATTTTACGATCTTTTGCAGCCTATCACCCTGTAAATATGAAAAGAGGCTAGTGTTTTTTTGGGACTTCAACTATTTTTTGATGAAGACCTATCTACTGTACTGCACTTTGCCTGGTCTGAAGTGGCAAAGGAAAGTCTGGTGCAAGAGGTAACGTTTTTAGTGAATTGGCTCTTGCATCATAGAAAAATTTGCATGCTGTTAGAGTGCGTAGCAACGCTAGCATACTTCTCCTTTGCTAGGGAGTGTCCGCATATTAGTAAATCTCTAAGTAACGAAATGATGTCATGCTGGTGAATTCTCTCTAGCGTTAGTCACTTTACCCTTTAGTGAATCTGCCCCTTTGTGTGCATCACAATTTGTTGTGTGTGCTGGCCCCTCAAAATTTGTGTACAAGCACATAGCTTAGATGTAACATTGCTTCCTAACAATATCTGATGCATTAAATAAAAGATTGTCATAAGGTTGAGTACTAGTGATGAGCAACATTTTTCAGTGGGCATGGATTTGCAGCAAAATGCCACATTTTATAAGCAGCAGTTCTTTTCTGGCTATCACAGCAAAAGTGTAAACATTTTTGTTGCAAGAAAATGTCTGAACAAAAAAGAAAATGGGCATGAAACAAGCGCCCATTGACGTCAATGTATTTTGCATTGAGAAAAACACCAACTGCAAACACACATATTGTCTTTAATGTTTTTCGTGAATTTTCCATTTTGCTAATCTTTCCATATTTTGCTAATTTGGGTAACGTGACAGATTTTCTCATCAGAATTATGTATTAGATAAGAATAGTGATTTTGCAATGTCACAAATATGATACTTAATGTATGTGTTTTAGGAATTCCAGTAGCAACAGAATGGCAAATGACATCAAGCATAATTATCAATAATAATGGGTAATTGGTTTAGTTGCTTTATTTCTACAGTCCTAATTTAGAGGAACAATACGATCGTTATGCCATCACTTTTGCCACCACTTTCCCAGAGAGATGTCACAATGAAAAATAATTGTAATATTCCACAATATTAACTGCACCATAATTGCAAAAGTTTTGAAATGTAATTACCGTGAAAATGAATGCGACAGGGAACATTAAGTGTAATTAGTAAAAAGAAAGAGAAGAAAAACTGTTAGGTGCTTGTTATTGTCTCATAAGGTAGCTTCAAATTAGCTGGATGCAGAACACTATCATCCAGCTTTACTATAATTTTCATTATTAACACAGACTGTAATAAATTTATTTGACATAGCCCACACCTGCCAACGCTGCAGGAGATCACTTGTAACATGCACTGCTTTAGTGTTTCCCATAGAAACCATTATGATGTTCTGGAGAGTCTTGTTCAGGAAGAAATTAGGAGTGTACAGCTGATCTTTAATCGCCTGCTTGATCTTTTCTTTCATAATAATGCTTCTAAAACACATTTATATGTTGTCTTTTAGGATTATAGCCAGCAGTTATTTCATATTTAGAAAAGCAAAATCGATCAGTGGGTTTGGTGTTCGACACCCATCTAGTGTACAGTACTATGAAATGTGGCGTCTCCTTATAAATGCATGTTCATCATCATCAATAAATAGATATGATTTAAATGACAAAGTTATTCAGCATAACTTGGTCTTGTTAAACTGAAGAGCCATTTCCATCTATAAACATTCAGTACAATCATTTAGGGTATTGTGGCAGCTATATTAATATTCATGTTGTATTCATTTGGATTTTCATCAGATGAAAATACAGTTATCAAAATCAGTGTAAATATTGCAAATAAAGGGACTGATTTATAACTTTTTCAATTTTGCCAGAATTCACATTCACATTATGATTTTTTTCCTAAAAGCTGATGGTTTAAAAATAAACAGTTCCCTGCCCACTGTACAAAGTCAGAACAATCTGCCTTTTCCCCTTATTAGGCATTGTATTTACTTAATTAAGGTATAACATTAAAAAATACTTACTCAGGGTACTTCCTTTAGTACTTTAAATGCATTTGCTTTTAAATTTGCAGTGTTCTCTGAGATATTTGGCTGGGCAATTTGAGGGCTAACTGAACAGAATTAGCTGTGTGTGCTATTATAGCAATCCTCTAAAACTAGAAAATCAATTTCAAGTGGTCAAAACACTATTTGTTTATCAACTTAACCCCTTTAATTGACTTTTTTTATGAATGAATTGGTGTGGAATAGTGATGGGTGAATCTACCCCATTTCGCTTCAGCGAACAATTTGCGAATTTCCAGCGAAATTCGCGAATTGCCAAAAAAATTTGCGAAACGAGGCATGGCACATTTTTGACGCGTGTTGCGTTGTTTTCGACGCAAGACTCGTTTTTTTGCAGAATTTTCGCTGCCGTTTCGCAAATTTATTCGCCGCGAATTCGCCCCTGGCGAATAAATTCGCCCATCACTAGTGTGGAATTTATGTGGTGTCATTTATGAAGTGTATTGTCTAAATACAATATTTAAATCAGCTATGACTTAGAAGTCCCAAGGACTTGGTGGGAAATGTCAAGTCTTAACAAGGAGAAAGAAAACTTCTGCAAAGCTGTTACATAATGTAGCATGAAAGAACATAAGTGAGCCTTTTGAAATGGTGAATCAGATGAATATTGAAACTAACTCATCATTTGAAAAGGTTAATTTTAGTTATTTTATGCTGCGCAGTCTAATGGTCTTTTGTAAATTCAGAGGCTGGATTTGGTTTCTCACATCAGGATACAAAATAGTGAGACTTGTCAGAAAGGTTTTTCAATTCTACAAATTCTTAAAGATTATAAGTTATCTCCATGATGTTTTGACAGAGCATTTTATAACAATTAACATTCTTATAATGCTACATATAAACATTGTATTTCTTTTATTTTTTCTCTGCATTTTAGTGTCATCTTTAATTGGGTATTTACTAAAACTCGACTTTCTCTCACTCTAATAAAAACAAAATGACCAAACTATAGACATCAAATCATGTGACTTTTTCAAGCTGACACTCCAAAAACGTAACTTTTTTGCTGTGATGACTCAAATTTATTGGTTTATCGTATGAAAACTAGCGCAGATAATGTCAAAAAACATCTTTAGTCACATCTGCCATTGACTACTACATTTTTGAATTTGGATTTTTAGCAGCTTTTGGGTATAAAATTTTTTTTATGTTTTCCCTCTAAAAAATGAGATTTCCCTCTTATAAACTTGACCATAAGAATTCAAGGTTTAATAAACATGCCTCTAAATGTTTATATTTGCTATTTCTGGTTCTTCATTTTCTTTGCTTAACTTCTGTGATAATTATATATACCATTTTTTATGATTTATTTCAATCAGCAACATGTTTTTTTCCATACAGTTTGCCCCCAATTTCCTTGTTCTTGTGGCAAAACACATCCACATCTTCAGATATTTCCACCTAAAATCCGGAATCCTTTCAATGACAAATATATTTATAAAGGTGATCAACAAGAATAATAATCCCACTTCATTACTTCCTAACCACACTATTATTTACTATTCTGACTATTGTTCTGAGACAGAAATTCAAGGCTGAATAGAAATATATCACAAGACATAAAAGTAAATTAGATGCAGCTTTTAGAAAGCATGTAAAAAGAACATTGAAACAATTTCAAATGTTTTTATTCTTTCAAACAATTCACCCATTATTTGTCATTGATTAGCATGCCTGTAAATAATTTCTCTGAAAATCACATATGGGTAGGTTTAGGATTACTGACAGATATACACAGGGATAAGTACAGGTGTGGGACCTGTTGGCCACAATGCTCCCGGACATGACTTTCTGTTTTTATTGGGATCTTCATACCTATTCTACTAGAAAGTTATGTAAACAATAGATAAAGCCAATAGGCTGGCTTTGCTTCCAATAAGGATTAATTGCATCTTAGTTTGGATCAAGTACAAGGTACTGATTATTGCTATGATTTATTTAGATAAAATAGAGTCTACGGGAGATAACGGATCCCATATCTGTATAGGATTATTGAAAACAAAAGTGAAAATGACATGGGCCAGTGGACCCAGAGCACATATCTAATTGGTGGGACCCCTGCAAACATGCTAAGGACTTTATGGCAGTCCTGTGAATATATATAAGGTAGCCAATAAAGAAATGGTTTGTGTTTGCCAAAGTAGAAGGAGGGTTAAGGGGTACCACAGCCATGGAAGCACAAAAACCATAAAAAGAAAGAACACACAAAGAAAATGTTGCCATGACTTCATGAAAATGCTTGAGTCTCTTTAGGGTCAGTTTGAATTAAAAAAATGTCATTTTAATTTTAAGTGCAAAAAATTTAAAAATGTGAATTATTTGATTAAAATATATGAGATGGTCTTTCCCCTATTTCAGCTTTCAAGATAAGAGGTTTCTGGAGAAATTATCTAATACCAATACAAATAAATTAATCCTTTTCCCACCCATACAGTATGAAGAATGATATACTGTAGGTCAAAGATGAAACCGGCAGGTACTTAACTGTGAACTCAGTAGATGTTATGATCTATGGCAGGTAAGCAGTTAAATACATGTATTTTATATCTTTATAATAGGCTCAGCTCTGTCAATCCACAGTGTTAGAAAAGCTCTGAAAGGAGCTTTTATACCAGGGACTGAACAGTCTAACTTAATTTGCCAAGAGATTCTAATTTAGTATATTAATGTGGACAGGAGTAAGATGCCTGCTGCTGACCCTCAATAATTCAGCATCTGTTACACCTTCACCCTTAATTTTATAACCAGACAGATGAGAAAAGTCAGATCCTGGCAGACAATTTCTGTTGCATCTAGTGAAAACTAATTCCATTTTCTTCACCAATTGAGAATCAGTCCAAATAGACCTAAAATATATACTCAACAGTGGCAAATCAATTGCACTGCTCTATATATCGTCCATCTGCACTCTAATATGTGGAAAAAAATACAGTGTCTATGAGCAAAATCTAAGAGCATAATCTTACTGGGGTATTATTTAAAACAATGGTATATTCTTTACTTCACAAAACAATATTATAGCCTCCATACAGTACATGTATATAAAAATATGCAAATATATATATATATATATATATATATATCTAAAGGATCCTTGATAAAGGCCTTAATGTGGGCCGAAACATTGGAAAAATGCATCTAAGAATAAATTAACACATTTATTCACAAAAAAGAATTGGAGTGCGAGTCCTTTGATCATCTTATCTGAACAGTATTGACCCATGCACCCAAAATTATTTGAAAAATCTGGAAAGAGTGCATACACTGGATTGACATATATATATATATATATATATATATATATATATATATATATATATATATATATATATATATATATTATGAAAGTAAGGCTCTAATCTTCTTGAATGAAATAACTGAAATAACATAATGACTATCATTATCATATCATATTATTCCTCTGACATTAGCTGATAAAAGACCTCATCCAAATGGCTGAATATCTACAGTTCTCCTATTTAAAATTCACATGAATTATTTCCTCGACAATGCATATCTCTCTCAGTTCTGCTTATGTCATAAAGAAATTCAGACATTTAGATTTTAAATAAATTTAAAAAAAGAAATAATCAGCAATTTCAGAGGTGTGAATTCCAGATAACTATTTCCATTTTACCACCCCTGGTAACTCCTGGCGAGTTCTCAGCTCTGAGTAGGATTGCTTTTCATTCAATAAGGATTACTTATATCTTAGTTGGGATCAAGTACAAGGCATAGTTTTAGAATACAATAAAAAAGGAATAATTAAAAAATAAATTATAAAATGCCATCTATGGGAGATGGCCATTCCATAATTAGAAGTTTTTTGGATGACAGGTTTCCAGATTATGCATCCCATACCTGTACTTGGTTATAATTGAGTCAATAGGAGATGGTTTTCCCCTTATTCAGGGCCACATACAGCCTGTTACAAATTCTCTCTCCTTCCTTTAATCTGTAAAGTTTTTTGTCTTCTCCCAAAGCTATCTTGACAATCTGAATATTCTAACCAGGCAGAGTCTATTATGAAGCATCCAGGGAAGTATATTAAAACATATAAAATAAATGTAAAATTATTGGGAGATGCCCATTCCATCATTAGAAGTTTTTTGGATGACAGGTTTCAAGATTATGCATCCCATACCTGTACTTGGTTATAATTGAGTCAATGGGAGATGGATTTCCCCTTATTCAGGGCCACATACAGCCTGTTACCAATTCTCTCTCCTTCCTTTAATCTGTAAAGTTTTTTGTCTTCTCCCAAAGCTATCTTGACAATCTGATTATTCTAACCAGGCAGAGTCTATTATGAAGCATCCAGGGAAGTATATTAAAACATATAAAATAAATGAAAAATTATTGCATAGTTTTTGTCTCTTGTATACGTGGAGCTGTAACATTTTTGATAAATAATATGCTACATTTTCTTTTAAAATATCCATTACTACTAGAGTAAGTGAGCCACAACTGAGGGAGTAAAATAAATAGGTTTAATGCCTTTAAAACTGTCCAGCAAACAATTATTCTGCTAATGTTCCAGTGGCTTTGAATGTAAATACTAGTCTAATGAAGTTTCACAGCTTTGGTGTAAGTCATTTAAAAAAAATGCTGTGGGTTAATGCTATCTCAAACATGGTAGTTTAATTATTTCACAAGAGGAGGAGCAGAAAAAAAAGATTGCTAGACAAGCTAATATTGATACACTGGATTCTCTTTTGTGAGACTGCGGGAACTTCTCCCACTGTTCCTAACAACCGCTTAGAGATGCAAAGTGCATTAAAGAGTGACTTAGACACATTTACAGACACATCTTAAGTGATTCCTCAAATGAAAATTCAAATCACTTGCGTGGAAAGGCAGCACACTACATTACATGCACAGTAACAGGTTTCTCAAATGAAAAATTCATAATCAGCTTTAAAGAAACACTTTTATTGATGTTTTGGAATTATTTGCAAGTTTGTCAAAATCATAAATGCCTGCTTTTGAGAATAACAACTATATTATTGATGTATTCTATTTTTTTTTTTCATAATTCTGTTTTTATTATTCTTGCAGTTTTAGTATTCTTGCAGATGATCCATTATATAAATAGACCCTGCTTTATAAGCAAACACACAAAAATAAAGTTGATTTAGGACCTGTAGGAACGTGTAGTTATGTTTTTAAATTGTTTTGCTTCCAAGGATCCATTATATCTTATTTGGGATCAGGTATATACTGCTCTATTGTTATAAAGAAAAATGAAATATGTAGTGATGGGCAAATCTGTGGCGTTTCACAGAAAAATTCGCAAAATGCTGTGGGTGTTTCGTTTTGGTCGCTCGCTTCACATTTTGGCTGCCGACACAAATTCGCGCTGGCGTCCAAAAAAAACAGCTGCCGGCATTGTCAACTGTGGCCAGTGAATTTTCACAGGCATTTCACGAATGTATTCACCTGAGGCGAATCGTAGGAATTCCCCAGGAGAATAAATTGACCTAGGCGAATAAATTTGCCCATCACTAGAAATACAGGTTAAATTTTTTGAATTATTTTATTAAATACTGTAGCTGGCCTTCCCATAATTTGGAACGTTCTGGATAACTGATTTTCAGATAACAGATCCCATACCTGTATAATACCTGTATAGGGTACACAGAGGAATGCTACTCTTAAAAAGTAGGATTTTGCATACTGAGACTTTTTCATAACATAATAGATTAAATTTCTGATCATTTCACAATAATGCAGTAATGGTCCTTGATGTTTGGGGAACATCAGGGGTCTAGTTATTAAGATCTCTTAATGACAGTTGTGTATGATTTTGCTGCAGTTCAATAAGTAAATTGCATTTTGATTTCCTCTATTTACCAAAGGGCATAAGGCAACTCATCATAAGCAAATATAATTAACATAAACATTATATGTAGATGTTTTTATACAGTTTGACCAGATTTAAAAATATTTTACTGATTCAATGCACTCACTATTCATACATTAACTGCCTCTCTGCTTCCTTTTCCTAAATGCTCCTAACAAGCACAAGTAAAGTTCAAAATCATAAATACAAACAGGTCTATATGTGCAAATGCTTGCTTCAAGGAAAAGGGAAGCTCTGTGGCAGCAAAGTATACTGTTCTAGAGGGAAGAATTGCTGCTCCTCTAGCAGGCGGGTTCAGGATGTGCTCTACTCTCTGCTTTCCCACCCGCGACTTTAGACTGCGGGCTTCTTGTTTTATTGGCTAGCACCTGCCTCTCCCTCTTTGTGAAGTCATTGGTGGGGCGGGTCTATAAATGGAGGGAGAAGTTGGATGCGGGTCGAGTTTTTCTCAACCCTCACAACACTAGTGCAGAACTAAAGAGGTTTTTCAAAAGCTCTAGAGATCAAAGCATGGGATTTACAATGCATGAAATTTCACCAATGTAGGGTGGATTAAAATTGTCTGTGGTGGGCAGCTTTATTTATCACCTCGAAATGTAGTAGTGATGTCACAAGTGCTATAGTTCTAAAAGATGTTATTAAATAATGAGAATGCTATTAATTAGTATTAATTATTATTAGTAAATGTCTTACATCTTCGTATCCATTCCTGTGTGCCTCTGATTTTCTGCAAATTGAATAAATTAGACAGAGTAGTCTATTTGATACAGCAGGTCATTGTAAATATAGTGAATAAAGTATCCCCTACTGTAAAATATATATTAGTTTATTATGAGTTAACAAGATGTTCCATAACCATAAATGCACAATGATGACATTACTAGTCACCATTTATATAGTGAATAACGTACCCCCTCTTGTAAAATATAAGGATATTATAAGTTACAGAGGAGTTTCATGACCATATAAAAACACAAGGCTGAAGGTCAAGTGTTTTTATACAGGTCATGGAACTCCAATGTAACTTCTAATACCCTCATATTTTGCAACTGGGGGTACTTTATTTATTTATTATAATACACAAGTGATTCATGTGACAGAAATGACATCAGAACTCACCATTTATAACTGATGACATCAGAACTCACTATACAAGATATTCACGACTTTTATGTATTATGTGGATAGAATTTCAAGATTTTCATGGCTTTTGTTTATTATATATCATATACTGTATGACTGGCAGTTTATTATTTCAAACTTACCAATTTAGCTTCCCATAAATTAACAGCATGAGTCATGAGACATAAACATTGAAAAACGGAAAATAGCAAGTTTACAAAATAAAACTGCTAGCAGCTTCCTTTTCCTTACCAGTACTTCTTGAACTAATACAAACGCCTCTTCAGCACTCTTGTTATGATGTATGCCTAAAGTCCTCCAGCATTAATTACAGTCACCTATATTTAAAATCATAGATAAAAAATTGACTCGCTTATACTTTGCCTTCTGGCCACAGACTAGTGGAAAGGTAGAGCTAAAATATGTGTGATATCTTGATTCACAGTATACTGAAATTATGTGCATTTGACATATCTGTCTTGTAAGAGCCTGTGAGCCAGAGGCTTTGTGTTCCAGACATCATACTTTGGAAAAAGTGGTTTAACGTGTCAGAAATGTGCTATGCATTTGGCTAAGGGTTTGCTTTATAAATAGCTCTGGTGTATGGGATGAAAACAGCTAGATATTTCCTTGTACGTTGCTGACTAAATAAAAATAATGTAGGTGCGGTTCAAGAATGATGTTTAGCTTTTATTTAGGTGCATTGTTAGATGTACTTGTAAACTTACCATTGCAAACATAGTATTCCTAAACCAATAGCAACATCTTGCTCACCAGCCCCTTGGATGTTGCTCCAAGTGTCCTCAAAACAGGTACTTATTTTTCAAGCCCAGCTTGGAGACAAGTTTAGGTTGTATAAAAACCAGATGTACCATCAAACAGATCCTCCTGTAGGGTTGACTGACAACACCATTTTTAAAGAAATTAAAAGTAAATCAATATGGAAAGTTAGGAAATGTATTACCATTATCCATTATCCAGATACCTGTTATCCAGCAAGCCCCAAATTACATAGAGGCTATCTCCCATAGACTCTATTTTATCCATATAATCCATATTTTTCTAAATTATTTCCCTTTTCTCTGTAATAATAAAATAGTACCTTGTTTTTGATCCCAACTAAGCTATCATTAATCCTTTTTGGAAGTAAAACCAGCCTAGTGGCTTTATTTAACGTTTACTGGATTTTCTAGTAGACTTAAGGTATGAAGATCCAAATTATGGAAGGATCCATTATTCGGAAAACACCAGGTCCTGAGGATTCTGGATAACAGGTCCCATACCTGTAGTTGAATAATAATTCTATAATCCTTAAAAGGTAATCTAACATCCCCAACAATGAAATTAATAAAACTTATTTAAAGTAGTACTCTGAGCAATATTGCAGTTAAAAATTATTTTATATTTGTAGTGGTTTCTGGCATATTTTCTGCAATAGACAGCATTAGTGTTAGCTCAACAGATCTGTTTGAAGGCCCGCCGTGTAAGTGAACTTAAGAACTTGTAAACATGGGCATTTCATGCGTTCATTCACGGTGACCATGTTAAAACACATATATGACATTTATATAAATGTTTGAGTGTTCCAAGTCCAACATTTAAATCTATTGTCTTTTGAACATGTCAAGTAAAGTAAATGCAGAATTTTGCATCTAGATGCAATGAAACTAAGGGCTCTTACACATGAGCATCTGTGTTCCGGTTTTATTATTTCACCCGCAGGAGTAGACGCATCGAATTTTTTTTCAGTGGGGCTGTACTCACACAGGCACAGGAAAAATGCTGCATGATGCATCTCAACCTGCATTCGGTGCCTACATGTGCCTGTGTGAGTACAGCCCCATTGAAAAAAATTGAATATGTCTACTCCTGCGCTCCCCTGCGGCTGAACGCATAAAACAGGAACGCAGCTTGAGATGCTTGTGTGAGAGAGCCCTTATTTTTTGGTTTAGGTCCCGTTTAAGCTTCTGAGTTGAGTCATCTACTTATTACATTGACTTCATTCAGAACAAAATGAATCATTTTATTTTAATTTATTTTTATAGCAAACTAACTCAGTTTAGTTTTATAAGTCTGCTCTATTACATAATGTGACACTGTGTAATAGGGATCAAGTATGTTTGTAAAAGTCAAATGACATGGATTGGACTGGAGCAACAGGCACACCTTTAAATTAACTTTTAGTGTGATGTAAAGAGTTATATTTTGAGACAATTTGCAATTGATTTTAATTTATTATTCGCGGGTTTTGAATTATTTAGCTTATTTATTCAGCAGCTCTCCAGTTTGCAATTTCATCCATCTGGTTTATAGGGAACACTCAACATCACATGATATTTTCATTACTTTAAAACACTTTCATTTGTTGATGTTACTGTTCCTTCAATTGGGTAGCAGATCAATTCACCCAGATATTAAAGTTATGTTTAAATGTATCTGTAGAAATAAGTCAATTGGACTGGCTGTGTTTTTCTTGAAGATATTTCGCCAGTCATCTGACTGGCTTTCTCAGTTATGAATTGAGCCATTCAAGCTGATTTGAATTATTATATATATGATGAGTTGGATGAATGAGAATCTTTACAAACATATTGACATATTGGAGAGAACACTGTGATCCACAATTATTGGAAAGAGACTTAAAATCTACAGCTTTAAAAAAGAGTGAATATAAATTCCCCTAAACTCAAGTAAATCAGTAAATTCAGTAAAACAAGCAGTATGGTTTGTATATATCATTGAACATGTTTTCTGATCTAAGGTTTCTTATCCCAGAAGTGTTTAGCAGCCCTGGATGTGAGCATGACATCTCTCAGAAACCCTACAGTATAATATCTCAACAGAGTCTGTTACAACCAATTAATTTACTCCGTAGCGCTTAATGAGGCATCATATGCAGCTTAGAGAAGGATGCAATTAAACATAGTCTAACATTGCCCTTTTATTAGTCTATTTGTTCAGTGTTTTCCAAACCGTCAATTCTTATTATTAGACAATGCCTAGCGGTACCTAAACTTAAGATGTTGCTGAGCTACAAAGTTCCTGCATTCTTCAGCATCTTTTGTAGCAACAGAACAGGTTTTTATTGAAAATCATGCAGAATATAACGAGAACCAAAACATGCCATTAATGGGGTTGGACTGTTCAAGGACTGTCCTTCTACCAGTTCATGGGTTAGGACTACTGTATACTAGGTAGTACTAATACCAGGTAGGTACTGGTTTGAAACAGACAAGGTAGCAACTGTAAATCCATAGGATTACAAGTATGGGACCTGTTATCCAGATTGCTTGGGACCTGATAACAGATCTTTCTTTAAATATGGATACTTATAGGGAATGTCAACCCCCCAGAAAATTTTGATCAATACATAATAAGTAACTTTGCAGTATACATTCATTACAAATTTTGGATGGTTTTCAAGTTATTTGTATATGTTATGCTATTTATTGCAGTGTTTGTCCCTTTCTGTTCTCTGCATTGGTGGCTCAGACTGTTGATACACAATAAGACAGTGGTCCCCAACCAGTCGCTCGTGAGCAACATGCTGCTCTCCAACCCCTTGGATGTTGCTCCCAGTGGCCTTAAAGCAGGTGCTTATTTTTGAATTCCAGGCTTGGAGGAAGGTATTGGTTGTATAAGAACCAGGTGTACTGCTAAACAGAGCCTCAATACACAAATGACAGTAAGATTTTATCCAAATAATGCAAATTTTATATACAGTAAGTATTTCCTTTTTCTTTGTAAAAAAAATAAACTTTTGTGCAGGTTGAGATGCAACACGCTGCATTTTTCCTGCGTTCGGCGCCTACATGCGCCTGTGTGAGTACAGCTCCATTTAAAAAAATTAAAAGCGCCTGCTCCTTCGCTCCCCTGCAGCTGAACGTATATAACTGGAATGCAGGGGAGCGCAGCTTCAGGCACTCGTGCGTAAGATCCCTAAATGAATGTCCAAATGATGAACCGATCAATTATTTTGAAAACCCCAGGTCCTGAGAATTCTCAGATTCCATACCTCTATTTTATTATTACAGTGAAAAACGAAACCATATGCATTATTTTGATAAAATGCTGTCTATGGCAGACAGCCATCCCAAAATTTGGAGCTTTCTGGATAGCAGATCCCATACCTTTACTAACGAACTGCAAACTTATGGATTTCTGATACATTTAGTTATATATAATACTGTTCTTAGTGGAACCAAAGTGCATGATCAACTTGACCTCTAAGGGCCCTTACACACGGGCGTTTTTACCTGCGCTCCCCAGCGTTCCGTTTTGCTGCGTTCAGCCACAGGGGAGCGCAGGTATAGACGCACTCAATTATTTTCAATGGGGCTGTACTCAAACAAACGCATGTAGGCGCCGAACACAGGAAAAATGCAGCATGTTACGTCTGAACCTGCGTTTGACGCCTACATGCGTTCGTGTGAGTACAGCCCCATTGAAAATAATTGAGTGCGTCTATACCTGCGCTCACCTGCGACTGAACGCAGCAAGATGGAAAAACGCCTGTGTGTAAGGGCCCTTACAGGAACATGCAGCATGACTGGTGATTAGTCCTAAGAAACTATTACCTGTAACTCGTTAGTGTCCCACAATATGTATTTAATTTAAGTTGCTTTGTTTAAAGGGTCATCATTTCAGATAAGTAAAGGTTGAGACACTGTGTCTCTGAATTAGAAATTAAATTTGACACCTGCAGTTTCATTTTCTGCTCAGGATATTGTGGGCTAGTCCCTAAGCTCGGCTGATTAACAGAGCAGATATTGGATAGGCTGCACCTGAGTAGAGAATAAGCAGGAAGCAACATTGGGTGTACAGAGCTAAACATGGGAGTTGCTGGGGACATGTTTAGATATACCTGCCATGAAGTGCTGTACTGCAGGATACAGTAAAGATGAAAACTAGTTAAGTATTTTTAACCATTATCAGCCCATTGTTCCCTTTTAAGATATACTTCATATGACAGAATTTTTCCCAAATATTCCTGTCATACATTTTGCAGGGGGGGGGGGCGTTTGCAAGTAAATTGCATAAATAGTTAACTCTTAGCATTCCCTAGTTCGCCAGATTTTCCATTGGCCAGAGAATAAATACCACATTTCTAAGTAAAATGCATTGTAACAAACATTTTATTTTGTAGTTACTCATTACAGTTTAGTTTAGTTTGTGCTCCCATTTTCTGCTGAGTAAATCACATCTTGTCCATAACATTTTTACGGTATCACCTGCAATTCATTTCAGCGGTGAAACTGGAAATATTTGCAATTTTTCCTTTTTAAACACGTCTCTATATTTTACATCTATGGGCATTTCCATCTTTAAGAGCTTTCCAGTATGCAGGCTTCCAGATAATTTATTTAATTTATGTACAATATGTTCATGGTAACAGATCCCATACTTGTATTGTATTGTACTGTATATTTCAATACAGTATGTTTAGGATAATGGATCCTGTCCCTGCTCAGGAAAATACATACCTGTATACCCATACTTGTATACTTTGTTTAAAATAATGTATCCTTTACAGTATGTCTAAAATAATTTAACCCATATCTGTGCAGTATGTACAGATCAATAGAATCCATACCTGTACAGTAATAATATATCCTGTGCTTGTACAGTATGTTTAGGATACTGTTTCCCTATACAGTATGTTCAGGATAATGAATCCCATACCTCTACGGTATGTTTAGGGTCATAGATCTTGAAACTGCATGGTATGTTTAGGATAATGTATCCTGTACAGTATTTTTAGTATAATGTTTCCCTGTACAGTATGTTCAGGATAGTGGATGCAGTACTGAATGTTTAGGATGATAGATCATGTGCCTGTGCAGTATGTTTACTGTAAAGATACACTGGAACCCATACAGGAGGAAAGAGGGCATGGCTACAAAGGAAAGTGGGGAGAGAGAGCAGGAAGAAAGATATAGGAAGTGGTAATCGGCAAAGTACCGGCAGGGGGCTGGGGTTATAAATAGAAAAGTGCAGGAGATGGTACTTCCTTTTCCTTACCTGTTAAGCAGGACACAGGCAGATGCAAGCCCACCCTTCCCTCCCACATTTTTGGGGGGCTACTGTTTATGGAGGAAGAGCTTTATTTATAAGGGGAGAGGAGGGTCTATTTCATTGTTGCAGCATTTGGCGGTGGTCCTTGGAAAAAGCAGAGCGTAAAAGGAGTAACTATTATACAGAGTTACAGAGAAAAAGATGAATACTGGATAACTGGCCAGCTTGGGCATGGTTGTACTGCAGGTACAAAAATTTGTGAGGAGTACACTGGTATGAAGGTACAGTGCACAGGACAGTAGTCCCAGGATCATCTGCCCAAGGGGAATCGGGATAGGTTAAAAGAGTTAGAGTTACCAAAATAATATGTGCTTCAAAGATTGCATATCTGTTATAAATGATTAATTATTATTATGGATTATTGATGGTTGAATGTTTGAGCATAAAATCAAACAAGAAGCTGCTGCCATTATTATCCAACAGAAAATAGGTGTTTTCATTGAGAGAGAGGTTTGGGGGGGGGGCTAGGCTTCAGTATGAGTATGGGTTGTTTGGTAAGTATGAGGCCCCCCATATTCTCTCCACTCCAGACCTTTTCAGTCATGTTTCCCTGTACAGTATGTTCAGGATAGTGGATGCAGTATTTGTACTGAATGTTTAGGATAATAGATCATGTGCCTGTGCAGTATGTTTTACTGTTATAGAGCCAATACCTGTACTGTTTGTTCAGGCCAATGTATCCTGTACCTGTACAATATTTTCAGGATAGCAGATCCTTTACCTGTACAGTATATTACACATGTGCATCCTACTGTTCTTAAATAATAAAAAAAATTAAAAAATTAAGACAAGGAAAAAATTAAGAAACTACAGCAAAGGTACTATATATATTTAGTTATCTTTTCTAGCGTTGTGATGGATTACCACTGTAAACAATGACAAAGTCTGCTGTATGTTTTTAAAATTGTGGTCTTCCTGCAGCAGTTACAGAATATAAATCAGGTGTACATGAAATGATCAGATCAAGCTTTTGCATTGCTTATGTCGAAATGCGATAGGCAATGGATTTATAATCTTGCATACCTGCATGTTCTAAGCTAATTACTGTATAATCAGACCACTGAGATTTTGCCTCATCATCATAATATATTCTTACCTACGTTAATGATTGAGCACATATATTATGACAGATGCACACAAATAAATCATATTATCAAGATCTCAAAAGATATGTGAAAAAAATTACCCAATGTATCTGAAAAATCCATTATTTATTACTATTTGAACTGCAAGGTTATGACAATCCCCCAGTTAACATAAAAAGCAATAAATACACTGGCATTCATTGTTCTCCTGTGATACTTAGGCGTCTCCATATACCATAAACAAACTAAGAGTATCTTCTCAGACACAAACCTAAGGTTCCTGATTTCATTGAGTTTGACATCATGTGACACGGAAAGTCAAAAATTGATTTAAAGTGAGATTTTAGTTCTTAACTTATCAGACAAAGCACCATGAAGCGAAGATCCACTGGGGAGAAGAACATTCTAGAGGATGAAATTAAATGACCTTGTAGTGTTGACCTTGCTTCTTTGCCTGGATAAATACTCAGCATTTGTCAATGTTCCACTACCATGGAGAAATGTTAGCTATCCTTGGGGTTATGAAGCTGGAGAGCTAATATAACAAAAGGCAATGAGATGGAATAAGAAACAATATTTACACCAGTGCAGATAGCATGCAACTAATCAAGATACTGCCACTCACAAAAAACAGAATGTGTGATTTTTGTAACAATGATATACTATATGAACACTATAAAATAATTCGAATAATTGCACTTGGTCCGCTTTTACGGTGAGGTTTATTTATCACTTTTATTCCGCCATAACGTGCAATTTCTGCTTCTTCCTTTTTGTCTGGGGGCCTCTCATATTACATTTAGATTGTATCCTTTATCATCCCAAATTGACATTTATGCTTTCAGTTCCATTGTTTCCGAGCTTCTCTTTGCTATGGATCAACAATCTGTTTTAATCTGTGTCACTTTCTTATCTCCCTTGACACCGAGATGTAGTCTTCATACACTACCTAACTCCTACACTAGCTGGTGGATATTTTAATTTCTTTGCCATTTAGTGTATACGGAGTAGGCAGCAGATTGTAACCCAGCCAGTTTATAAAATAAAATAACGGAAGGCAAATTTCCACGTATAACTATAATTAATTTGCATAAAAAGAATTGTGTATGTGTCACTGGAACCCACTCTTCGTATATTAAGGATGCCACATGACTTTATACAGTACATCTGTATTTCTGAAGACCCATAGCATTTTTCCTACACCCTTTACTATATTGCTGTTTAGGATTTGTATTCTATGTACTGTAAAGTTGCCTTAAAACATATGCTGGCAACTGCTTACAGTGCTATTTGCCAATTACAGTTCTTGAGTCCATCAACTCCAAATACATTTCACAACCCAGAAGATGACCCCTTGCTGGTTCAAGCAGGCATAGGTTTTATTATAGACCTGCTAGACTGCCACTTATGATTCATCATGACTAGGGCAGATTTGCAGTTCCAGACCCAAACCCCTTTATGCCAAATACTTTACGTGGAATGGCCATAGCTTATTTTTATCATCAACACACATGGGGCCTATTGTACGCAACCAAGTACGGATACAGCATAACTATATGCAGCTGCTTGAAATTGCTTTGGAAAAATATGGCGTTCATCCGTCACAGCTTTTTACACATTTTTTCCTAAAACTATTTCCTCTGGAACTTCCGCAACACTTGGATTTTCCCCATTAACATTAAGTTAATTACGTAGAGTCTGAAGCAGCATAAAAAAACTGTCATATCTGGTTATATTAACAATTACGACATTTATTTTACACAGCTTTTTACACTGTTTTTTTCAGTGAAATTTGTTTTAGACAGTATAATAATTAAGCCCCATGATATATTTTCCAACTTTGATACCACAGAACTTATACAATGGCATAAATAAACATATACCTGTAATACCTGTAGTAATTAGGCACTGAAAAGTGCATAGCAAGTTATCAAAACATACAAACCTATAGTAACACTGAATAACTATTAATTAATAAATATAACTTTAAAACATGAACAGTAACTCACTTAAAACACATGAATTCACCCAAAACACACGAATTCATCAAAAAGCTTTTAGCGTATCAAACCACAAGACAGTGCTCCCCCCCCTCCAGTCTGCCTTCCTCATGTCAGACACTCCCTCCTGATGCGCTTTGTGCTATTGGGTGCTTCATTGCAGTATGAAGCGCCTATAGCACAGGATGAATTGCCCAATAGCGCAAAGCGTGTCAGGAAGGAGTGACTGAAATGAGGTAAGCAGAGGGAGGGGGCAACTGCCTTGTTGCATGATATGCTAAAAGTTTTATTTTTTATGAACAATGAATTAGTGTGTTTTGGATGAACTGAACAAATAAATTTTTAGGTGAGCTACTGAGCATACTGTATTTTAAATGTAGAATTAACACATGGCCATGGACCAGTACACAGCTCTCACTATAAGTTAGCATATACCCCAGAAATGTAAATTGTTCCTATTAATTGGGGGCTCTCACACAATTGTGTCATAAAACATTTGCCAAGAATTATCAAATGGCAACAATCTCGTGCAGGCTCACTTTTCCCTTTCTAAATTTCCATCGCATTATTTTCAGCTTATATTTGGTTGGGCAGTTTGTCAAAGAGAATTTCCCATCTAGAGCACATAACAAATGAGATCCAAAATGCTTCTGTGCACAGCTTCCAGCAGGGAGAATGAAAGTAAATGCTTTTCTGTCACTGTGTACCGTGCAAACTAGAAGAATCAAAATGGCTGGAGTCATCCAAGGTAAACAGGGATCTTATATAAACACATAGCAGAATTAGACAGAAAGAGTCAAAAGAGCATTTCTTGAGTCACATGGGACACTTAAAAGAGGCACACAATTTTCTCATTTCCATTTTATACACGTGTTAAATAAGGTGAATGTTTACAGAAACTAATATACAATAAATATGAATCACGGGTATTTATATATTATACAGAATGCTTGGAGCTTGGGGTTTTCTAGATAAGGGAAATAAAGGGAAACTATAGTACTATAGCATGAGTTCAATTGAGCTTATAACGTGCATAGTATCTGAACTTCTAAATATAAATATATTTTTTTTTACACAGACATACCTAATTGAAAGGAAAACTAGATCTGTTTACAATGAGAGGAGCCCCCTCTTATGTCCATAGTGTAATACAATCCCTCCCTTACCATGTTCAATTATGAAGTGATGGTTTCTGGGATGTTGCAGAGAATTTATGCACCGCCAACTATGGAAAGGAAGGTAAAGACCTGCAAGGGTCCATTTTCATACACCCATGCCCAACCCATACATGCAACCCTCAATTTTCCACCACTAATCCGCTACCCAACCAGACCTGCAATATCCCAATTTATGCTCCGACCCAGGGGACACTGGAAGTGATGTCACCTTGGGGCGGAAATTGCTTCACCCTGGCACTAAACCTGCACAAAAAGGGAAGAAAACTGCTGGAGCCATGAGGGATGGTGGAAGGGATCAAGCCTGCACCTTTGCCAAGTACCCAGCCAGGTTACCCCTCGGATTGCCCGCACAGTCAGGGAA
>CM044435.1:24612106-24622466 GCA_024363595.1 Xenopus borealis | reverse complement strand
ACATTTTTTGGAATAATTTATTCCTGGATCAGCCTTCCCATTTTTTGTGATATATTGTTCATTTATTTATACACACATAATATTCCAACGTTTTGGTTACACTTTTTCAAGGATAATATATACTGTGCAAATCAACCTTAATAAAAAAATAAATAATTTTAACTATTTAAGGTTGATTTGCACAGTACATATTATCCTTGTAAAAAGTTCAAATGTGGACCGAAACGTTATTTGTGTGTCTAAATAAAAGGACACAATGTCACAAACAAATAGGAGTGCTGATCCAAGAATACATTGTTCCAAAAATTTTAAATACAGTATACAGGTATGGGATCCGTTATCTGGAAACCCATTATCCAGAAAGCTCTGTATTACGGAATGGTAAACTCCCATAGACTTCATTATAATTAAATAATCCAAATTTTAATAAATAATTACTTTTTTCTTTGTAATAATAAAACAGTACCTTACTGGAAGCAAAACTAGCCTATTGGGTTTGTTTAATGTTTACATCATCAGGCTGTACCGTATAAAAAACAGCATACATTTTCTTTCACGTTTTTTCTTAGTCACCTCCGCCGGAAAGCAATGTAAAATAACGGCAGCAAATCTGGTGTTCGTGTGGCATAATATCACTCACACCATGACAACTTCTCCATTTATTTTACACAGCTTTTTTCAGTTTATTTTTTATTTTTTGGCAAATTTTGTTTTACACAGCATAATAAATATGCCCCAAAGTGTAATTACTCTCTGTGGATGTGGGTACAAATGATTCTCCAATGTGTGCAGTGACTATATGTGCCATTTCATTAGAAAGGAAGAAATCTGTTTAGTGTTGCTATTTTAAATGAGATTAAACATCTGGATGGTATTCCTGAAGGCATATCAATAATAGTCTGAACAGTTCAGTGTGTTTGATTTGAAGCTCTGGGAAAGCTGATGAGCAGTTGAGTTAGTTAATGGAGGCACGGTTGTGTGTTGCCTTTTTTGTTTTATTGAATCCTTACATTCTTTGTCCAATGTGTAGCATTAACTCATGCATAAAGTATCCACAACACCAGAGAGGTCATTTACAGGGAGAAACACTGCCATTTTGTGTTGCAGAATCGCCACAGGTCTCTGTACTACATTTACACTGAATTGCATTCATGAACACATAAGCACCCTGCCTCCTACCTGCCCCTAACTTGAATATCAATCAGATGTGCTATTTAGGAGGTGGCAGAGGATACAGGTGGCAGTGGGGCCTTGCCCTTACTGCCTGTGCAATAAATTGCCATTAATGAATAATAAGCTAATACATTTTGCTAAACGTTAGAAGGCCAAGATCCAGACCAGGATTTGATCATATCATCAGAAGTTGTTCACTTCTGCCACTACAAAGTTGCAACAATAAAGTTTAGAATGGGGAGTTGTATTAACTTTTAGTATGATGTAGAGATTGGTAGTCTGAGACCAGTGGATGGCTGATTTGTTTTTAATGTGTTCATATGAACAGTAACTAGTCACTTTACTTTCATTTTTAGATTTTGCCCTGTTTAGTGCAAGAACTGCATGTTCCTCCTTCACAAATTCTAAATTTATTCTTGCCAAAAATGATTTGTAAAAGATTGTCTAAATCTTCAGTGTGGCTGCTATTTTGGATCACTTGTCTTTTGCAGCTCTTCTCTGCACATCTACACTATCCTAATACTGAGAATACAAAAAAAAAATGTAGAGAGGTAAAAACAAAGAAAATATTTTTATAGTGTAAATAGAATTTTGCCAGTTTGGCAAGCAGACCAAAGTGGCTGGTGCCATATGACCTGCTAGTTAATAGTAGTGGTTCTCTCCAGGGGGCAAATTCACCAAGATCCGAAAATTCGCTAGCGTTGGCTTCACTAGCATTTGCCGCACTTCGCCAGGCGAATTTTCACCAGCGCTACGCAAATTCACTAAAGTGCGAAGTTACGCTCAGGTCAGCGAATGGTAGTATTGTTGCACTAGTGTTACTTCGTCAGGCAAAGTGTAGTTACGCTAGCGATGCCTAATTTGCATACGACACAAACTTAAGCGTATAATAGAAATATATGTTACAGCCACTACATTCCACTACACAAGCCCAGGAAATCTTTAATAAATTATATAAAGTTGTCCTATTGCCCTACATGTGCCCCCTATTTAGTTGTGTTGCCATATGTTAGAAAAAGTAGGGGGAAGGTGGGTAACCCCCCTAAAAAAACGATCTTTTTCAGACTATCACCCTTCAATGTTAAAACACACCAGCGTTTTTTTTGGGACTTAGAAAATCTAATGTATTGAACTTCACCTGGTCTGACCAGGCGAAGTAAAATCTAGCGTAAGTGGTAATGTTCATGAAAAATTTGATCTTAGTGAATTTGCGTAATTACGATCCTTCGTCAGTGCGCAACTTCGCAACCTTTACGCCATTACGTAATTAAGTCTATCAACGTCACACTGGCGAATTAGCGCTGGCGTTAGACGCTTCGCACTTTAGTGAATTTGGGCCCAGGAGTGAAAGGTAGAGAGGGCTACTGAAAACAGGCAGCCTGTTGTCTCAACAAGGAGTAAAAGTTGGGCTAGAGCCCTGGTGATTGTACATGAGAGTTAGGGAAGTGAGAATTCAGTAGTTAGGTTAGTGAAGAGCCTACGGCAGCAGTGTCCAAACTTTTTGAAACAAGCGCCAGATTTGGTGAGGTGAAAATGTGTGGGGGCCAACGATTCAACCTGACATTCTTTGAACCATTAACATCATTTAATGAGTGTAAAGGAATTGTGTAGCCATAGGTGTAATATAGTGAAATGATCTGTCACTTGGTCTATATTGCTGCCTGTGTGCTGAAGGTGTTGGCAATAAGACACATACTGGCACGTAGTGATGCGCGGCTCTCGCATACTTCGTTAGTTTACTTTACTGGCATGTTCATACATCTATTGACAACTTCAGCCCTAAAGAAGTATGTGAAGCGGTGCATCACTATGTGCCAGTCCGTGTCTATTGCTAACAGCTTCATCACACAGGCAGCAGTATAGACCAAGTGGCAGATCATTTCACTAATGTGCACAAATATTGCTGCTACGCCATTCCTGATTGCACTGTGCTGGCTGGCCACATTATTATTAATTTAATGATGGAGGCGGAGGGCCGGTGTAAATTTGAAAACGGGCCGCATTTGGCCCCCATGCCTGACTTTGGACATACCTGGCCTACGGGAAAAGTGCATTACATTTGAGATTGCGGTAGAGAATCAGAGTTAATAGTTCCTTCAGCAAGGAAGTGCCTGTACAGCTAATGATATTCCTGCCAATATGTCTTACTGGAGAAATCAGAATTGTGTGGAATATGCCCTTGTAGGCAACCCAAGTCCCCATCTGAGCTACATGCTATGCCCTGCAATAAGTGTTTTGAGTCAATAAAGGCTTTACACCTAACATCTAGAATCAAGTGACAAACTAGCCAAGAGTGGCCCTGTTACAGCAGTTAAAATTATGTTCTCCTAGCCACAGAAATAAGCCAGTTCAGTATCTATACTCATCTTCCTTGTCCTGAAAAATGAAAGTCAAAAAGTATGTTTCACTACAATCTCTATTGATGTTGTAAAATAGAGATGTTATTAATTTGCAGCATGCCCTGATTCCCTGGATGCACATTTTGTTCCGTCCTGTAGTCTGTACCTTTGATTGAAAGGCTCATTGCAAACAGACAGATGTAAACGGCTGACAAAATGCAATAACCGAGACATTGCCTAATATTAAGACAGCTCATTTCTCTCTTGTCGTGGAATATACAACTCATGTACAGTGGAACAGAACGTGTTAAAGTTAAAAACCCCCATGAAATACAAATAAAATTATACTATCTCAAACTAAAGAGCCAGAAGTGAAGGTAACATTTGAATGTTGTACAATTTAATAGCACTGTCAGCATCTCAGTGGAAACCTGCTGTAACCCAGTGCTTTTTACATGATTTTCATTAAACTTATGAAAA
The DNA here is from genome assembly GCA_024363595.1 of Xenopus borealis. Lineage (NCBI taxonomy): Eukaryota > Metazoa > Chordata > Amphibia > Anura > Pipidae > Xenopus > Xenopus borealis. Next base: position 24,618,474 of record CM044435.1, on the reverse strand, counting down.
ATGGAAAACATTTATACAGCTCTCTTCTACAAAGGGATTTTGACGCTTGAGTGGAATGGATACAAACATCTTTGCATGGAATAAGCATACCGGGACCCTAGTAGATTGACAGGATACTATCACTGCTGAATTGGAGCTTTTATTCTATGTGAAGCAGAAATTGCGATCGGCCGTGCTGCAGCTGCAAAAAAAAAAAAAAATCTATGAAAGTCAAGGCTGGGTGTATAAAGTAATAAGTAATCAGCTTTGTTTCCCTGGTTGACTCAAATCCTTCCTCTCCATTTAATCAAAGCTTTTTGTGTTTTACATGACCCTTATCCACTAATTCAGGGGCTGGCAGGAGGGCCTGTGCAGCCAAATAAGCAAGTACTCACAGATCATGCACTGCCTTGAAGTTTCATGCTAGTCAAAGGCTGTGCAAGTAATTCTTGACAGAGGTGACGCGTTTAACCCGCTGCCCTTCCGCCTGGGAACCAATGTGCAGTGATTTAAGGTCAGCGGAAAGATTTTTCCGCTGCACACACAAGGGAGACGGCCCTGAAAGGAATACAGATGGACTTAAGTAGTCGCTTTCTTTTTCTTGTATCATTTTTGAATTCAAACTATGGTATCTAACTTGTGAACCGATAACATAGATTATTTGTTTACATGAATTCTGTTCTATTATAAGGGTTTATCCACCTTTGAGATAACTTTTAGTATGATATAGACTGTGATATTCTGAGACAATTTTTTTTTTAAGTTGTTTCTTTATTGTTTTTAGTTTTACTTTTTATTCAACAGTTCTCCAGTTTGCAATTTCAGCAATATTTTAATTGATGTACTGTATATTGCAAAGTTGCTTGAAATTATGTTTACTTTTCAAAAAGCTTAAGTTATCTTTTTGTGGAGTTTACTTTAATCATGCTGGGAGATGTAGTCCAGCAATAGCAGGGTTGTATTCTTAAAGTAAAATTGCACATTAAAACTTTAAAAAAAACTTTTCCCCAAATCTTCACAGCCAGCAGCTGCATTAAAATACAAACAAATGTTCCACTGAGAATTCCAACTTGATACAATTAGGACTTGTATCAATCTGACTCCCAGTTCTTTCTTCCTGCAATCGGCATTGTAAGCTTTCAGTACATTTTCAGTTTCTATCTCCATGTCTGATTGCAGTGTAATATAATGAAGAAAAAAATTACATAATTATCCCTCTCTGTAAGGTAAACGCAAGATGCCTGACATGGTGCTGGGATTCAATGTTTTTGTTTGTCAGTGCATTTGCATTTCTAATGATGTTTATGATCGGTAGAATTGGTGAATTTTCTTGCATCCATGACAACTTTTATATAAAAAAATGGGGGCGCTGTGGGGCGGCATTACAGCTGGGTTTGCATCCCCTTTAACAGGGTAATAGCAGACAAGGAAATGTGTTACCTGTGAGAAAAACTGCGTTACCTGCGGGCAACAAATCTCCTGAGAATTTGTATATGTGTGAAGTGCTGGAGGTAAAACATATGAACTATGGAACTGCTGAAAAAAAGTGAATTTCAATGATGGTCATTTATCAACACTGGGCAAAATTACCCACGGTAACCAATTAAATTGCTGCATTTATTGTTCTACCTGCAGCTGATTCTATGGGTTACTGCACGCAGGCAAATTTGCCCAGTGTTGATAAATGAGCCCCAGTGTCTTGAGGATCCTTGATTAATAATAGGCCCATGCACAGAGCATATGAGCTTGTTGGAAAATGTTGTAGGGTGAAACTCACCCCTTATGCTCTAGCTTGCACCTTTGTATTACATATCGGGGCAAACCTTTGTGCGACCCATCTACAGATGCAGTCACTTGGATTTGTAAGTTAAATGCGTCATGACTTAACTCATCTATCCCATTTATCCCACTTAGCACAGAATATTGTGTCACAGCATCCCATCCAATGAAAGAGTTCACCATTGAAAACAATGGTGCTTTGGTATGCTAATGAAAAGGTTAAATGCATTAAATGAGTTAAGATGACTTTAGATCAGTGATTTTCAACCTTGTGCCTCCAGCTGTTAAGAAACTACAAGTCCCACAATGCATTTGCCTGACTGTGGCTGTCAGACTCCTTCATTGCATTGTGGGACTTGTAGTTCCTTAACAGCTGGAGGCACAAGGTTGAAAATCGCTGCTTTAGATAACACAGTTTCTTTAATTAGCCCTGAGTCACGACGCATTTAACTTACAAATCCAAGTGACTGCATCTGTACTGCTTTCTCCGTGTGCAACATTCACAAAAAGAGACTGTGCTGCATGTAGAGTAAGGTGCAACTCATTGAAAAACTTCTAGGAATGCAGAGGTTTCTGTGACAGAGCCAGAAATTTAAAAAAGTATCAGTTGTGCCAAGTGTCAACAGCCATGATCATCCTTTTCCACAAAAATGTCCCTTTAAGACCAAGCAAAATAATTGTGCAAATATTAAATAGCTTAATTTAATTATATGAGCTGAACAGGTACAGATAGACACATTTCCTAACCTAAAAAAAAGATTTTTTTTATCGAGAGACGGATAACGAAAACTGGTTACTGTGGGTTCTTTTATATAGTTATACATATGTAAATATACATGTAAGTATAAATGCTTGTAGTTATTCAGGAATAAAAGAAAGTCCAGTCATAATAGTCATTTATGCAAAAACATCTATTCATGTGTCCCTGCGTATTGACAGTAATAATAATAATTATACACAATAACTCCTTCTGCATTCATTCTGTATGTGGATTATAAGAAATATTATAATAATAAATATAAAAATACAATATATCTACCCCTTAGTATCTATCCTTCTCATGCTTCCTGCGAGCCTGGGATCTGTATCCTCTTAACAAGGCACTCAAATCCTGCTAGCTAAAACTCAACTTTTTGTAATAGACCATGAACTAGCCATATGGTTTTTGTGTCTAGTTCTCGTAAGTTAAAGGAGAACTTTACCCCAAAAATAAATACTGAAGCAACAGTTCACATTAAATTGTATATTAAAGAATCTTTCCAAACTGGAGTACATATTTAAGTAATGTTGCCCTTTTTCATCTTTTCCCTTGTGTCGCCAATTTTGTGATGGTCTGTGTTCTCCGTCAGGGATCACCTGACTAGTTCTATCTGTAACAGCAAGAAGTGTGGAAACACGGCAGTTTTCTATTTTCTACTGGAAAAGTATATTTTTATGAAAATTGTTTGTTTACATAAAGCAGAGTTTTACCAATGAGCTGTTTTATGCCATGTATTTTTATAGAGATCTGCATTGTTCAGTAGTAGTGAAATTCGTGAAACACATTGAAGTCAATGTGCTTCAAAACAATTTTGACGAGAGTGACAATTTTCATTTGTGTGACTATTTGTTCCAAAAACATTTAAGTCAATGGGTGTCTAAATAATTTTGACGCACAACAATTTTTATGCGCACGTCCATTCTGCTACAACAATTTTTTTTTTAATGCGGGGAATTTTTCACTGGCAAATTGTTGTAGCAGTTTTGTAAAATAATTAGCTTGCAGACATTCGTAGAGATTAGTGTGTGGCAAATTTCTTCACCCCTCACTATTCAGGAGTATAGTTTTACTTTAAATAAAAACATTTTTATTGAGCTACTTTTTATAGAATTCAAGTGGAGGATAAAAGGAGGAGTTTAGCAAAGGAAAAAATATTTTACAAACCAATTATAAAGTAAGAAAGCCTCACATTTTTGTATGCACATAGTTTATGGAATCTATAGTCGGTCCACATTAAAGGCCATATGCCACAAATTCAATCCCACCCTTGTACTGTACACTAGCTAGAGAAAATTAATTTCTCTCATTTTCCAGAACTAAATGAAAAATGTTGTATGCTACTGAAAATCACAATTTTCATAGTCTGCTTCGTGATAGTAAATAATTAACATTCCTGTCAATTTTCATTGTGCAGTGAAGTGCGGTTGAAATGGGAGGCTGGCAACATATTTTTGAGACAGACAGACACACACACACACACATATACCTGCACATGACAAGACTGTAAATTAGTCGTACTGGAAAAAGCCAAAGAATAAAATGTTCTCATTGCAAAGATTCATAATGTAGATAAATGAGTACTCTTCTGACTGGGTTTCTCTTGTTATAATACGCTCCACTCTAGAGGAAAGGGTCAATGAGCTTTGACAAGACTTTTTGTTTCCAAGATACCTTTCCAAATGAAAATGAGACAGGCCAATAAAAAGTAGCTAGGAAAAACTCAGCAAGTAATTAAAGCTGTTTGCTGACTTGAACATGTATTTCCAGATTCGATTCCCTTTCATTCTACTGTATAATTTATATACTGCAGAAAATGAGGTCTTCTAAGTATATATACAGAAATGGATATGTTTAAAATTGTCTAAAATTTTATGATAATTCACAAAGGTACTTGCATGACTTATATAACAATATATACCAATGCTTCACTTCAGGCTTCTTTGAGAAATGATTTGCAAGTATAAACCCAATATAATTTACAAAGTACAGGGCCCATAGGCACAAGGGGCTCCTGAAATTATCACCTGCCTTGAGCAACTGTTTCTTCCATGGTCCTGTTCACATTTTTGGCCACTACATTCAACTGCCCTGCTCCTAGTGAATCATTTGCTAGCACTGTTATTAACAACTTGTGTTGAACATATGGCAGAACTTTGATGACTGATACCTGAAATTGATAAGCACATTGCCCATACCATAAGTAATAAATAGAATACTGAATAACGTAAAGCAAGATATTACACAAACAACCCTATAAACATGAAAAAATTGCCTCTGTTTTCTGCCCTTCCTTAAGTCAACACTTTGTCAGTAAGAGAAGAAAGGAAATGCTGCTTTCAAGGGAGGTGAATGTCCTTCCTCAGTTGCACTGGAAACAATTTAGCATAACTCTCTATAAAGGAACACCTTGTTCTATAACTAAACAAAGCTCCTGTGCTTGTTGTCCTTTCAACAGTGGACGACATGAGGATTTAATAATAGCATTATTAAAAGGATGTTGTTGTCAGGATAAAAAGTGTTTATTTTAGTCTGAAAAGGGAGCATAATATTGTGTAAAGTAATGTAGGTGAAACCCTACATTAGCTGCCTGGTAGGCTACGCCATACCAAGAAGGCCCATATATGGGGTCTACACAAAAAACTACCCGATTTACCCTTGACCACTTGGTTATTGATGTAGTCTTCTCTTGACATCAATAAAAATGACATTCTACCCTTATTTAACCAAATACATGTAGCCAGGAAACTCACAAATTCACATCTTTCAATGTAAAAGTTCTTCTTGTGTCTTAAGATGAAAATTTAAATGCCTCTTCAACTATCTGCTGGTGAATAAGGCATCATTGGGATTACTATATGGCCCCTGATATCTTTGTACATGGGGGTCCTACTCCCCCCTCCCAAATTTGAAAGATATGAGAGACTAAGAGACTTACCAGTGACTAAGTGAATAGTAGTAGTTTTGGAAAGTGAAATTAATTGGGGGGGGGACAACTCATAAAACATCTTTAAATTGTACCACAGATTAAAAAACGTATCTACTGAGTATATATTTCATTTTATTAGTCATTCTTGATTGAGACACACAGATGTAGGACTAAATTAAGTTTATCCCAATCTGATTATCTCCTGTGGAGACTTATTAGGACAGGATTCTTCAGCTAGCCTAACCAATATCTGCTTAACCCCAAATTGCGAGCAATAGAATTTTTTTTGGCTCTTCTGTTTTTGTTATGGTTTATTTTTCAGCCTAATAGTCCCTGTAAAAGTCCATTATGTATTAAATTGCATTCTCCATTAAATATAAATATTTGAGGCTTATGCCTGTAGACAAGGCTTCAAGTATACAAATTGGTTCTTTTAAAAGAGCCCTCGGATACCTAACTTTGATTTCATTGTACATAATCATATTCGAAGAACTATTCATACTTTTGTCACCTCTGCAAACATAATGCAGAATGCTGTGTTTTCACCTGTTGATTCCAATATATTTCAGAGGAAAGAAATAAGGAAACACTGCCACCTCTTGTTTTTTTCATTGGTCCTTTGCATATTGTTGTGTTTTCTAAAATATCTAGTATACAACCCACACAGCAAATTAATGTTGACTACAGTCAAGGAGCGATCAGGTTTAAGCTCCAGAGATGTGTCAGATCTAGTTAGTATCTTCAAGGTTTTAACATTCATAAAAAAATAAGTTGGCTTCAGTATAATTAGAACAATTTTTAATATTGTTCACGTATGGTAGACTATATTAAGGTCAAATATAAGCTTTTCCTTCAGTTTTCCAATCTCTTGTTGTGTGAATTAGAGAATGTCAAATTATATTTGCATTACTTTGTTATATGCAT
>CM044435.1:24573518-24610897 GCA_024363595.1 Xenopus borealis | reverse complement strand
AGTATTCTTGTAACAGATACAGAAAAGGCAAATGTGATATATCTGTTCTTTTCTTCAGTGTATACAATAGTGGAGTCTGAGTTCTCTGGCTCACTTTATAGCTGCACTGATGGCTCAACTCAATCTAGTCAGTGGCTGGCTCAGGATATGATTCATAATGCTTTAATAAAAATCAATGTAAACATGGCTCCAGGGCCTGATGGCATACACCCCTGGATTCTAAGAGAGCTTAGTTCGGTTTTAGACCAGCCCCTATATCTGATTTTCTCAGATTAACTTTCATCTGGTATAGTGCATATGGATTGAGAAAAGCTGATGTCATTCCAATATTTAAAAAGGGATTAAATTCTAAGCCTGGTAATTATAGGCCAGTTTGACATCTGTGGTGGGCAAATTATTTGAAGGCTTGTTAAGGGACCACATTCAATATTTTGTCCTAGTGAATGGTATTATGAGCAGCAATCAGCATGGCTTTATGAAGGATAGGTCACATCAGACAAATTTAACTTGTTCATTAATGGCTTAGGGGAGGGTATTGTAAGTAATGTATCAGTGTTTGCAGATAACACAAAACTATCCAGCCCAATTAATTCCGTCCAGGATGTGGCATCCTTGCAACAGGATCTTGACACACTGCCAATCTGGGCAGCTACGTAAGTGGCAAATAAGATTCAATATTGATAAATGTAAAGTCATGTACCTGATATGTAAAAATATCCAAGCCACTTGTACCCTTAATGGGACTACACTAGGCAAATCCATTATGGAAAAGGACATTGGAGTCCTTGTAGATAAACTTGGCTGTAGCAAGCAATGTCAGTCTGCAGCATCAAGGGCAAATGAGTCCTTGAGCTGCATTAAAAGGGACATAGAGTCACGGGAGTTGGGGGCCATTCTTCCACTTTATAGAGCACTTGTAAGGCCCCATCTAGAATATGCCATACAGTTTTGGTCTCCATCACTCAAACAGGACATTATTGTATTAGAGAGGGTACAGAGAAGGGTAACTAAGCTGGTAAAAGGTATGGGAAATCTTAGCTATGAGGAAAGACCAGCCAAATTGGGGATGTTCATGCTGGAGAAGAGGCGCTTAAGGGGTGATATGTTAACTACAGTATATATAAATAAATTTATCATATAATAATCTGTCTAATGATTTATTTACCAGTAGGTCTTTCCAGCTAACATGAGGTCACCCATTAGAAGAAAAGAGGTTCCACCTAAATATTCGGAATGGGTTTTTTACAGTGAGAGCTGTGAAGATGTGGAATTCTCCCCCTGAATCAGTTATACAGGCGGATACATTAGATAGCTTTAAGAAGGGTCTGGATGGCTTTTTAGCAAGTGAGGGAATACAGGGTTATGGGAGATCATAGTACAAGTTGATCCAGTTTAAAAATTTAAAAGGTTGAACATGATGAACGTGTGTATTTTTTTCAACCTAACTTATTATATCACTATATTACCCTAAATTATTGGAAGAGTTTGTGCAGCTATGTAAAGTATAGTATTCTGCATCATAATACCATGCCATGACAGTAAAATGCAGCCACTGACCTGCACCCGGCCCCGATTGTGTCCATTGGAATAGGTATGTGTGGTGCTGCTGTGGGGGCCAGGGGGTTTTCAGATGGGATGGGGCATGGGGAGGTTGTGTTGGCCCCGGAAGCTCCAGCCTTGGTAGTCCCTGTACCTCCCAGTTAAATGCTATACATAAATACATGTATGGGATCTATTATCCAGATAATATTTCAGAATCCATCACTTTACAATAAAACAAGACTAGGGCTGCAATTGTATTTACATTTCTTAAATAAAACATTGAATGGAATTGGTTCTTGTTAAGACATTTTGATAGGGAGGTAGTTTCCACAGACAATTGTCACTTTAAGGGGCAGATTTACCAAAGGTCGAATTTCGAATTCAAATTTTTGAGCTTTTTTGCTACCTAAAACCTGCCGAACTGCTGCATAAGTCAGTGGTAGGGTTCCAGGGATCAGTTTGGTGATGTTTGCTGCCTTCCTGACATTTTCTTCAGAGAATTTGATTCAATTTTCCGGGTCGATCCTATTCACCCGAGTTTAGAAAATTTGATTTTTATAATACATTTCGATTGGTTAAATTTCAAGTTCATGGGAGTTTTTTTTAAAACTCCTGTGATTTTGAAATTCAACCCTTGATAAATGTGCATCTAAGTGGAAATTCAGTAGTGATGTGTCCAATGTTTAACCTGGATGATGAATATGCTTAGCTTATGGGGCCTACACCAGCACTAGGATATGGGGGAAAATGCTATGTTTGTATTTTTACAGAATGTATTCCAGATTTTGCCATGCGTAGAAAAAGTATATTACCTTTCAATAAGGAATGCTTAATTCTATTAAACATGCAGATAAAACCATACGTTGTTAAAAATCAGTAAACCCTGATTTACTCTAACAGAAGATGTTTATAGCAATTACCTTTTCCCTTAACAACCTGTATTTTCTCTCTTAAGTGCAGATTAGGTTTCTAAATCTTCTTTGTTTTGGAGACTTTGAAAAGCATGGGTGCCCTTGGGTCAAGTATTTCTTTTCTTGTATTGCCTTGGTATAAGAATATAAGGATAAACCCATTGTGTCAATATAAATAGCATTTGATTTCTCCATCTGGAATAGCAATCTGAAAAGTGAGATTAATCATTGCAGTGCTTACGTATTCCGCATAAATTATGCGAGGTTACACAATTTTCTGCTACCAAATAAATAAATAAACTTTCCATTCAATGTTCTATTAAAAATGACTTGTATGATCATTAGGAATACATTTTCACTAAATCAGGCCTGTCTCTGAAATATGTCTTCCACAAATTGCTTCTTAAAACCACAGGGGCATAATACTAAACACATTCTTTCTAATTTATCCCGGAAATAGATTGACAGATGCATATTGTAGTTGATCATAGATATATTTTAGTACAGTTGACTACACTGCATCATCTATTCAGTCTAGCAGTTGGGGAATGCAGGATTTTGAATTTCTGCTGGCAGGTCAAAATGTAAGGCTTTTCTGGAACTCAAACCAAGAACCTCCTTGGCTGCTCTGACTAACCACAGGGCTAGGAGAGCAGCCGGTAAGTGTTCACCTCCCATTTATTCTCCCTTCTACCTGTTTCCCTTCTCCCCAGCAGCTTTATTTCTTGGCTGACTTTTCCCTAAAAACACAGTCCTTGCTGTTTTCTTTGTCTGAGCATTGGTCTATGCTCTTGAGCACTGTTGCATGTCCGTAGCTCTCTGTTCCTTGCGCTGGCTCTTGTTCCCGCTCTTTGACCTACCCTTGTTCTCACGCCTGTTCTTCCTCAGTCCTGTCCTTGCGCCAGTCCTATTGCAGTCCCTGCCTCCTTGTCCATTGCAAACCTGGAATCTATGTTCATCCTGTCCTGTTGCCAGTTCTCCTCCGGCTCAGTTCTGTTCCAGTTTTGGTCTCTGCTCCCACTCCATCCCTAGCCTAACTCTTTATTCTTGTCACACTGATCTTGTTCTTGTATCTTCGTTGCCACCTTTTTGGCTCCTGTCTTAACAATAACAGTCCCTCCCTGAAGGACTCATACCTTTCCAACCTTCTCATATTCTTAGTATCCCTCACACAATAGCTTGTATATCCTATCATGCAATAATGTCTTCAATTCTTGTTACATACTGTATGTTGCACATGCATTTCCTATTTAAATAACTGATAAATATTTGTTACAAAAAGGAAATGCCAAGTCTTTAAACTTTTGTACCTTGTTTAAATAAGTATATCTAATCCTCCATTCTCAATGCAATAGTTTTCTTAGCATCAGATCCCTGCTGGTACTAAATAGCAAGAGGTCTGCTTGTAAAGCTTCCTGATTGGCACCAAACTGTTAACATTTATTTGTGCCCACGCATATATCTGTAGCAGTGTTTTTTTTTCACCAGATGTTCAATATCCCACTAATGTGAAGGGAACTCTCACCTACTCACTTAACAGTTTTTCTCCTAATTTTCATGCATATCAAACATTTCTACGTTCCAACTGATCCAACTAGTCATCAAGCAGCATCAAGCAAAGAGGAACATGCTAATCTTTTATTGGCTGCACTGCTAACATATTTATAAACTAGTATGAATCCTAAAATATGCAAAAATAAAAGTTGAATTCATTGGACTAATCCTCACAGCTAGAATACCTTCTCCGCAGGTAGAGAAGCACTAATCTCAGGCCTCAAGCCAATTATAGAATAATATAAGTGCTTGTTTTTGAAAAGAGTTTAAGGAACGATTACTACATTTATGTCTGAATCATTTTAAAAAGTATCGCACAGATATTTACTCACAAATTCAAGAGTTTATGCACTGATTTTGTTTATTACCTGGCCACACCTCTGGCTTCATCACTGCACAAACAACAATACTTTGAGTGGAAATACGAGTGAGCTTTGGGGGAAACAACAATTAAAATTGCAATTCTAAAACCTTTTAGAACAATAACCAAAATTAAGAGAAAGATAATGTTACTGAAATTAGGTAACAAAAAAATGTAACAAACAGTGTATTCATGTAACCAATGTCTTCAATGAGGCAGCTGGGATTTGAATTGTCAATATTTTAAATGAATAATACTGCCAAATAATTCCAATGACTGATTTTTTTTATAAACAAAAAGAATTCCAACATTTCAATCACAACATAGTGATTTTGTACTTTTATTTTTTTTGTACAGACTTTACCTGCACCCAGGCATGGTGGGCATTTGTTTTGTAAATCCATGCACTAGATATAGATATAAATATTTTTATATTAGCAGATAGATACTTATGAATACACTTAATTTCATTTGTATTAGGAGTTAAGTATCAATTGAAAAAATAAAGGAAAGCAATGCCAGGACAGAATGCTTTTCTGTGTTTCCATATATTTTGTGTTTGACAGTTAAGTGCATGAGTTATCATTAAATCAGAACATTAAGGCATATGTGCATTTGTAGGAAAGATATATGGTAGCTGCCTTTCTGCTTGACCTAGCTAATAAATTATCCCTAGACACCACTAGAAAGGTGCAATCTATTTATAGCCATTAGAAGTGCTAGATAGGGCATAATAATTTACTTTTGAGCAGGTACCTCTTTTACCTTTTGTATTGGTTATTTGTTGTTTTAGATCTTGAGATTACTGTAGCTTTGATTAATATGCTTTTGTATGTCATGTTATTAAGATTCCTCTATATTCTATGCAGGTAAACATTAAGTGTGATAGCCTTAAAGAGGCCATCATATATTAAATGTTCTAGTTTTTCAACAAAAAGGCAAAATAGTATGTTTTTTCTCAAATATTAAAATGTGAATGTCCCAGTTTGAGACCTTAACCTTATTTTGCACAACACTTCTAAGTAAGGTAGAAAAATGCAAATTTTTTAAATATTAAGTACTTTAAAAGAACAATTTTAATCCCACACTAAAAGGAAAGACAAATCATACCCCATCTAGTAACCAAACAGCATTAAATATTTGATTGTATCAGTCACAACCAGCAGCCACAATGTACCTCATTTTTTAGCAACACTCTGTGACACTCAGAGACACAATATTTCATAATACAATACTTAATTTGCATTGTTTTCCCATCAAGAGACGCATGTTAGCATTTCTCAGCTACGAGCAGCACACAGAAAGTGAAAACTGGTAATAAATATAATCTGATTTTACAAACATTCTACACATTAAGTATTAGAATGTCCTAATCATTTGCAAACACAGCAATATGTAAGCGCAGCCTGAGGCATCTGATATATCTGTAGAAATGTAGGGGCAATGGAACAAATATCTGAGAAGCCCATATTATGTTTTTTTGTTTTTTTTTGTTTTATGGTTTCCCTCCTGTCATAAATTCCACTTATGTATTATTTACCCTTTAACTGCTTGGGGGTTTGCAATACATTTTGGAGCAATGAGTTGTGCCCTTTATGTCACTAAAGCTGGCAATGGAGGCAATCAACACTAGAAAAAACACAGTGAAATAGAATTGGTTTGATTGATGCTAAATAAACACAGAGAGAGAGTGACCGGAGGGGAAAATATTGGGAAAACAACTGGGAACTGTCATTTTTCAGCTCACATACCCCTAATTGCGGGGAAAGCTTTGGATATTGTTGAATTATTAAAAAAAAATGCCATATGACAAATATGTTGAAATAAGCACATTGAAAATCAATCAGAAGGAATTATGTGTACTGTAATAATGTTTCCCCATGAGGTTTATAGTGCTTTTTTAATGAAGATGAAGGTCATCACCAAAGTAAGTCAGGAGAGCAAAATATTTCAATGCTTGGATTAGTATTCTGCTGTTTGTATGTGTGCTTCTCTATTGTGGACAATATAAGCCAGCATTCTACAACATAAGTACAGAAAAGGTGAAGGTGGATAGTGTTGTAGAATGATAAGTCTTTCGGCATTGCTTTACAGTATCTCAAGCCAAACGTTTTAGGAAATAGACTTCATCTGGCCAAACATGCGGATCCTCAAAAGCATTTGAAAATAAAAATGGCAACTGATGTTCAACAGTTAAAGGGATACGGTCATGGGAAATCATGTTTTTTAAAAGAAAAATGCATCAGTTAATAGTGCTGCTCCAGCATTATTCTGCATTGAAATCCATTTCTCAAAAGAGCAAACAGATTTTTTTATATTTCATTTTGAAAGCGGATATGGGGCTATATAAGTCTATTTCCCAGGAGCCCCCAGTCATGTGACTTGTGCTCTGACAAACTTTACTTTACTTTTACTGTTGTACTGCAAGTTGGATTTATATCACCCTTTCCCCCCATGCAGCCTAACAACAGAACAATGCTAAGGTAACCATATTTCAGCTTAACACAAGATAACAGCTCCCTAACATAAGATAACAGCGCCCTGATGTGTCTGAAAACAGCAGTCAAATGTAAAAAATCCAGGCCCCACTGCAACATAATCAGTTACATTGAGTAGGAGAAACAACAGCCTGCCAGAAAGCATTTCCATCCTAAAGTGCTGGCTCTTTCTGAAGGCACGTGACCAGGCAAAATGACCTAAGATGGCTGCCTCTACACCAATATTTATTAAAAAAAAAATACACTTGTTGATTCAGGAAATACATTTAATATGGTAGAGTGAACTATTTTCAGTGTAAGCAGTGTAATTCAGAAATAAAAATTGCACCATAAAAATCATGTCTTAATCAGTCTAAAAATACAAAACTGGGGGATTTGAAAGTTGTTTTCATGATTTAGAAATTCACTGGTCAATCAAGGGTAGGGTGACCAACATTTTTGTACTGATCTTATTAATTTGCCAGTGGGCAAAGCCATCATATCTCTGTTGATGAGGCCAAAATTCACAAGTATCCTGACAATTAGCCCAAGGGTCAATATTTTGTGGACAGCTGGGGTTAGCCACTGGTGGATCACTAAATTAAGATTTTCACTTTGTAGATCAATACACAATTTCACTAATTATTTTTACATACAAAAATATTTCTGCTAATCTCTCATTTTTAAGGGGATTAAACATGGAGATCTTTAGTTGCAACTAAACTAAGTATCCACCTGTTTGATAATGTTGAATTTCAATCCCATTTTAGTTGCTGATACAACATGTGAATGGGGGGGCTCAAGCAATGCAAAGGTAATTTAGTTAGGTAATTTAGTCGGGGGTGAACTGTGGTTACTACAAGCTGTGTAGGAGAAGGACAATAGGTTATACTGGTACCTCTGGAAACATCTAGGGATGGTGCAAAGAAATATGTATTTTTGGAAAGGTGAGTTAAGTGAATACTTAACTTAGGTGACATTTACTCATTAATTTTATATTGGTTGAACCTTGTATATTTGAGAGATTGAAATAAATTATTCGCAAACAATGCAGTTATTTATATTGGTTGTTTATTGTTAGTATAATAGTAATGTGATTGAGAATGTTAATTTACCAATTATAAAACAATTTACATTATCTATTATGTTAGATAAGCCCTGTGACCTTTTCAAAATTACACTTAGGGGTAGATTTATGAAGGTTCTCCTGTTTTTGTTTGGGCAATCAATGTCTAAAAAAAAAAAAGGCAAGCAAGGAACAAACTAATTTTTTTCTCTAATTGTTTGCCCAAACACAGATGGGTGAATCTATGTGCCCTTCAGTGTCTAATTTTTATTTTACTTACAGGTATGGTCATCTTCTAGTTATTACTTGAAGTTATATTGACTTTATAAAGGCTAACATCATGAATTTTGAATAGACAATAACAATATTGCTTTTTATTTGGATAAGTAATTGAGATGTTTAATATTATTCAAGCAAATTGCTACTGCAATGATGTTAAGTGGCTTTTGGGTTGAGTTGGTAGTTATTCAAATGTGTATCAGTACATCTCAAACAACCTTTATCATCACTGGCTTCCTTCCCAGAATTTCATTTTAGCCTGCCCTTAACTGAAATTATATTTATTTTAGTAATTTATTACTTAGTATATGTCATTATTACTGGCCAAGGAGCAATTGGTTAAAGCTAGAGTTCTCCATTTTCATTATTTTATTTATAATTACTTGTTCCAATTCCTACTAAATTATGAATTGAAGAAAAGGTCTATGTAATATAATCTTTATTTAATATCAGATACGCTAACCTTTGTAAATTTGGGTGCCAGTGCAATGAGAACATAAGCACAGTGCAATGAGAAGTAAACACTTCTCAAAAAGCAAGACTTGGTCATGACATGATGATTCTAGAAATATGTCACACTTGCATACAGTATCATCCAGTACTGTTAGGGAACTGAAATCTAGGTATAATGTACTCTACCTGATGTTAGAACAGATTTTCATTGTCCATTATATCCAGTTCCATATTGGGTGAGCATAGGGATTAAGAGATCAAGATATGATTAGTGCCTCATGTCAAGTGACAAATATAAGAAAATTATTTTCTGTCTTGTGAATTATATGTATATATCTGCATATACACTTGCATTGTTTATGGGGTTCACTACAATGTTCCTTTTTCTATCTATAGTTTTTACTTTTCACTTCCTACCTGGCACCTCTGAGCAGGGACTGGATATATGGTGGGATTGTCCAAACTTCACCCACAGTATATAAAATCACCAGATTATTTGTCACAAATGTTAAGAAACAGTTATTTGTATTTTCAAAGGAAAAATGTGCAGCAAAGGAATGTGAAAGAATGAGATTGGAGCAACTACAAACAAGTCAGGTTATACAAGAACAGGAACAACATAAGCATAACACAGAAATTGATAATAGAACGAGGAAGCAGAATAGAATGAGTAAAGGGAAGAAAATGTTAAGCCAGATAAATGAAAATAATGAATGGAAAGTGTGTAGGATAAGAGGAGAGAATGTTAAAAAACAAAAAAAAGGTAAGAGAAATAAGAAGGTTGTAGACAGTAGGACAAGAAAAAAAAGGGAGCAGCAGAAGACTAAGGGGGGTTATAAAAAAGGGAAAGTAAATAAGAAAGGGATGATAGAATGGGAGAGTGGTACAAAAAAGAAGAGTTTAGTGGGCCCAACTCTGTTACTCAAGAAAGGAAATGCTGAGCAAAACAGTTTTGAAAACCTCTGTCTTAGTGGGATGATATCATCTAGACTCGAGTAATATATTTTACTGTGAACATACATAGTCTGTATTTTTTCTTTTGCATGTTTTCTGTTATTGCTATTTGTGATGCACACAATGCCATTGAAATCATATTTATATTTTAATATTATCTTTCTCTTTTTCCCAGGCCCAACAAATCACCACAGTCAGTCAACACTGAGGCCTCCTCTTCCACCACCACACAATCACACGCTGTCTCACACACTGTCCCATCACCATTCAACAGCCAACTCCTTAAATAAAAACTCTCTGACTAACAGAAGAAACCAGATTCATGCACCAGCTCCAGTTCCAAATGACCTGGCCACAACTCCAGAATCTGTTCAGCTTCAGGACAGCTGGGTACTTAACAGCAATGTGCCACTGGAAACCAGGTACAGTTTTTATTTATTCAAATGAAGAATAATGTTAGAATCTACTATTGGCAACCTTGAAGGGTGGTTGCATCCATTTTCTTTTCTCTGAATTATCCATATAATTTATGTGAGAGTTGGTGAAAGTTTAAACCTGCATATAGCTACATCCCAAGTATTTTATTAGTAGTGTTATTAATTTATTATGGTAAGCATTGCTACCATCCCCACCATAAAATGAAACTGTCTTTATTTCTAATCTCAAAGGAGATCCTTGTGTTGTATAGAAGAACCACTTTGTGAATAAGACCTCAGAAAGTTTATTACATGGTGTTAATATGAACAGAAAGCATAATATTAATAGTAATTTTATTCCCCTTATCCCTTACTCCCTAAGTGCCTTTTTTATGTAAATAATCCAAGGTGAGCACTTTTTTAATATCTTAATAATAATCAACATCTATCATCATCATATAAGGCTTATACAATGTAACCTTGATTCACAGATTTGTATCACATTATCCTTTATTTTTTTTTAATATTCAAGACTTCCTGAGGAATAAATACATATAATATACATGAATTTACTGTACAATACATAGAATGTTTTTAAAATTAATGTTTAGATGCTATATTTAATGATGAAAAACAACCCACATATCTGACGCACAAATCTAATTCAATTACAATACATGTGCATTTAGTACCTGAATAACCGCAGCTTATGGGCAGATTTATCAAAGGTCTAATTTTATTTTACTCTAATAAATTTGAATATACTCACAACTCAAATATAAATTCTAACAATTTGAATTCAAATTTACTGTTTGTCCTTTAATAAACCCGCCCCTTATGTTCAATGCCTATATCTACTGCGTTCAATCAAAGTATTAGTATATGAGTTTAGGTCCAATGTTCTCATACAAGAAGCTACTGGGTTCAATCAAATTATTACCATGAGCTTTTCTTGATCAAAAATCCTTCTATACATAAATAATATCATATAACCTGTAAATAACCTGAGGTTCCCATGTTATGTTTTACTAGTGCATTGATTTTTACGGTTTGTGATTTACTATCCCACACATCTTGCATTGCATGTGTTTATAAGCGCAACGTGATTCATGCTGCTTTGTACAATGGTCATAATGCAAAATAGACATGGAAAGGCAGTTGATGAGATCTTTCGTAGCTTGCTTATCGTGGTTGAGGGATGAGAACGCAAGAGTTAAATTAAGGATAACTCATAGAGGTTGGCATTGCAGCTTGAACACAGTTTTCTGAATACTGTAATTTTGGAAAATAACACTGCATTGTGGGTAAAAAAAATGTTGCATGCATGAAAATATTGCACCTTGGACGTGCTTGGTAAATTATCCTTCTACTTTCCTTTTAAACAGTCTGTTGACTTAGAGTAAAAGATGTTTAAATGTTTAAAAGGTGTTAATTTTGATTTCATCATAAAGGGATCCTCCACCCAAATAAACCTTTTGCCTCAAAATGAGCAGTATGGACCTTGACTGGGTCCTCTGTAACCATATGGAAAACAACAAAAAAAAAAAAAACCCCTTGCCTCACATTGCCATTTTAATGGTTCAAATCATCAAGGAATGAACCTACTCATCTGCCAGTGGTAACAAAGATTTATATTAAGCACCAGCGTACAGTGTATGCAATAAAAGTTTTTATTAGAAACATTATTTTGCAACAGTAAAAAACTTACTTCAAGCCAAGCAGGTCTTAAAAATAAAGCTATTGGCAATTAAAAACTGCAATACAATAACTCCCAAACCAACAATATCACAGTTCTGTTTATGACTTTTAAAACACTCTGCCATTAGTGCACAATTTGGCACAACTCATGCAATGCTGCCATAAGCTCTTCCTGGTATGCAGATGCCTTTATAAAGTTCTCTCAAATAAATGATCTGCTATTCTGACTGCTGTCCTGTGTGCTTCCCAGTTTTCACTTATTAAAATTGCCTGTTTTGGAGCTCTGTAAAGTCACTTTGAGTAATAACATCAGCACTAGATTTTAAAAATATGCAACTGGAATCTATAAGTATCTGTTTGTCCTGATGAATGCAAGCTGAAAACCCAATGAGGCACCGAAAAAAATACAGGAGGATACATTATTTGTAGTTCCGGGATGCTGGAGTCAGTAGCCTTGGAAACTTTCAGCAGGTGTATATGATAAACCCCAGGGACCATGGCCATGTTTTTTCTATAATATCTCAGTGTGTGCCAATTCCCACTAGCACCAGACTGACTTGGCCTTAAGTGGCTGAAAATGATATTTACATGCACCCAAATGATCCACAAGAAGAAGGGGAAAAAATGTATTCCTGTTACCAGCATGGCAGGATCAATAACCTTGGAAACTATTTTGGCAATAGAATATTTGATACAGGTATGGGATCTGTTATCTGGAAACCCATTATCAATAAAGATCCGAATTACAGAAAGGACATCTCCCACAGACTACATTATAAAGAAATAATACAAAATGTTTCAAATTATTTTCTTTTTCTCTGTATTAATAAAACAGTACATTGTACTTGATCCAAACCAACATATAATTAAAGGGGAACTCCACAAAATATAATCTAAGCTTTTTGAAAAATAAATAATTTCAAACAACTTTGCAATATACATCCATTAAAAAAAAATATGCAGACTTTTCATGGTTTTAATGATTTCTGACAGAGTTCTCTAAGACTATCCCCTTGTTTCCTGCTGATCTTTATGACTACTGTTGAGCTGGCTGGATACTATGCTGAGCTGGCTGACTACTGTTACTTTATATCAGCAGCCAGCTATCCTCAGCTTGCATCCTCCAAACCCCACAATTCATTGCACATGTGATTTCAATAAGCAAAGAAACATCACATTGCAATGCATTGTGAGTTATGTAGTTCCTGCATGCTTGTCGGTAAGATGTGGTGAATTTGTAAAATCAGTGTTTTAGTCCCTCCTTCCCTGCCAGGATTCAAATGATGCAGAAAGAGAAGAACTGTTAAACAGCTGGAGTTCAGCAAAGAAAATGGCATTTATTCATACTTTTGAAGAAACAGGTAACTCTGATGGGTATAGTAGAGGTTTCTATGTTATGTGGGCCTCTTTATCAAATCTTGGTTTGAAAGCCGGAGTTCCCCTTTAATCCTTACTGGAAGCAATACCAGCTTAACTGGTTTATTTAAGGTTTACATGATTTTCTATTAGACTTAAGGTATGAAAGTCCAAATTATGGAAAGATCTGTTATCTGAAATCCCCCAGGTCCGTGGATTCTGGATAACTGGTTACATACCTGTAACGCTCTTTCAGGTAATACCTCTAATCTATTTTGTCAGGTAATATTTATAGGGACAAGCTAGAGGATAATATATATAATTTTAGAAGTAACCTAACATTTTTGTCCATGGAATTCTGCAACTATCTCATAATTATATGTTTTTATTGTGAACAGTGAGGTTTCTTAACATTTCTTCATGGTTTGTACTTGAAACCTAGTTAATTACTGAAATGTGTAATTACCACAATTGAAATATGTCTGTTATCTAGAAAACCAGTCTTCATGTCAAACTATGGTGTAAGCTTGTGACACAATGGAAACCTCTAACTTTTCCAAATATTCTTCAGCCAAATGCTCTTAGAATTTGCAGGGTCAGATTGAAATACAATCATTCAGTCAGGGATTGAAACCAGTGGGACAGGCAATAAAATATTTGATTTGTAAGTCAATGCTGCAACCTGATGAGAATTGAAACTTTGAAATGGTTCTAAAAAGGAATGGTTCTAAAAAGGCATGGCTTGACATCCACAGACAGCCCAGCTAATAATACTGTAACATTGATTTGTTTTTTACTTTGCATGTCAGACAGAATTTTTTGAATTCATCATTCATGCTCCTCTGTCACATGGTGCTTGGGCATGTGTACAGCTGGCGGTGTAGCGGTGAGCAGAGGAGTGACACACCGTTATGTAGCGCCGGTCTTTCCATAGATTAAAGGCAGCAGATTATAAACCACTAACGCTCCAAGTGGGACATTCACTAAGATCCGAAGAATCGCTAGCGCAGGCTTCGCGAGCGTTCACCGCACTTCGCCAAGCAAATTTTCACCTGCGCTATGCAAATTCACAAAAGTGCGAATTTACGCTCTGGTCGGCGAATGGTAACGTATTTACGCTAGTGTTACTTCGCTAGGCATAGCGCAATTTTGCTAGCGAAGCCTAATTTGCATATGGCGTGAATCCTATATAATAAAGTTCAAGTGTCTCTGCATCCAGTCCCTGTGTCCATGGGATTGCACTACTGTGCATGTGCCCCACAGACAGCCAGCGCGAAGCGTCTAACGCTAGCGCAAATTCGCCAGCGTGATGTCAAATCGTAATCGCAAATTCACGAACACCGACTCTGGGGAATTTACGCTAGTGAAGTAAATAGACTTGCGCAACTTCGCACCCTTACGCCAGGCGAAGTTGTGCACTGGCGAAGGATTGTAATTACGTAAATTCACTAAGATCAACTTTTTGCTGTTCGTTAGCTAGAGCAATACAATAGATAGGAGGTTGAAAAAAAAAAACCACTGTGTCATGTTTTACCATTGTGGGTAGTCTGAAAAACATCATTTTTTTGGGGGGGGTTTTACCCTCCTTCCCCCCTACATTTCCTGACATATGGCAACACTACTATATAGGGGCACATGTAGGGCAATAGGACAACTTTTTTTTGATTAAAGGTGTCCTGGGCATGTGTAGTGGCTGTAACATACACTTCTTTTTCAGACTATCAACCACAATGGTAAAACACGCCACAGTGTTTTTTGGGACTTAGAAAAAAAAAAATTTTCAACCTCCTATCTATTGTATTCTATCTACTTCGCTAGCGTAAATTCGCCAGAGTCGGTGTTGGCGAATTTGCGCTAGCGTTAGACACTTCGCGCTGGCTGTCTGTGGGGCACATGCGCAGTAGCGCAATTCCACGGACACAGGGACTGGACGCAGAGAGACTTGAACTTTATTACATAGGATAAGTTTGTATATGTAAAATATATGTATATACATATATATATAGTTATAGTTAGGAGGGTGCACTTTCGACCTTAGAAGCAGGAAAAGCATTGACTTTTCATTGTAACAAGGAATTAAAATGCTGTGGGGCTTATTATTGACCTGTTGTAATAGCATTGTGAGCTTAAAGGGGTTGTTCACATTTAAATGAAATGTAATATGGCATAGAGAGTGATATTCTGAGACAATTTACAATTAGTTTTAATATTTTATTATTTGTGGATTTTGGGTTATTTAGCTTTTTATTCAGCAGCTCTCCAGTTGGCAATTTCAGCAATCGGGTTGCTAGGGTCCACATTACCAGAGCAATCATTTATTGACTTTAATATGAGACTGGAATATGAATACATAGGAGGTGGCCTGAATTGAAAGACTGGCATTAAAAAAGTAGAAAAAACAATGCATTTGTAGCCTTATAAAGCATTTGTTTTTAGATGGGGTCTATGATCCCAATTTCAGTCAGAAGAAGAAGCAAAATAATTCTAAAACTACAAAAAAAAAATCCAATTTTAAAGGTTTCTCAGAACTGGCAATTTTATAACATACCCAAAGTTATATTAAACGTGAACCCTAATATCTAAAGTTTATTACAGTTATAGGTATATATGGTTTATATGGTATGTGGCTGTATAGATAGGTCTGTATAGGCATGTGGATATATGTTGATATGCTAAGTTTATTTAAAAGTCAATAGAAAAATGTCATTGGATTTTAAAACATTAGCGTGTTGAAGCATTGACAGCTACAAATTGTAACTCAAGAAATGTAATGAAATATAAGCCAAACAATATTCTAGAATACACACAAAAGTGGTGTAAATATATCTCCACTTGAACAGTCTGATTCAATTGCTAACAGAAGTGGAAATACCTTAGCAGTCTATATTTCCTTTCCTTGGTCTGCAATGGAACGTGAAGAGCTTACGAGAACGAATTATAGTGCATAAATCATGAAATCACAATGCACCACATATCCTTGGAGATGATATGAAATATGCTGTACTTCTTTTTTCTGTCTCTACAGCATTGCCTAAACTCAGAAATACATTTACTTTGTTTGAAATGTTCTATAGCCCCATCCTCAGTACCTTATCATTAAATAATGATGGGGAAAAATTATTTGGTACCCCACCACTGCACCATCATTAATAACTAACAGTGTTTTATTCACTCCACTGCATAGTTAAAATTATTTCTTAGCTTCTATATTATCCAGAGGTAGGCATGAATATTGAAAAAACAAAATAAAAAATTTGACATACAACAAAACAAAACCCAGACCAGCTACCTGACCAAGCCAACAGGTCACTTACCCCCCAGACCTGGCATCTGCAAATCCAAAAGTGATGTAATTTTTAAACAGAAGTAATTTCACACAGGACCCTCTTCCACAAAGAAGGAAATAAATCTTACCACAAACTCAGGGGAACCAGGAGGGACCAGTCCTGCATCATAGATGGGTTAACCATGGACCACACAATCAGAAATTTCTGCTCAAAACCCAACCACCTTGAGCGAATGGAGTGGGTACCTGACCCGATGCAAGACTCTTGTCTATGGGAGATGGTCTTCCTGTAATTCAGAGATTTAGGATAATGGGTTTCCAGATAAGATCTCATACCTATATATTATTATGATAACTTACAATATAGTTTGGTCAGGAGAACTTTAACTTGAGTGGAATTTATCTTCATTCTTCACTAAGAACACTTGCACTTCAGTTATAGATGCAGCATTGGATAAGGAAATGCGGTTATCCAGAAAGCTCTGAATTAAGGAAATGACCATGAATTCCATTTAATCCAAATAATCCAAAATAATAAAAATTATTTCCTTTTCCTCTGTAATAGTAAACAGTACCTTGTACTTAATCCAAACTGATATGATGAATGCTTATTTACATTTAAAAATTAAGTAGATTTTAGGTATGAAGATCTAAATTATGGAAAGATTTTTTTATTCGGAAAACCCCAAGTCCCAAGCATTCTGGATAACATACCTGGAGTCCCATACCTGTATATACCATATGAGGTATTGCAAATATATTTGTATATGCCAGATTGTAATACCCACCACTGGTTTTGAGCCCCGGCGCATAAGCGTAGGTGCACATCAACTTAGGCACCGGCGTTGAAGCCCCCTCGCACGTCAAATTGGACGCTCGCACCAAAATACTTAGGTGCAATGACCTCTAATTTGGGCACCTAGCTTCCTATTGGTCCCTGATGTGTATGTCTTCCTCAGCCTGCTCCTGATTGGTTCCTGTTCCCTTAAATACCTTCCTTTTCCTCCTCACTTGGCCCAAGTTGGCTTCAGTTCCCACCGTTCCTGCTAAAGCCCTGATTGTCCAAGTTTCCTGGTTTTGACCTCTGCCTGTTTTCCTCACCTCCTCACCTTTGCTGCCTGAAATCGACCGCTGCCTGCATTTGACTACACCTTAGCCTGACCCCTTGGTACTTCGCTTCTCTGTAACCCGTCTTCTGTAACCGACCTTTGCCTGCACTTGACTACGCCTTGCCGGATTCCTTGATACCTCGCTCCTGGTAAATCGACTGACTTCTCTACTACCTCCGCAGCAGAAAGCCCGGGGCCCCAAAAGGGCGTCGGTGAATACCAGAGCCGTAGAGAGGTTCCTGTTATCAGTTCTCCTGGATCAGCTACCTTCCTTCGGGATCTGAGGTAAACAGATTGTTATAGTTAGCTTGGGCCAAGTGAGGAGGAAGAGGAAGGTATTTAAGGTAACAGGAACCAATCAGGAGCAGGCTGAGGAAGACATACACATCAGGGACCAATAGGAAGCTAGGCGCCCAAATTAGAGGTCATTGCACCTAAGTATTTTGGCGCGAGCGTCCAATTTGACGTGCGCGGGCGTTTCGACGATGGTGCCTAAGTTGATGTGTGCCGGGGCTCAAAACCAGTTGCAGGTGTTACACAGATACTTAATTTGTGTTTCATTGAGCTGAACCCTGGCATCTGGGTTTTTAACCTTTATATTTTAAAATGAAAATTATTTTGTCTAGGTCTTGTAGTTTCTTAAAACTAGTCAGGCACATTCTCTTTGTGCTATGTTCCTTGGGATTTGATTATTTTATTTGATAAATAATCTTGAAAAACCAGATGTAGTCACAGTCAGCATTGCATGCAAAAAGGAAGGTCCTCATACTGTATTTTATTGTTTAACATCAATGGGCTTACAGATTTAGCTAGCTGAGTAGGAGATGTAGCAATCAATACTGCATTGCTCACCCAGAGGCACATCATTTTTTGTGTTGTATCTGTTATGAAATTTAAAAACACTGCAATGCCAAATGGACACTGCAACAATGTAGATTTTTTCCTTAAAACTGCTTTGATCACTTATTATGTATTAAGGGAAGTAGTTCTTGCTGTTCTTGAGGCAAATTGAAAAATATTGGAAGGAGATGATATTTTTGTCTTATAAAATTCTATACTTAAAAAAAAATCACTTTTCTTCAGTAGTTTCTTAAGTTAAAGAGTTACAACACATTGTATCAATAATTGCTAGAAAAATGAGGAGGCTTTAAAAAAAATCATCTTGGCTTTATAATGGTCAGGTATAGCATCTTTTCTATGTATGCTCACATACCTCCAGGACTTGAAAAACAATGCAGTATTGTATTGCAAAAGCGGAGTATGTAGCTAATCCAATGGGCACTTCATTTTGCTATTAATAAAGTAATATACGATTAAAGACTGCATACTACAAAAGAAACAACACATTTTAAAGGTAAAGTTCCATTGAAGAAGAACATGTAGAGAGAATAAAAAATGTTGTGTAAACATATACATGCTAGTTTATTATCTGATAATTCAAGTTGGTAACCATGATGTGTTGACTTGACCATCTGGTTGAACTGAATTTTATGTAAAGAATAATTTTATATGATTGTCCTTATTTCCTGATAATTAAATTTTTTTTATTTTCATTGGTTATGGGAATACACTTTCTCCACTTTGCTTATATTAGGGGCCTACAGACCAAGTTTGAAAAGTTTTTTCCACACAAATTACTCAATAAGTATTAGCTAGCTAGGACATTTTAATAAAAGTTTGTTAAAAATTTGTTAGAATATCATAACACCGTCGAGTCACCACTTTTTCACAATGCTATGTCCTCTATTTATCAAGTTACATAATTAATATGAAGACTAGGACAACATTATGTGTGAAAAAGTGGTATAATATTGCACAGATGTCCCGCAGGCATTACATATGTCCCAAACAGAAGTGTCACTGATAACTGAAGAGAGCAAATCCCTTAGGGCTTGTAGAAAGAAAATTTCCATCTGACTGTACATAGAGTTTCCACCTTTGACCTTGGCAAGAACCAGATAAGAGGGTGGGATAATGATATCAGGGACAGAGCAGTGTCATATGGGGGGTGGGACCATGCAATTTGGGCACTGAATGACATCACTTTTTAGGGGGTGGGTAGTGAGTGAAAGTGCCAACCTGTCTGCCTCTGCCCCTCATGAGTAGAGCACTGCCAAACCAGAGTCAGACTGGGCTAACAGGATGCCAGGAAAAACCCTGGTTCCCCCAGGCCCACTCCCTACCTGAAACCATTGCTACAGCTCTCAACCTCCCTCCCTGTCACTGGTCATGGGAGAAGAGGGCTTTGTGACTGGGGAGTAGTGGCCCCTAAGGCAGCAGCCCAGGTGGGTCCCAGCCCCCCCCCCCAGTCTGACACTGTGCTATACAGAGGCAGCACTGTATCTCTGGGGAATGTCTTTGTGCTATTTTGGAGCGCTTTGATCTGTAACAATTCTCCTATGAGCAGGTCCTGTACACAGTGTTACAAGACGGGTTAGACCCATTTTTTGAACCTTGCCCTGCACATTTTAAATAATTACTGTATAAGGTGTAAACTAAGGAGTGAATACACACCTTAGTAAATTATACAACTTGATAACACTTTTTCTACAGTTTTTCTCTCCTGTGCCTAAGTTTTTAGGTGGTGTAAAATAATGATATAAACTTCTCTGGTAAATGTACACACATATTTTACCTGTAATAGATTCTGCCTGCTGATTTTAGAAAACATAAGAAATTATGGTAAATCATTGCTTTGTTAACACTTTTAACTTTTGTTGGGGCATAAAACAATTTTTAGAACTTTACAATGGATAAGGTGACCAGATTTTTGTAAAGAAGTCCGGGGACAGGGGAGAAGTTTTGCGGCGTGGCTATTTTTAGACCATGCCCACTTTGTAAGACACACCCCCACTTACCACTCCCCATTTTACAAATACACCCTTGGTGAATATATAAAATAATGTTGTGGCAGGCAATTCCATGTACAATACCCCAAAATTTACAATACCCCAAAATTCATAGTAGGATGAACTAAAGGCAATTCCATGTACAGATGCAGTCACTTGGATTTGTAAGTTAAATGCGTCGTGACTTAACTCATCTATCTCATTTATCCCACTTAGCACAGAATATTGTGTCACAGCATCCCATCCAATTAAAGAGTTCACCATTGAAAACAATGGTGCTTTGGTATGCTAATGAAAAGGTTAAATGCATTAAATGAGTTAAGATAACTTTAGATAACACTTCTTTCACTCAACTTTCTTCAATTAGCCCTGAGTCACGACGCATTTAATTTACAAATCCAAGTGACTGTATCTGTACATTACCCCAAAATTCATAGTAGGATAAACAAAAGGCAATTCCATGTACATTACCCCAAAATTAAAAAAGTAGGATGAAATAAAGGCAATTTTATGTACAATAACCGAAAATTCATAGTACTCTTACAGAGCATTTGTCTTGGACATCAGTGACCCCTATTTGAAAGCTGGAAAGAGTCAGAAGAAAAAGGCTAAGACAAAATTAAAGAAAACAAATCAATAAGTTGCTTAGGATTGGCCATTCTAGATCATGCTAAAAGTTAACTCAAAAATGAACCACCTCTTTAAATGTACACAGGAAAACAATTCCTCCTCCCTAACGGGCACACTTGACAGGGGACAGTTTACCATTTAGCTGCTGAAATAGTTACTACAGACTATTGTTTCTATAAAGAACTTCAAAAGTCCAGAACGGGGAGCTATAAACTTCTCTCTACAAAAGCACTCACCTCCGTGCTGCACGCCGACCCGTCCCTCCGGCGGGTCAGGAAATCCCATGAAAAAGCGCCAAGAAAGCGGAGCACCGGAGTTGGTGTAAAAAATTGTTTTAATAATCCATTTTAAAAAGTTTCATCGGTAAGGTTTTCATGCAGCAATATCATCATACAAAAATCGCATGTCAGGGTATAATGCTTTATGCGTTTCGTGGCTCACACCACTTCCTCAGAAGCACACACCTGATACCATGTTTGCCCTTAAATAACCCGTATAATCCCTTTAAAAACATTAACCCTTGCACTACTTCACATAATTCATTTCCCACTGACATATCACATTGTAGTTAAAGGTATGAGCAAATCTAAGCAAAAGTTAGGGCCAGAAGGTAACATTGTTATCTCAGTTGAAACACATTAGTACACTATACAAAGTAACAAAGTAATAATATGCAGAATGGTATTGCAAACTTTGGCTATCAACAATATTCTTGATTACAATTCTGTTCTCCTCATAATATCGACCTATCTAGATCACTTCAATCATAATTCGGCTTATTGATTCGATTCGACCTTTAACTACAATGTGATATGTCAGTGGGAAATGAATTATGTGAAGTAGTGCAAGGGTTAATGTTTTTAAAGGGATTATACGGGTTATTTAAGGGCAAACATGGTATCAGGTGTGTGCTTCTGAGGAAGTGGCGTGAGCCACGAAACGCGTAAAGCATTATACCCTGACATGCGATTTTTGTATGATGATATTGCTGCATGAAAACCTTACCGATGAAACTTTTTAAAATGGATTATTAAAACAATTTTTTACACCAACTCCGGTGCTCCGCTTTCTATAAAGAACTGTCTATTCTCTGGCAGCTATAGCTACTCGCTCTTACTATGCATGGGCACGTTGAGCAGCTCGGACAGGTCTGGGTAGGCTCGATCCTCCTGCAGCAGCCGGTCTATGATCCTTCCCGCTCCTTCCAAAGCCTCCTGCATAGAGGCAGAGGCCGCTGGTGCCCCAGGTGTTGCCGCGGGCATGGCTGCCGCTAACTAAGCAGTGGGACTGAACCCCAAATCAAAGGGTGTCAGGCTTTCCCATCGTCGATGGAATTATACGCCATTCTGCAGCTGCCTGGGCAACTTATAACAGGTGACATCAGACGTCCATTTTGCATACGGGCAAAGGGAACATCAAATGACAGAACAGATGTCTGAAATGCAGCCAGTTCCACGTAATTAGTATCTCCGCATGTTTTATACCAGAGGTCAAGTCAAGAGTTTGTTTAGTTCACGAAGTTCACGACATCGATTTTTTTTTAAACGTTTTGCTGCAGACGGGACGCTTCGCGGGGCAATTTATAACAGGGACCAAGGTCCTCAAACGTGGCCTGTCCCTGTGAAACGGGGACGAATGGTAAGCTTACAAATGGATCAATTTATAGAGCTTTATAATAGAGCTTTATAATTATATTATAATAGCTCAAATTTAGGTAAACTAAGTTAGATAAAATACGTAAACTCTTATTTTTTGTAGTACAGTAGCTGGACCAATAAATCAGAAATTATTTCATGGACGGTCAGCCTATATCTAAGGGATATTTCAGCAACTAGTATCTTGCTTTACCAGAATACTCTGTGTGCTTATAACATATACTGTACATGTGTATTATGCCCATGGTCAGTTCTGAATTATATATTGCTAGCATGTCAAAAACAGGTGTATTTGGTACTTTATGCATTTCTATCTTACCCTAAAGTGTGAAATGTGTAAATGGAAAATTATTTATCAAGAGGAACAACCTCTCAGAATGCATCTTGCCTTTATCATTTCCAGTGTCATATTATGTGCTCTTTAATTGCCAGACTTTGAGGTAATTTTTCCATTTATAAGCAAGTGGCACAAAGACTTAATTTCCATTTTTGCACAAATAAATGAAACCATTTGGGGGGTCCTTTTGATGTGGTATTATGTCATAAGCTATTTTGCTCTACTGGCAGCTTTTTCCACCTTGTCGCAATCTTCCCAAAACAATTTATTTTAATTCTGCTATTTTCTTTTTCATCACTTGCTGTTGGCAGTGTATTAATCACTGCAGTGGAGTTGCTTTAAAGGCAAATCCATAATAAAGAATATCCTCTTATCCTGTTTTGATCTTGTTCCCCATGTGCTCTGTTTCCGAGATGCTTATATCAATAAAGCCAGTAATCCATGAATAGTAAAAGAATACAAAGGGCAATTTTTTTAGCCTAAGAAGCCATGTGCATTAAGACCAATACATATACATATATATATATATATATATATATATATATATATATATATATATATATATATATATATATATATAAACTGTAGATAGATAGATAGAAGACAACACCAGGATTTTATTTTAGCAAGGAAGTGTTTTTGTATGCATAAGAGTGGCTGGGGCCAAGAGTTTCTAATGACTGTACAAAATGCAAACTCATGGTCCAGGCCATCTGCTGCCACAGGGTCTGCTTTCTCTATAGTTACAACACTGATAGTATGCATATATACTTCAAACTTTATTAAAGCAATAGTATGCTTATACACTGCATACTTTTGTGTGATCAAAATAATATTCTAACCATAAGAGTCAAATTCATCAATCCATTCTAAGCCTTTATGAGAGTTTACCTAATGATCATAGTCAGTTACACATAAATAATTCAGCTTGATCATATATACAGTTTTATACAAGCCTATGCTCCTATCACACACACACACTACACCAAGCTCATATGACATGCCCTTTTTAAATCAGTAGATTAGAAAGCTGGAGCAGTATAGTAAGAGCTGTAGTATTGATTACCATGGGGTTTTTATTTTTACTGTGAGAGCAGAGAAGTGCCATTCTCACCATGAAGTGCTTGTACTGGCAGATACATTAGACAGTGTTAAGAAATGTTTGACTGCCTTTTAGCAAGAGAGATATGCAAGTACCTTCATAACAGGAAATTAATACCCCATATAAAGTCACTGATATAATTCATTATATTAAAACTCGGTGCTAAATTTGCCATATAGTTCCACATCTGCGATTTCTTTTAAAGGGGCAGTATAATACCATATTTAACAGAAACTTGATAAATAAAATATGAAATATCTATGGATTCAGGGGAAAAAACTTAAATAAAAGGCCCACTTTCCAATTCCTGGTTCTTGCAAACAACTGTTGGAGAAGGAGATGGTAGTTAATTAAATTACAAGTCGACAGAAAAGACCTCTACATAATAAGTTCCAACTTATCTGAAAGCCTAACACATACAACAGTTAGGGGATATGAGTAGGATTATACAAAGCTTATCTGTATTTGAACAAATTAGATGCCGGTGACCAGAATTGGACACCTGAATTGGATGCCGGCTACCAGAAATTGACGCTGACTCCACAGACCCCCCTCCAACCCCCTCTGACACCCACCGACCCCCCCCATCCCTGCAAAAATGTTGCTGCTGTACCGCTCCCTGGCCCACAAAAGGTTGGGGACCCCTGTCCTAGGATATCAAAAGTTTTATCATTGTGTCTCAACAGATAGCATGTCCCACCACTAAACTCTAGTAAATTCAGTGGTCTTACTGAAAATCCAGCAACCAAAGCGCCAAGTCAGTTAGTCAGTGTTTAACACTGACTATGGGAATTCACTTTGTCAGAAGCAAAACCAATGTTAGTTAAGATGGAAAACAATATAATTGGTTCAACCGGTCTAATCAGCATTGTACTAGATATAAATTTGAGCCATGAGTTCTGTGGCTTGAAAGTCACAGCCACTTTCATCCTCTTTTATGTGTGTAAACAAACTTCATCTTAGCATCAATTTGCATGTGGTAAAAATGCCAGTGTCCCCAAACCCTGTTTATCTTTTGTTTTGATGCCAGAAATACATTGTGATTCTAATTAAAAGAACTGCTGTAGATTTTTTTAAGCAAAATAAATAAATTAAATTTAAAATGGGCTTTCAAGCTATATTTCCAAGGCTTAAAAATTTCCGAAAACATCATTGTGATATAATGTTTCCTTGCATTTCACAGGAAAAATAACATTGCCTTGTGACACAATAATGCTATGGATTTTGTTCAATTGTAGTGCTAATTTACTTAGCAATCTTACTAAAAAACATATTAGTTACCTGCAAATGGGATGGGTATTAATTTGAAATGTAATTTTGTTTATGGGTTAATTAGAATTGCAAGAAAATCTGCATGCAGTTGACTTGCTGTAATAGGAAGATGAATTATATCCTTGCTTCCAATCCAAAAACATTGCTCACTTCTTCTAGATTGCATTAACAAGCAGTAAATGTGCAGAACATCATATTGGACTCAATGGGAAAGGAGAAATGGCTCCGACATCAGTAGTGAAATTGTGAAGTGACTTTAAAAGCTTTTCTAATTGTAGCGGTAAGTTGAGTTTCAGAATTAGGAAGGCATATCCTAGTAGTAGATTGCAGTTACATGTAACTAGCAGCATTAACAGGCTTTAGTAATGTTGGCTAAACACTTTTGCAAGATTTTAGAACTGGTCTGAATTCCATATTCACAATTTTGGCACTTTTTGCTCATAGTTGAGGTCACCAAAAACAACATACCTGATAAACATTTTTCCAAACCCAGCTGTTTTATATAGGAAAGGATTTCTGATTAGTATAAGGACAATATTTTGTTAAACCCTTCATGTTTCTGTTTGTTATGAGAACACTCATTTGACAATGTTTGTTCATTACAAAACAACATTTAGTACAGTTTGAATTAAACTAATGAACCTCCAGACTCCGTGAATCACAATTCCTCCTCATGCTCAGTGAGTAGTGATGGGCGAATCTATCCCGTTTCGCTCTGCCGAAAATTAGTCAAATTCGTGAATTGGCGAAAAATTTTCGAAACGACGCAGACAAATTTTTGCTGGCGTTTGGCGAATCGGTGGCAAATCGCGGGAATACGCTGAGAATTCACGCCTGGCGAATACATTCGCCCATCACTATCATTGAGCCTTCCTAGGTTAAATTCATGTTTTTTTTGTTAATAGCAGCTTAAAGAGAAAACATGGTCAACTCTGTTGAAGAAAATCAACAAATTAACTTGTTAGGCATTTATTTGAAATTTATGAATATCATTGTCTTGCAAACCATATTCATGTGTTTCACTTACAGTATGTTTAGAGAAAAAGATTTGAGTTTATTGTACATATAACTTACTTCTCTTATACAGTATATGTAATTGGTACTCATATTACATTCAGGTTGTTTCTATTGAATATAGAATACCATGGATTTACATAATCAATGTTTGCATACAATATTGGCACTAGGTAACAGAATGAAACGCTATGGTTATATGGGTTAGAGGCTTCTTCCAGTGTTATATGTATATCTATAACAGTTAGGATTCCTGAAAGAAATGTATTATTTGTTCTTATTGCCCCTTTAAGTAAAAGGAAAGCTATAGTTTTAGAGATTCAGTAGAATACTAATTTTCTTTCCTTACACTAACAACACAACTACGGAAATCTTAGTTTTCCTTTTTTCACCTATTGCAAAACTAAACTGCAGTCTGTAAATGCATTCCCAAATGCAAAATTATTTTACTGTGCATTAACATATAATACTATGTAATCTATCTTTGTAGACAGTTGACAGATATATGTAGAATTTATGTGCTAGCTAAGCATGTATTACACTTTCACTTAACTTCTGTGGAAAGATGCTCACAGGGGGTCCTCGCTGAATATTTGGGGTGCACATCTCCTAAGCTATAGGCTACTGTTAGCAGAATATCAATGTTTCTGTAGTGATGCGTGAATACATTTGGCAGGCATGTATTCACAGCAAATTTTGACATTTAGCTTCCTGCTAATATTTTCACAAAACTGTGGCGGAAAATTATAAAATGTTGCGAGTCAAAATTGGTGCGCGCATAAAAATGGTCGCTTGTCAAAAAAATTATTCGGATGGCCATAGACTATATTGCATTTGGACAAAATAGTTGTAAGAATATAGATTTTCACTCGAGTCAAAATTATTTTGGTGCTTATTATAGGACATGCTGCCATGGATAAAGTGATTTTATATAGGAAGCATAGGTGACATTTCATATTGTCGTGCCATAACAGACATCTCAAGGAAGAGCTACCATGCCTACCATGATTTGACATGAATTTTGCATACTCCTGTCTCAAAGTATATGCTGGAATCTTGGAAAAAATTAAGTGGCCGGCAATACAAATCTCCAATGTACCATCGTATCATGGCAGGAGCCTCTACTTTCCTTGGTAATGCATCAGTAATCCAATTCTAAATGGAAAAGTTTAAACTGAACCATACTAAAACAGCAATACTAATATGCAGTCTTTGACTGATTTTGAGGCTGGATACTGGGGGTTCCCTTCTTTCACAAGAAATAGTGATTATAAAGGCAAAAGTGAAGTATATCCAGATCCATACATCACAGTGGTCTAAATGGTTAGATCTGTTAGGAGATTCCAGGCTCCTATGGTGGGGGGATTGTAGGTGGAGTCATATAAAATGTTTCAATATAAGAATAAAAGGCAAGCAGGAAGGCCCAACAAGTGTGTAAAACAACTGTAGAGGTATAGCCTAGTGGCTGTTTAACATGACCAAATGTGATCAT
This sequence comes from Xenopus borealis, assembly GCA_024363595.1. Taxonomy (NCBI): domain Eukaryota; kingdom Metazoa; phylum Chordata; class Amphibia; order Anura; family Pipidae; genus Xenopus; species Xenopus borealis. The sequence continues at coordinate 24,583,084 of CM044435.1, read as the reverse complement.
CCATTATTTTTTATGAGGGCAAGATTGGCGATGAAGATCCCGGTATTCTGGTCCATTGTGAAGATTGGGATGGAGATGTCGGACCCGCTCTGGTAGTTTCCTTGAGTTTCAGGCCCAGGGCTACTACTAATTTCTTTCCGTTCTGCGGGTGAGTCAGGGTATGTGTTTGACCCCTATATGTTATGACCAACTTGAAGGGAAATCCCCAGCGGTAAGGAATATTAGGTTTTGATTCCCTACTTTTTGTCAAAGTAACCTGTGATAAATTAGTATATCTGGATTTTATGATTGCGGAAGTCCAAGGATTTTACCCTGCGAGTTTTAGACATTATCGCTTCCTTGCTTTCATTGTAGTGGAAGCGGACTATGATGTTGCATGGGGGCTTAGTAGAGGGGGGCTTGGGGACCAAAGATCTTTGTGCCCTGTCCAATTTCCATGGCTCAGTTGGTATGTCTGGGGAAAGATGTATGAACATGGCCCTTAAGTACTGTACAATATCTGTGCCCCCTATCTCAGGTTTTGCTGACGCAACCTATTTTCCAGGTCTTCACAAATTTTCTTAAGCTGATCCATCTCCTCTGTGAGAATGTTATTTTCTTTTTTTAGGTTTGCCATCTGCTGAGCAATATACTGGGTTAGTGATGCATTAAGCAGGGCCTGTAATAAGGCCAGTTGCTTTTGCAAAACTTTGGTTGTGACTGGTGTGTTTTCTAGAGGATAATTCCAAAGAGTTGCGCTAGTATTAGACTGACCTGGAGGGGTTCTGGCCTCCGGTGGTGTTGGGCTCAGTCCGGGTGGAGGAGTGATCGGCCTATATGGTGGTGAAGCTGACAATGCGTTTGCTGACCGCCGCCATCTTGGCTGTGTTGCAGCTTTCAGCATTGTTGTTTATTTGATTACACTGTCGTTTTTTCCCCTAGATCAGGACACCGGAGTCCTCTAGTAAATGGGAACCTGAATGCTGATTTGTAAGCTTATTGTCGGGTTGAATCGCCTCCTTGCCTGCGGAGCCTCTAAAGGTTACGTTAGCTAGGTTCCATGTCAGGCCACACCCCCATTGTTTCTTGACATCTTGATCTGCAGTAGATAATCTGATAAAGTCAGGGGTTTAGTCCAATATTCTAATTAAGACGAGTTTTCATGCTGAGTTAAGTTTTTTGGAGCGTCAATCATATGATTCAAATTGACACACAAATCTGCAACGTTTTTTGCTCTGACTTTTTCAATTAGAATTATTGATAAATGAATTTGATTCTGGAATTGTAGCTAGGTCAGCTTTATTTTGATAAAAATATGTCAACTTTAACTGGGCCTCTGTATTATTTTTACAGCTTTCTTGCTAAAAAAATGGATAAATGGCAAACGTCTAGCATTTTATGTGCAGGCTTTTTGTTATTTAAACATTACACCTCTACCACTGCAGTTGAATAAAGTAGTTCATTACAACTTGATGAAAGTGTTCCAATAAAATGGAAATGCTCTGCTGAAATCTTGCACTCTTGAGTCATTGAGGCCTTAAGCTGGCCATAGACGTAACAATTACGATCTTTCTCGGAAAAGATCTTTTCCCGAAAGATAATTCATTTAAACACACGTGTAGAGCTGAATTGTCAAATAGACAGGTAGAAACAATAGAATTCTACCTGTATCTGATGATTCAGCACTAACAATGGCCGATGTGGTTAGAAATGATGAGTGCTGGCCAGACTAACCAAATATGTTTTCCTTTAAATCACGATTCCCTCATTTTTGTGCCATGAATCCTTTTTTTCCTATGGAGCATGATGGAAACTGTAGTCAATAGCACAAATTATTTTATAAGATTATTGAGATTGAATTCCTGTGTAACACTATGCATTTAATCTCTGTAGCGACCTTTCTTACACCTTGGATATCTAGCAGTAAATTTTCTTAAACAACTGTTTGAAAGCAAACATCTGATTGGTTGCTATGGGTTATTAGACTTGGAAAAGTTTTTCATGTGAAGAAGAGACCAGGAAAGAACTAAAGATGCCAGGAACTGATTCTCCAGGACACACAAGATATCGATCCTCACTTTCTACAGGTATGGGATCCATTATCCAGAAAAGTCCAAATTATGGAAAGGCCATCTCCAATAGACTCCTTTTTAATCAAATAATGCAAATTTTTTGAAAAGATTTAGTTTTTTCTCTATAATAAAACAGTTCCTTGTACTAGATCCAAAGTAAGATATAATTAATCCGTATTGGAAGCAAAACCAGCCTATTGGGTTTATTTAATGTTTACATGATTTTCTAGTAGACAAGGCATGAAAATCAATACTTTGGAAATATCTGTTATCGGGAAATCCCAGGTCCCAAGCATTTTGTATAACAATTTCCTGTATTAGTGACTCATGCACAATTCTTCTCAATTCAAAACATACTCAACATCCATATTGTTGTGCATTTATTTAGATGTAATTTGATGAAGAACAAATGTGTCCTGAACTTTAAGTATTTCCAGGGTTTCCTGTACTAGCCATTCACATGCTTCTTTTTCCCCCTACTAAATCATGCTGAAAATGAAGGGCATCTAAGGGAAATACAGTCTCTGCCTGAATGACAACCATAATGACACTGTATGTATCAGTGTCATTATAGTAGAGTTCACAGATCTTTCCACTTGTGTTAGTAATTGAAGTCCATTATGTTAGTATCCCCCAAAGTATAAATACATATTTCTTAAACTCTGTGTTAAAGAGCTCTGGTTGGAATGAGATTGAGTGGTGTTAGTTGTTTGACCAGGACAAAGATTGCCCATGATTATATATAACCCCACAGGACACTAAGGGGCAGATTTACTAATGGGGAATAGTGGGGAAGTAAAATCCTTCGAATTCGACTATCGAATTCTAAGGATTTTACCGCAATTCAATCAATCGAAAACGAATGATCGAATATAAAAAATTAGATGGATCGAATATTCGAATTGAATATTCGAACGATTTTAATCGATCAAATTTTTCTTATTCGATCTCAGCGAAGGATTGCCAATTCGGTAGCTTGATCCTGGCGAAGTAGGTGGTCGAATTAAAATTTAAAGGGAAGTATTCGACCATCGAATATTCAAATATTCAAATAAAATTTTATTCAAATATTCGAATCATTCGAATTCGAATATTTGATGGTTGAATTAGCCTAATGCCTGATTTGCATATTTGAAGATTCAAATTCGAATTTATATTAAATTCGATCGAACTTCGAATTATTCACGTGAATTTTGTAAACCTGCCCCTAAAAGTATGGCAGGAACTATATTGATTATACACAGTCAGTGCTGAAAGTAACATTGTATTCCTTTGGGGAACAACGCTAATCATTACATTTGTTGCAGAACTTTGGTGCTGATAGCTTTTCACAAAACGTCAGTAATATCTAATTTAAAGGCTTAAAAATATGTACACCCCATCTGAATGTATTCATGTTTAGAAACAAATCAAGTGAAAACATGTTTATTATATGACGCAAGTGTTGCAGTGTTTGAAAACACTGTGGTGTAATTCATACATGCCACAGGCAAAGTATTGTTGCTATGAAGTATCTACTGTATACATTACCAGTACATATTGCAGCCTTCTGTATTTGAATCATAGGAATGTTTATTGTTCAACAATAAATATAAACTACTGATGGAAATAGGCACCAAAGGGGTCAAGAGGGACCTTTGCTTATGACAACATGCAAGAATAAGAGCATGCGGGGATATTTCTAAACAAACAACTCCTTTGTGCATGTGTAAACTGCATTATGTTTTCTGTACCCTAGCAACAAATGCAGTCAGCTTTTTTTTCAATGAAATTGAAGGAATGTCCTTCTGATCAGTTACGAAGTTGTGTTGTACAGATTTACAGATATTATTCCTATTTTAATTATTTTATTTTAAAAAACATGAAAATATAGTTAGATAAGAGTATTTATTGCTTTACATTTTTGTTGAACATTGCTGACTAATGAGAATACCAAAAAATGCAGTATTTCTTTTGTAAGCATTTTGGCGATACAATATTATAACTGCCTGATTGTGGCCACAAGGCATGTTTTATATTCCCAAGGCAATATTCCCTTGCAAAATATTTTGTTTTTTTTTGTAAGGCATTCAAACTGTAATGCTTTTATCCCACTGACATCATTCATAATGATACAGTAGGTACGGCATTATATAGATGTGCCATTCAATCAGTGCAGGCGTCAATCAGTGGCATAACTGTGCCTTAATGAAAGGAACCTGTAGCCAAGACTGATATTCTCCATGTGATTTCTATATTTATTAGCATTGCTTCAAGGTCTTGATTTTATTTCTGAGACCATGGACAAGTTCTTTGTAATTAACCAGAAAATGGAAAAATATACTTAAGCAACTGGAAAAGTAGCAAGCACACCTCAATGCTGTATTGCTTATACTGACGTTCTAAAACTTTTTATACATTTATTTTTTGTAATGACTGAAACAAAAGGTGGCCATACACGGGCAGATAAAAGCTGCTCACAGACCAAGTCGGAGGCTCCTTGGCCCATGTGTGTGGCCCTCTGACTGGCTTCCCGATCAATATCTGGCCAAATGTTAATCGGGAAGTCTTAAAAATCTAGGATTATGGCCACATCTATTCGTTAAATGTGATCCCCAAGCCGACTGGCAGTATTGACTTCATTTGGGCCCTGGGGCCCATGATCCCATCTCTGGGAGAGATCTGCTCGTTTGGCGAAATTGACAAACGTGTATGGCCACCTTAAGCTTAAAAGTGGGCAGATGGCTGATGAGCAGGAAACTCCTGATTACTTATCAAATGAATTGCAAGCTTCAGATTTTTTGGTTTTGAAGTTATTTGGGTTTTGGGTCCGCAAGTAAAGTGTGCACAGGATCATAAAATTGCTGCAATCTGCAAAATGTTGCAAGTGCTGATTACGTGTCTGTCCTATGGGGATATAACAGACAAATGTCTTAATGTCCTGATGGTACCAGCCAAGTCTATTGCCCTGGCCAGAAAGGAGTGAAATGGGGGATTATTTATTAGGCACAATAATGAAAGCACAATCTAACAGTTGCCTAGAACTTTTATTCAAACATTGTGTCTCCAATTTTTAGAGGGTTATTTATTAAAGTCCTTTTTTTCTCTTTGTCCTTTTAAAGGGGAAAACTTCTTTCACTGAAAAAAAAACCCTCAAATTTTTCAAGATTTATTAAACCCAGAGGTTGTTAAAAGTCTAAATAAAAAATACTCCAACTTAGACCTGCCAAGTTCATGTAGAAGTCAATGGGAGATGTTCTCTATAATAATAAAACAGTTCCTTGTACATGATCCAAAGTAAGATATAATGAATCCATATTGGAAGCAAAACCAGCCTATTTGGGTTTATTTAATGTTTATGTGATTTTCTAGTAGACAAGGCAATCAATACTTTAGAAAAATCATTACTTTGGAAAAATCTGTTATCAGGAAATCCCTGGTCCCAAGCATTTTGTATAACAATTTCCAGTATTAGTGACTCATGCACAACTCTTCTCAATTCAAAACATACTCAATCTCCATATTTTTGTGCATCTATTTAGTTGTAATTTTATGAAGAGCATATGTGTCCTGAACTTTAAGTCTGTCCAGGGTTTCCTGTACTAGCTGTTCCCGTGCTTCTTTTTCCCCCTACTAAATCATTCTGAAAATGAAGGGCATCTAAGGGAAAGCCTGTCTCTGCCTGAATGACAACCATAATGATAATGTATGTATCAGTGTCATTATAGTAGATTTCACAGATCTTTCCCCCTGGTGTTAGTAATTGAAGTCCATTATGTTAGTATCCCCCAAAGAATAAATACATAATTCTTAAACTCTGTGTAAAAGAGCTCTGGTTGGAATGAGATTGAGTGGTGTTAGTTGTTTGACCAGGACAAAGATTGCCCATGATGATATAACCCCACAGGACACTACAAGGATGGCAGGAACTATATTGATTATACACATTGGAGAACAATGCTAACCATTACATTTGCTGCAGAACTTTGGTACACCCCATCTGAATGTATACATGTTTAGAAACAAATCAAGGGAAAACATGTTTAACGCAAGCGTTGCAGTGTTTGAAAACACTGTGGTGTAATTCATACATGCCACAAGCAAAGTATTGTAGCTATGAAGTATCTATACATTATCAGTACATATTGCAGCCTTCTGTAATAGGATCATAAGAATGTTCAACAATAAATACAAACTACTGATGGAAATAGGCACCAAAGGGGTCAAGGGGGACCTTTGCTTATGACAACATGCAAGAATAAGAGCATGCAGGGATATTTCTAAACAAACAACTGCTTTGTGCATGTGTAAACTGCATTATGTTTTCTGTACCCTAGCAACAAATGCAGTCAGCTTTTGTGATTCTGACCCCAATGAAATTGAAGGAATGTCCTGCTGATCAGGACATTCTGTTGTACAGTTTTACAGATATTATTCCTATTTTGATTATTTTATTAAAAAAACATGAAAATATAGTTAGATAAGAGTATTTAGAGTACATTTTTGTAAAGCATTTTTAATTAGTTGTCTTTTAATACTGCCTATTTTCAGCTTGCTACTTAAACTACTATGTGGTTATCTGGCTTGGCATGCATATATTCCCAACTGCATCCTCCACCTGCACCTGCCTTCTGACCTGTGCTGCCCCACCAGTGACATCACAAAAGGGACAGGGCGAGCAAGTGCGCACCTATAAAATAATACGTCGGAAGCCGGCAGTGTTAGGCCCACCACCCGCGAATAGCAGTACGAGGTTGCCCTGAACGGGCGGTCCCAAGTATCGGCCCAGCTCACACATCACTAGTTCTTTGACATTAAACTAGAGAAATTAATTAACACATGTTAAATAAAAAAAACACACACACAAACAGAAAATAAAGACCAATTGCAAATTATCTTAATATACAATTGTATACAGAATACTAAAAATACTTAAGGTGACCTACCCCTTTAATGGCCTTTTATGTGCTGCAGGATACAAATTGAGATTCCTCCTTTTTTCTAGAGATTTCACGTACTCCAGTAAAATGGAATCAAAGTCATGAATTTCTGCTGAATCCACATATGCAAATCAGCAGTTAGGATTGAATTAAATGAGACTGCAAAGTGAATGTCACTGAATTAAGAATGTAGCCAGTATGTTTATCAACTGGCTAAATCTTCCTCATAGCGGAAACCATTTATTTTTGACATGCCTTTATTCCCTAGTTGTGTATTCCATGTCTGGATGTGATTTCTGCAACCTTATCAGTGTTTTTAAACGATTTCCATTTCATTCCCATATCACTCATTACTTCTGTTTATGGCAATTTTAATGTGTAAATGAAACATTTTTCTTAAATATGCTGCTGCCAGTTTTAGTGTCAATTTAAGGGAATGTGAATGTGACTGTGTGTAATGAGAAACCCCACTAAATGTAAATGTCCTTCTCCATTCTATACAACAGAAAAAGTAATTAAAATGTCCAATGAATATTAGATCAGTTTTTTTTTTTGTTAGAAATTAATTATGTAATAAAATGTGTTTTTTAGGCAGTCACTGCTAGGATTATCACCTGTGGTTTTGACCTAGACAGTCTGGATTTTGGAAGAGCTGCCCAGGTCAAAACTGCCTGACCAATTTTCCATTATAAAAACCAGGAATCTAATAGATTGACATGGTGATTTGATAATTGCCAATGTCATGGTCCATCCCCATGAAGTCAGTGGTCTGCCCACGATGTCAGTTATCCATCTTGCGATGTCACTGGCATGCCCCCGCATGTACCCAAAGGTGTCAACACTAACCCCTGCACTATATATAAAATAAATATTTTTGTAGAGTCACAGTTTGTACAATATATATTTATGGTTTAAGTTAAGAACATACCAGATATGCACACAAATAGGGGTTTGACTTTCCATCCTTTTCTTTTTGAGCCTTCTTATTCATGTTTGCATATACTTCTAAACAAGCTTCAGTTATAGTACAGTGAAAGAAATTCTCTTGCTGTTTTTCCTAATTTTTATATCAACCATTGTAATAAGATGCCCAGTCCCAGTTAATGGAACTTAGATCCACTGAAAGCTACCAGAACCATACTTAACTGTAGGACTGGCTCAGCCATCTGCCTTTAACAATGGCTTTTATGTTATAGAATGTCCTAGTTGCAGCAACTATGCAATGTAATATTTTTATAGTTTTTGAATTGTTTGCCTTCCTTTTCTACATCTTTCCAGTTTTGAAATAGGGGTTGCTGAACTGAGCAGCAAAAAATCTATTGTTCTGTGAACATATATGTTTATACTTGTTACTTTTTCTTCCTTGTCTTTATATTCAAACCCATCCCTATACATATTCCTGCCTCTTTTTTAAACCACTCGCTGGTTCTTAATGTAAACAAGACTCTAGCAACCAGATAACTGCTTGAATTTCATACAGGAGAACTGCTGAACAAAAATCTAAAAAAACAAAAAGCTAAATAACTAAAAAGAAAACAACAAAAAATAAAAATTAAAGCAAGCTGCACCTCAGAATGTCTACATCATACTAAAAGTTCATGGTGAACAACCCCTATAATACTAAATGGGCAATGCAGCTAATTCTACAATAAGAGTGAAAAGAATAGGGGTTTTTTAATCTTTTAATGCTTTTCATCTTTTTATAGAATTTTTTACATTACATTCTTATGAACACAATGAACACAAATTACTTAGAAGCTCTCTTAATGAACAAACTGGTCCTTCCCTGGCTGAAACATTTGCTAGGCTTTGTAATAAGGAACAGCTCAGAGGAATTATTGGTGAATTGCTGCTTTTTCTGGAAAAAAACAGAAGTACGGTACAATGTGACTTTTATTTAATGATTGTGATCAGTTTTGAAAACACAATCATCTGACTGTTGCGCATGACTGCTTTTTCCCAGCAGGAACTTAACATCTTACTTAAGAGATAATGCATTATGTAAAAATCAAGGTGCAAATACAACAGCTGGATAAAATAATCAGCCTAGAACAAATCTTCCACAATGTGCAGTGCAAGTACATTAATTACTCTCTTGTACATATAGCAGAATGAATGTCTTCATAACCTTATGGTACAAAATTAAGAAATGTTAAAATAGGAGTGTGCGCCCACTGATAAGAAGAAGACTAGGAAACCAGTCAAGAACTGATAGAGCTGATCACATCCAACCTACACCATAAAAACAAACTTGCGAACAAGTTTAATGTGAGCCTTAATTGTTATCTAAGAGGCCCCATCTAGAATATGCCATACAGGTTTGGTCTCCTCTCCAGTGCTCAAATAGGACATTATTGAATTAGAGAAGGTCTAGAGAAGGGCAACTAAGCTGGTGAAAAGGTATGGAAAATCCCAGCTATGAGGAAAGACTGTCCAAATTGGGGATTTTCACTCTGGAGAAGAGGCGCTTAAGGGGTGATATGATAACTATATATAAATATATAAGGGGACCATGTAATAATCTCACTAATTCTTTATTTACCAGTAGGTCTTTCCAGCTGACCCAGGTCACCCATGCCAATTCCAGGTCACCCAT
>CM044435.1:24539359-24560346 GCA_024363595.1 Xenopus borealis | reverse complement strand
AAATTTTTTCCCATGACAGGATTTCTTTCAGTGTCTGAAAGTTTTGGCATTTCACATCTAGTTCAAATATAGAATCTGTCATCTGGAAACCCATTATCCAGAAAGCTCCAAATTATGGAAAGACCATTTTAAAAAGGATTTCCTTTTTCTCTGTAATAATAAAACAGTACCTTGTACTTGATACCAACTAAGATATAATATATCCTTATTGTAAGCAAAACCAATCTATTGACTTTATTTAATGTTTACATGATTTTCTAGTAGACTTAGAGGCACACAGTGTACAGTATGCCAAGGGTGGAATTTCAAATGCATGTGGGTTTTTTAAAACTCCCATGAACATCACAATTTATTAATAAAATTCAATTTTTAAAACAGAATGTATCCGAAAACTAAAATCAAATTCAGATTGAATTAGATTCAAATTTAAAAACTCAAATGTTAGTAAGGCTGCAAACAATTCAAAACTGATCCTGGACCTCTCTCATTGACTTAAAGCGCAATTCAGCAGGTTTTGCGTGGAAAGTAGTCTAATTCGAGTTCAGAGTATGATAAATCTTGAAAATCTAATTTGAATCTGAAATGCTCCCTAGTAGAATTTGACCATAAACAAAAAGTTAAAAAAATTGAATTTTCAATTTGATCCTTGATAAATCTGCCTATCATCCAAATTACAGAAATATTTATTATCCAGAAAACCCCAGGTCCCAAGCATTCTGGATAACAGGCCCCTTACCTGTATTCCATTAAAATATGATCCTACAGTATGTTTATTGGTTAAGTGGAGAGCTTATTTCTTTAGGTACGTATTACAGTTATAGAGAAATCATATGAAATGCCCAATAAATGTATTACATTATAGCACATGTAGATGTATTGCATTAGAACAATAAATAGTACTGTTTTTTAGTTGGCTAATAAAGTTAATCATTTTCTCTCATGGTTGGAACACTTAACTACTTATAGTTACTGCATAATTCTCCCCTGGGTCACCTGTTTCAATTCAATAGTATTTGCTTGAACATATCAATTTTGTGTCATCTTCAGAATGGAATACTTGTTTGCGGGGGAGTGTATCTTAGCATTCCCTTTTCAGAATCAGTTAATAGTTGGATTATTTGCCATGAATGTACTGGAGCTATGCCTGATTGGCTGTGTATAGAATAATAAACCATCAGACATAGGGACATTTCCATTATCACATATTTACCTTTCTGTAAATGTACAAGGCAAATAACTGTGTTGGACATTGCAGAGATCTTGGTGATAATCTGCACGCAAAGCTATTTTATTTTGCAGATAAAACACCAGTCAGCTTTATTTTTCTGGGAATGAGTTTGCATGCTTATGTGCAGATGGAACAAAATAGAAGAAAATCAATGATAAGGCTGCAACATATTTTGTGCCTAAGTGGCCCAATTTCTTCAGATTCATTCAGATTCATTCAGATTCAACATATAATTGGATAAAATATTGTGTTCACTATTAACATGTCAAATACTGCCTTGAAACACACAGAAATAAGAGATCAAGCCCTCCTTGGAGATATGAGGCATTTCTGTTTTTCTTCGAAAATGACAATCTTGCTCTAAATTAGAATAACAAATCTGCTTTTACTAGCAATTTCAACAGGAAGTATGATCATGCTCCATTTTCTTTGCTTTGTGCCATTTGCTTGCATGCATTTCTGGTTTTAGACTTATTATTATTATTCACTGTTCCCAGAGACATTTGAAAATACTAGGGTCCTGAACCATTTATTTTGTTTAATCTCAATTTTTTAACATATTATTTAGCACTACATATTCCATAACCCACTTGAGACTATCAAAAAGTAAAACAATGCAGTTCCACCACCCCATTAATCAATAACAGTTCATCACCATTAAGGTGGCCTGGCCATACACAGGCCGATAAAAGCTGCAGACAAAGTTGGCAGCTTATTGGCCCGTGTATGGTGCCCTCCCCTAGGGCCCACAATTGGATAAGCCAGATATCGCCCACCTCAAGGTGGGCATATCGGGGGAGAAATACACTTGTTTGGCAACATCGCCAAATGAGCGGATCTCACTGTGTATGGCTACCTTAAGAGTTAATACATGGCTACAGTTCTCACAATTGAGGATCCAAAGTTTAAAAACATGAACAATACATTGACTAGGCAGTTGGCCCAGGTTAAGAAAAAATCCTACTAATTTTCAGGCATTTGTTGTCTTAGTTGAGCATCAAGGGTCCAGGGGAAGGATTATGTATCTATGTATAGTTTATGTATGTATCTAATCTATTAGAAATAATTTGAAGGTGCTGGCAAAATGTAATATTCTCCAGTGTTTTTCAGGATTAGGGCATTTTCTTCTTTAAAAGGTGTTGATTTGATTGAAAGAAATATGCTCAGATTACTACAAAGTTATTTTGTGTGTGTTAATGGGAAACATGAACCAAAGTCTGTCTAACTAATCATATTTGTACTGAGCATATAAAGAAACAACTGCTGAATAAAATGAGGATTCCTACAATGCTAAGGGGCACATTTACTAAGGGTTGAAGTGAATAGTCGAATAAAATTTGAATTAAAAAAATTTCGAAGTAATTTTGGGCTACTTAGGCCAACATTCGATTTGAAAAGAAAAATTTCTGACCCTTTAAAATCCTTCTAATTCGACACTTCGCCAACTTAAAGCTGCCGAATTCACATTGTAGCCGATGGGGGACCTCCTAGGTTCCTTCTTAGGAATTCAAAGGATTTTTGTGCAAAATCGGTCGATTCGAACAATGTGATTGAATGATTCCAATGATTTTTATTCGATCGAAAAAGTCCTGTTGATGGTCGAATTTCGAAGTTTTTTCTTTGTTATTCGACCATTAGTAAATCTGCCCCTAAGTGTCTTAGTGCACTGTACCCACATCATCTATGTACAAACTGGTTATACAAATATAGGTCAATGTTAAACTACATCAGGCACCATGACAGGTCCATTGATAGCATCACTTTTAATAACCTAATTTTTTTATTTTTTAACACAAATTATTTAACTTCATCAGACTTTTTATTATTTCCTTTTGTTGTTCTCTATAGGCACTTCTTGTTCAAGACATCGTCTGGAACAACTCCTTTGTTCAGCAGCTCTTCTCCTGGATATCCTCTTACTTCAGGAACAGTTTACACTCCTCCTCCTCGACTTCTACCCAGAAACACTTTCTCTAGAAATGCCTTCAAGTTAAAGAAGCCGTCCAAATATTGTAGCTGGAAATGCGCTGCCTTATCTGCGATTGCTGCCGCAATCCTCCTTGCAATCTTGCTGGCCTACTTTATTGGTAAGTTAATTTTTTTTTTCCATTGGCACCTTCTTATTTATTAAGCAGTGTTTCAAAGTAGGAGCTAAATAAACAGTTTTGTGCAGTCTTTGTTGAAATAAGAGCATATTTATCTTCCCCCTAATGAACATATTGTTGTCTCTTTGTACCATACAAGAGCAAAGTAGAGTGGTGGGGTTGGCAACGGTCATCTTTGAACCACTAGCTGCACTTCAAAGGGTTATGGCAAATGGTGTATCATTTGGAGTCTGTGTTGATTGTGACGGGAAGGAGTTATATATAACATATGACATGCTTAAAGTGAACTTAAAAATGAACTAACCCTTTAAGCAAAATTACATATATTAATGTTTATATTACTTGCCCTCAACTATGATATATTTTTTAATTTCAGTATAGATTTTCTGCTTGACGTTTACATCTTTAACATGATGAAGCTTTTTGATGCTTCTGATACTATCTGAGCATGTGTTTAGCTATGCAAGGGAAATGCATTTTGGCAATACATGTCATGTTCTTGCTTATAGATATTCTGCTATTTCTTAGTCATAAAGCATCTGCTTCTTGATTAAATGAAGAAATGAAAGCAGAGCAGCTACATTTTACTGCCTTTATTGTAGGCTATCTTGCTTGTTAAGCAGAGGAGATGAATTTAGAGTGGTAAATGAAAATGCTTGAATTTAAAACAAAATATAGATGATCTAAGTTTCAAAGAGGAGCACTGCCACTTTGTGTACAAGGAATTGTAAACACCATAATTATTCTAATCCTGCATCAGTGTCCAAGGTGCAACAAAGCCAGTAGTTTGTCCAAACTTTGAACTTCCTGAACCTGAGTAAGTCTCTTCCCTATTCTTTCTCCATTACATATTTCCCATATTTTCTGTTATTGCAGGTTTACAATGGTTAGGGGCAGATTGACTATTGGTCGAATTCGACCATCAAATTTAAAGGGGAAGTAAAATCCTTTGAATTCAAATATCGAATTAGAAGGATTTTACCGCTACTCAATTTGTCGAACGATCGAATAGAAATAATTTGATCGTATGATTAACTAGTTAGAATCAAATGATTCGAACTAATTTAACCCTTCAATAGAATTTTATTCGATCTGAAAATGCTTTAAAACATCTATGGGAGCTTCCCAGAGGGTTTTAAAACAATTCGATAGGTTCAACCTGGCAAACTGGCCTATCGAATTTTTTTTTTAAAAGGTAAATACTTCGACCATCGAACGGTCGAATATTCGAACAAAATTTTTATTCAAATCATTCCATTCTATTGAATTTTTGAAATTCGATGGTCGAAGTACTGCAAAAAAGGTATTTGAATTTGAATCTTTTTGAAAATTTGATCGAATTTTGAATCCTTCATGTGAATTTAGTAAATCTGCTCCACAGTGTCTTCTTCAGTTCTTTCTTTTTTTCCTCTACCATTGTCCTCTGCTTTATCTAATATGTCAGTGCCTCTCTCTGGCTTTTCCTTTTTCTTTAATGTGTCCACACTTTTTCTTTAACTTTAACATTTTTTCACTGAACTGAAAAAAAAATATCTGTAGTTGATAAATTGAGGAATTTGAGGAGTATTTTTCTTTCTTAGATCTTTTTATTTTTTCCCTCTTCTAAACATTTCCATATAATACCCTGGATCACTTATATGCCATTCTTCCTCCTATAACATTTTACGCCTAGGGCTTTTTACCTAGCATCCCTCAGTACAACCATGAAATACAATGGAGCAAACTTTATTTTGACCTGAAATTCAACACAGTAGAAAGTTGCTTTAAATCCCATTACCTTTTATTTTGCAAAAAGTAGTTTTAAGGTAAATATCTTTTAGGGCGGCACATCCCAGACACATACTGTATGAGCCAAAGTCTCCTTTAGTTACAGTAACATATTTAGAAAGAAGTCCGCATACTCCCAGGGGCCATAATCTTTAAGATGCTAATAATTTGGAACAGGCATTATAATGACATATTGTATCTTAGAAAAGGTGCTGATACGTTTGACAAGAACACATTTTTAAAAATATTTAATGCAAAGTATGTGTCAAAATAAATTGTGCTCCATATATTTTGTGTATTTATTTAAAAATGGTAATTAGCACCATTATTAATCACTGAAATATGCTGGTAATTTTTTAGTTAACTTTCTATATTGCTACAGCTAGAAAAAAAATTGTATTTTCCAGTCTATCAAACTCACCATTGACTTGTTGCTAGGCTCATTGACTTTAGCAAACAGTTATCAGTTTAAATGTTAACAAGAGCTGCAGGAAAGAATCAAACTACATGAAAATTTTAATTAAATACCAAGGTTTGCTTCATAATAAAATTTATGTTTAAAGGAAATGCTTTTCTCAATGCACTTCAGTTTAAATATATCCTGGATTATTACAATGTAGGACTTGCCATTTCTAGTAGGTATTCTGCAATTATTTGGCATCTTGTAACTTGTGCATTCAACTTGTTTTGGCCAATGTGTATGTGCAGCAGTAGAACATTATCAGTTCTATTCTAGGATGGATATAATACTTTTATATTTCATATGGATTTTGTTTAAATTTTAGCAAACTTGTTACTTTAATAAAGTTCTCAGCATATTATATTTGTAAAATATAGCATTAAAACAATAATACAACATTGTTTTCAATGTGTGAGGCTTAAAGTAGGGATTCACCTGTTACACCTGTGATTGCCATGTTGATGTTTAGCCATCACTGACATAATAATACATCTTATTGACTTGCAATGACATGAAAATACAATTTTCCAATTTTCACTTAAAGACAATTCCATTTTGCAATATATAGAGATCCAAGTTGAATTACTTTAGAATGTTATTGCTTTTATTCCCTCTTGAGATGGGAAAGGCAGTTTACATATTAAAGACCAATGCATGTGTATGAGCTCATTATATTTCCTACAGACTTGTATGCTAGGGAACTGTAACTATTTATTTCTTCAATTATTAACTGCTAAAGGGATTTTGCTATCTCTGTCCCTTATGGGTAGACATTTGGGCCTTGTTATGTCACAAACATTTGCCATCAGAGACACAGCAGTCAATTAATCTCATTTGGCTGAGTGAGCATGGTGTTGAGTAACAGTGTGGCCTAGCTCTGTACTTGCCTTGTATTGGTGCCTTGTTCATGGAATAACTGCGAAAACAACTTGCATACATTTATTTGTCGCCAATCTGTACTTGTCATTTGTGTCTATGATAGGAGTTGTGCTACAAATGCAAACTCTGGTTCTATTTCACTATACTATCTATTTTCACTTTACTGTCATAAAGGATGACAGAAATTGTTACATTACTTCTTTTCCTTAGTAAGTTCGATCCCAACTCACTTAGTTTAGTATATACAGTAGGTCCATTATGGAGGCAATGAGAGAGAGGAAGTTTAAAGACTTACTATACTTTATTTTCTTTCCATTGTTATTTTCATAAAATAATAATAATAAGGGGTTGTATGATTACTTCCACACTGGTGTGTGTTTATTAGTTCCCTAGACAGAGTTGTTGTAAGGACTCACCCTGGTGGTCTAACGGGCAGCGGGGTCCACTGTCGCTCCTTCGACATGGACACCCACTGCGCTGCTCCTCTTCCTCCTGTGTCCGGTTCCTCTATGGCAGACTTCCTAATTTATGCACCGGCATGATGATTTCACATGCAACGGTGCAAGATTCAAAAACTATAAAGGGGGAATTCAGTGTTGAGGAAGGGGCGCATTATAGGTTTCTTCTTTGTGAGTTCTTGGTGCCTGTGCTGTTAAGCTTCTGATTCTTTCTGACACCTGTTGTGACTCCTGTCTGATTCTGACTACTGCTGACTTCTGTGATCCTGGCCTTGGCCTGTTCCTGACCATTCTACCTTCTGTAATCCAACCCTGCCTGCCTGACCATTCTGATTTGACTACCTGGTTTGACCCTTGCCTGTCTGTACTCTACCTGTCCAGACCCGGCCTGATCTAACTATGTTTTCTGCCTCAGTCTTGTCCTGTGACCCTCTGCCCAAAGACTTTGCTTTACAGTTGTGCCCCTATACTTGTTTAGAACCCATTGCCTTGCACCTCTCGTTTTAAGACATGGCGGCATCCAATTAACCGAGGGCTGCTCCGATGTGAAAGGCAACTGTTATAGGCAAAAGTACGAGCCTAGACCAGGGTGCTTGGCATTGGTTCTAGATTCAGGGTGCCAACCATGACAGTTGTACTCTTGTAGCATCAGTTATGCATAAGATGTCATCATTTTCTCAGTGTCATCCTGTTGGGCAGGGAAAAGATTGAATAGAAAAAAGGGCAAGGTTGTATTTCACCAGATGTCTGGCCAGCCCACAACTGCCCATATTAGAATACTAGAATAAAATATTTATTCCCCTCTGCTTCACTTAGTTTGTCAGGATTACGTTCAGGGTCAGTCTGGGTCAGGGGGAAAAAGGGGAAAATTCCTCTGTGCCTCCACCAACCCAGGTCCACTTCTTATGTGGGTAACTGCAGGCACAGATCATGGTGCTTATGACTGGGGTGGGGGTTCACCAGCTCCACAGTCTGACACTGATAACGTTAGCATATAGAATTCATTCACGTGTTGACATTACATTTAAAGGGAAAATCTTGAATAATACCTCAGCCGATCACAATTTCTAGACCACTTTTTGCTTTTTAACGCATGATGCATTGCTCGTTTATCCTCACCTATTTCATTCTTCATAGTTTGCATTGTTTGTGTTTTGAATAAAGCAGGAAAATTCTTAGCCAATCCTTACCAAAGCAACTTTCATTTTAAAACTATTTGTGCTCAGTCTTTTGTAGGAACATTTCATTTCCTTGAAAAGTAAAATCCCATCTTCGGAGCTAAGGGAAAAAAATTAAATTGTGCTTCACTTCATTTTAAATTTGCATTGCTATTAATTCTAGATTAAACTGCCTTTTGTTCATAGAAATAAAAGAGAAAACTGCACACACAGAATAGAGTAGAAAGCAGTTACTCTGCCTCCTGTTCCTTAAAAATCCTGCACTCCAAACCATATAGAAATGTGCAAACAACCAAGATTAGAAAAGTATAATAAAAAGTCGCTGAACACTGTAGTATGAAGCTTGAGCCTTCTTTGCAGATTACGTCCCAAAGGATTCTTAATTATTTGGAACAAAACAGAGCTCAATAAAGTAACGGTTGTGGAAGCTGAATGAATTTATAATCACCAATGAGAAGGGCATTAAAGTAACAGAGCAAGCTGTTAGACTCACACAAGAACCTTTGTACTGTAACTGATGGAAGTGCATGGCTTCTTTGCTCCAACCCAAGTTAAATTATGTTTGTGCAATATTGCATTATAGAGATAACAAATGGTCTAGCAACGGTAGTTTGGAAAGGTTAGTCATAACGCCACAGAATATAAAAGGAAGACTATCTATAATCCTATCAAAATCATAAATGGCAAAAAAAAGTGGGACAGAACATCATTGCATATAAAATACATTTATGCATTTGTAATAAAATCTTTTTCCATATGTAAATTGACCATCTCTCAAAATATACATACTATTTATATATACATGTTCTCATTTTGAGGCAGTTTATTTACACACAGGGGTGACCATTTCAGGATACAAAACATAAATCATAAAAATCCTGCCCACTGGGTGCTGAGTTTAGTTCCCTTACTAAACTGGGCTCCTTGTAGACAACCAGTAAGAAAACATACAAGTTGGAGTCACCACTGTATTCACAATTTTTGTGCGGATTGCTCAGTCTCCTGGCTTTCCTTAGTCATTCAGACTTTGTCACTCACACCTTGCAGTGGCAAGTGGCACCCCCAGCCCCTCTGGGATTCCTCACACAGGCAGGTGTCCTTCCTGCTCTGTGCCCTGCTCTGAGAGAGCTTTCTAATAGCCTCACTAGAACTAAATACAGTACCTTTCCACAGGACAGCCTTCCTGTGGAAAGTGAGCTCTAATCCATGAACTGGACTATTGGATTGGAGAACCTGGCTTGCCTGCTTTTTCCAGAATACTCCAGCTTCCAAGACCTGGCTACCAAAGCCTTTAAACAGAGAACCTATTCTCTGTTTATGAAGACCCTTCCTGGTGCCTACCTCTCCCACTAAGGGGAACTTAAAGTAAAAACACATATTTTCCCACATTGTTTTGGTCACTCTACCACATATCCTCCCCCCTCTGCTTCAGCCTGTAGGGGTGAGCACAGTAAACCATCCCATTTGTTCTAGGTACTTGACTATCATGGGGATTTTTGGACCTTTTGATCTTAGATCCACACATTTGCTTACTTAAAGTGGAACTTGGAGTGAAAACCTTTTTACTCCCCATTACCTCATCAGCACTTTCAGTCTGGCTTAGGAGACTTAAGGGCATTGTTGGAATCCCTACTAGTAATGGGCGAATCTATCCCGTTTCACCAAAAAATGAGTCGCGTCACATTTTTGATGCACGTTGCAACGTTTTCGACGCACGTCACTTTCGGCGCACGGCATCATTTTCGCCGTGTCACTTCGTTTCCGACGTGCGTCGTGTCATTTTCGCCACGCATCTCGTTTTCTTTTACGCCACCAAATTTTCGACAGGAGAATTTTCGCTGGCATTTTGAGAATTTATTCGCCGGCAGTGAATTGCGGGAATTCACCCATCACTAATCCCTACTGCTCAGAATACCTATCCTAGGGGTACCTTTTTCTCTACTTAGTGACCGCCACAGCAATTTAAAGTGTCTTTGCAATAACATCATAGGCAACACATTTACCAGACTTTTCTGCTGTAACACAACTTGATCTGAAACCTGTGGAGAAATATTGTTCCATAGTACATCAGAACTACAGTTTTTAAACTGTTCTTTTGCATGATGGACTTACTTAATACTTTCAAACATCACAGTTTTAGAACATAAAAGTTTGTCATAGCTTTCAACACTCGTCATAGTTAGTCTCTCTCATTCCTGCTGGCTCAGCAGCTGAACTCTCAGTAGCAGTTCTTTTTGGAACTATTAGCACTGACGTGCTCCTCATGACAAACTCGGCTTTCTGTCCCAAGGTCTTTCAGTATTTTACTTTGAGGTATACTCACTACTGCAAGTAGTCTCCAGATAACTTTTTTGCTCACCACAATGTAAAGCTTTAAAATTAGGCACACCTGTTTTCTCAAGCTTAGGATATTGTGCAACTGCACTCCCTTGCAATTGGTCAGTAAAGCTTACAACTACTTTCATCTCAAGGATAACTTCACTTTCAGCTTTCTTGTTCTCCAACAAGCCATTTTGGTCTTGAAACGCATCCTTCAACTTGGTCTGTAGGAACAGCTCCTTTAACAATTGAATCTCCACATCCTTTTTATGGAGTTTAAGTTCCTCTCTTCAAGTAATGTGATTTGGTGTTTTTTAACAAACGGACACAAATAATCACAGTGTTTCTGCCCTTACTCTCAGCTTGACTTGCCAGTTGGGCTTGAAGCTGATCCATATTTCTGGCATTTACTTGTATGCATTGCTCCAGATCCTCTTTCTGGGTTTGCACATCACACAGCTGTTTCTCCAGCAACCTGTGTGACTTAGAAAGGTCATCCAACATTAACTTCAATGTTGCTCTTTCTGCAGTGTCTCTTTTGAACTGTTCCTGCAAGCTCTTTTCTCTCCCAGCCAATAGATCCTTGGCATCAGTCAATTCTGTACATTCCCTTTGCAAATTTACTACCGTGTGCAGTTCTGCATTTGCCTGGGCTAATTCATTCCTTTATTTTCACAATTTTGCTCTCTCTCAGCAGTCTCTTTGTGAAAGTTTGAGGCCTCTGCAAGCCTCCTTATCAAGTCAGCAACTTCATTCTGCAGCTCTGTCACAACTTTATTTTTCCGCTCTGACTCCAGGGCATTATTCTCAATCTCTGAAGCAAGGCTCCCCTTTAGAGACTGGATTTCTCTTTCCATATCAAGAACCTTTGCAGAGTGCATTTCTTTAAGTATCACTCCCTCTCTTTGGGACTGGTCAAGCTGGCTTTCTTTTTGTTTGAAAAGTTTAAAAAGGATGTATGCTGAACTGGCCAAGGTTTTTAATGTGTTTATCTGTTTAGGCTGATCACCCCTTTCAGCCTCTTTTACCACAGCTTTAGTGGGCACTTGCACTCCAGATGCTGACTTTACCTCTTTTGCTTTGTATGCAGTAGAAGCATCAAACTCCTGAGATGCAACAACACATTCTCTTTTTATAACTGGCATACTTTCCACCAAGGATTCACTTTCACACTTTGCCAATACCTTTACCAGTGGGAGCATGGATGCCACAATCTTGTTTACCTTGCCATTACATTGCAAGATATAGGTTCCCAGTTCAGGGCACAACACATTTTCCAAAAGCATTTATTTATGTGGTGCATGAAACATAGTAGTATACTTTCTGTAGACTCCTTGTCTGGACCTGCACCTGTGAGCAGACTGCAACACACAGCAACTGCAACACACAACATGGGCATTTTAGACTCACTGTATACTTTTTCCCAACTTCACTGTTGTTGGCCATTTTTCAACCTTGCCTTTAAATTTTCAAAGTTTGCTTTTCCTAGCAAACTTCTGCCCTTTGCATGCCACAACAGACACTTTTCTTTGCCTTTTAAGGCAGTTTATTTACATACAGAGATGATCATTTCAGGATACAAAACATAAATCTTAAAAATAAATTCAGCCCACTTTGCACTCCCTTCACACATGAAAAGTTCCCTTACTAAACTGGGCCCCTTGTGGACAACCAGTAAGAAAACATACAAGTTGGGATCACCCCTGTACTCCCAAGTTTTGTGGGGATCGCTCAGCCTCCTGGCTCTGTCACTCGTCTCTGCTCTCTCCACAAATTGCAGTGGCAAGTGGCACCCCCAGCCCCTTTGGGAGTTCTTCACACAGGTAGGTGTCCTTCCTGCTCTGTGACCTGCTCTGAGAGAGCTTCCTAACAGCCTCACTAGAACTAAATATATTTCCAAAGGACATCCTTCCTGTGGAAAGTGAGCTCTAATCCATTAACTGGATTGGAGAACCTGGCTTGCCTGCTCTTTCCAGGACCTGGCCACCAAAGCCTTTAAACAGAGAACCTATTCTTTGTTTATGAACACCCTTCCTGGTGCCTACCTCTACCAATAAGGAGAACTTAAAGGGATACTGGGAAATTTTTTTTTTTTCAAAATCAGATGTTTTAATATTTCATTTTGAAATCTAACATGGATCTAGACATTTTGTCAATTTCCCAGCTGCCCCAAGTCATGTGACTTGTGCTCTGATAAACTTCAATCACTTGTACTGCAAGTTGGAGTAATATCACCCCCTCCCTTTCCCCCACCCAGCAGTCTAACAAAAGAACAATGAGAAGGTAACCAGATAACAGCTCCCTAACACAAGATACAGTAACAGCTGCCTGGTAGATCTAAGAACAGCACTCAATAGTAAAACCCATGTCCCACTGTGTACTATTCAGTTACATTGAGAAGGAAAAACAACAGCCTGCCAGAAAGCAATTCCCTCCTAAAGTGCTGGCACAAGTCACATGACCAGGGGCAGCTGGGTAATTGACAAAATGGCTAGCGCCATGTCAGATTTCAAAACTGAATATAAAAAAAATCTGTTTGCTCTATTGAGAAATGGATTTCAGTGCAGAAGTGTACTGGAACAGCACTATTAACTGATGCATTAAAAAAAAAAAACCCCCAAAAAAACCTGTTTTCCCACATTGTTTTGGTCACTCTACCACAGTATATATGCATATATATAATTTTTTAAAGACTATAAATATCTAATATACTTCAATTAAAAAGTAGTTTTAAAGGGGTTGCTCACCTTTAATGTTTTGTATGATATAGAGTGATATTCTGAGACAATTTGCAATTGGTTTTCATTAAATATTATTATTGGTTATTGAGGTATTTAGCTTTTTACTTAGCAAACTGGTTGATAGGGTTTAAATAACCCTAGCTACCATGCATTAAATTGAATTAGAGACTGGTACATGAACAGGGCCTCAAAAGAATGATGAGCAATAAAAAGAAATAACATTACATTTGTAGCCTTAATGAGAAGAAATTTTTAGATGGGGCCAGAGACCCCCATTTGATGGAAGGAGTCAGGAAAAAAAGCAAAGAATTAAAAAAAATATATAAGAAGAAGATAAAATTAAGGCAATTGAAAAGTTGCTTAGAATTACCAATTCTATAAAAAAGTATAATTCACCTAAAGGTGACCCACCCCTTCAAGAATCTGTGGAATATTATGCTAAGAATTAAAGAGGAAATGCCAAATTTTCCATCTCTTTCTAAGAGTTGTCAACACTCGGCTTAGGTTGACATGGTTACTCATAGGATCACAAAAAATGTGTTTTTGATTCTAGAAGTTTCCATGGTAATCCCTGATGATCTCTGCTGTATGCTAATGGAGGCAAGTTAATTAAATTGTCACTAAGTCCTAGTAGTCATGTGAGCAGCCAAGTAAAGGGACATTTAGTCCATCTCAGAATATCTATATAAAAACATAATCCTTTCAGTGCCGATCAGGATACTTGGCCATGGGAATCTTTTAAAATTGTGTATTTTTCTAGTACATAATTAATGGCATGTGTTGCTCTATTCTTGCTATCATTGGATATAAAGATTACATTTGACATTTCTACCAACATATTTATATCCCTCAAAAAGTATTTTTTTAATTTGAAGGGGATTTACAAACTTGGCTCAAGTCTCTCTAACTGATTTGCTCTGAATTGTAAATTGTTGTTGTGGTATGCCTCCCACTGTGCAAAGAAATTCTGCCACTTCAGATGTGCTACTTGCACTGTTAGTCTACCAGGTGCATTGTTGACTTCAAGTGTTCCTAACTGCCTTATGGTACGTAAAGGAAAACTCAGACTTACCTGTAGCAGATTAGCAGATTCTCTCCCTTCACCAAAAAGGTTCCCTGCTCCAATGTTGTCGATTATCTTTGATTTCATGACCGCTCTTATCCTCACTAGGGTGTGAAAAGTAAACAATAAAGGCGATGGAAAATGTGGAATTTAGATAAATCAAAGGTCACTACTTTTTATTTTAAAAAAATACAATTAACTTAAGCGTCCTTAAAGACACTTTCCATCTACAATCAATCAAAAATTCTAAAATATTTAAGAAATACACAAGGTACTCTTCAGTATCTCACTCTCTACAACCTGTCACTCATCATGTTGTCTTCATACTGAGGTCTGGGTCAGATTTTGATTGACAGGTATGTCTAATACATATTTTAGGGGGGGGGGCTCCCTTTCTTAGCAGAATAGCTCAAATAACCAACAGCAGCACAAATATACGGTAACAAAATAGACTTTGGCAAGCACCCTGCACACAGAGAAACAGGATTTACTTTAGAGCCGGTTATTTTTAAAGTGACAGGTTGCTCATAGAGGGGGAGTGTGAAGAATAACTTGATTATTTCATAAAAGATACACATTTTTTAATTGATGATTTGGAAAATGTCTAATTTCAGAAAGAAGAAGCTTATATTAAATTTTCATTTTTGTGATAGAGCCCCTTTAAACAGGGTCCTATAGCAATTTTAGATGCAGTATTCTTCCAGTTCACAGATCACAGACAGTTTATGCATACTGTATGTATAAAGTATTTACAGGGTTACAATAAAGGGTAAGGCTGCATCAACTTGGGCCTGCAAGAAAATATCTACTGATGACTACAGTCAGTGTCCAATGCAGTTCTCATTCAATGGCTTTTTTTGTACGGAGTAGACACTAGTTGGGGACGGAATTACTTTTAGGCTTAAGTCACTATTATTATCACTTGGCACTTAGGGAGAACACATTGAGATCAGCTTATGAGCTGCCACAAGCTGGCCATGGGAGTAATGTGTGCTGAAAATGCAGACTGCACATTTATCTAGCTGGTTGGTAATAACAATGCATGTGTGTTTTCATAATTACTATAATAAATTATATAAATGATTATAAATCATAGAATACACTGAAATGACATATGTTTTATCATCATATGTTTTGTTCTAAAAAAGTTGCCTTACCCAAAAGCTTGTATATGCTATAATAATCTTTAGGATGCCAACATTTGCAAGTGCTGTGGGATAAAGGTCTTACGTACATGTGTGTGTGCACAAAATAAAACAAAAGATATGGTGTTGATTGAAATAAAGATTTTCTTTCCCTTATTGGTTATAGTGGGATCTGTTTTTATTGTTGTTGGATAAAGCTGAGCACGTTTCAACTTTCCTGTTATTGCACCCCTTTCAGCTGCTTGTGTAGTGACATGTTCCTATCTTTGTTGCAAATTGCACCTTGGTCTTCTCATATGCCTTTCTGGATGGAGTTTGGTTGAATTCTCATGAACCTCATCATGAACCAAACAGTGGTCAAATCGAGAGCAGGCACTGGTCAAGACAGATGTCAAGCGAGCAAGCAAGTAAAATCAAGCAGCAGAGGATACAGGATGAGGAGTTAGGAATGTAACCAAGCTCTGATTGCTTAATTTGGAACCTGAAAATATGCTCACATAATGACGCTACACACAGGTGTGCATAATTGTACATGTATGGGTGGGTGACAATTAACTGACATGTGCAGATGGGTGAGCTTTCATATGCAAGGCCACACAATCAGAAATGTGTGTGTGTGTGTCAGTTGTCTAATTCAGGTATATTCTACCTCTGTAGGGGTCTATGGAACATTGAGGTTAGATTCAAATTCTCTTGCAATGTGTCTTAATACTAATGGGCTCTGTTCTTTGTATTCCAAAGCCTAAGGGATGTCCAGATGTATTCTGATATGCCAGGTTTAATTTTTAAAGGTAATATGCATAATGCATAATAGTGCTACAGTTAATTCAATTTCAGAGTTTTTTTTTTTTTAATTTGCTGGTTCAGTGCTCGCTATTTTTTCCAAGTTTTTTTTTCTGTGTTCTTAGGAAATTAGCTGCAAAAATACTTAGAGGTCCTATAACAATGCTGTAGTATTTTCTTTATACTGATATGAATGCAGGCAATGATTTCTTGTTGTTTTGCCTAACAAAATTAACTCGAATCAGACAAGACTTTTTTAAAAGGTCAATTGGCCCTTTGCTAATATACTTGTATGTTAATGGCTTGTTTGATGTGAGCAGTGAGCAAGAGAATGGTCATAACTGAAATACTTTGCATTAAATCAAATTTAACTTGAATAGGAAAAAATTGCCTATAATGAGCTTTGAAGATGACTGAGGGCCCATCTATACAATTCCATCTTTGATTACAAAATGTAGCTCTGATGCATGAAGCAGCATTGTGCTGTTGGATTTGCTGGTCTTTGACCTGTATAACTGTATATTTTTGCTTCTGATTTTGGCGAGAATATCTGGTGGCAACTTGACACACCATTATTAATCTGATATCTACTAATCTGTTATACACATACAGTATGAATGGTAGATACAAATTAATTTTCTCCATCTTCAAACCATGATTGAAATGTTTTTCTATTTTCTTGTAGTGTAAGATTATATGCCATCCTGGCATGGTTGAATGACTGTATTACATAAGTATGACATACATAGAAAAACCCATTTGAACACCATTCTTTAAAATATATATGCTTTAGTGGATGCATAGTTTATAAAGGTTTTTTCAGACACACTAGATACAACTTCACAAGGGACTAATTTGCTGCCATTCTAGATTCTAGAACTGCAGTTAATAGAATAAATGTGTTAAGTAAATAAAAGGAATACCATTCTATAATAATATAATATATTTTATGACATTGTTTCAACCTATTGCAAACTTCTCTAGTTGCCAGGGCAAACCAGTACTTTGGTGTAATACAAGTGTTAGCTAGTAATTGTTAGATGTTATATTGTTTTCCTACAGTTCCTTTTTTCTGCTCCTTGTTAGATTTTGCTAGTTTAGTTTGACTTAGTCCCTGACCTGACTTACTCTTTGATAGCGCCTTGGTTTTGTTGAAGCTGTTATTCTCTACCTTCTCTGCTCAATATTGAATTGAGAGCACAGTTAAATTATTATTATTATTCCACTGAGCGATATCCTTTCTCTGTGATCTTCCAGGTTGTCACAAGTGTCCGATTCTGTCAATCAAATCATTCATTAATAAATCAGTTATTACTACACTTTAACTATAATGCACCATTATATTCTGAAGGTGGAGTACAATGTACTTGGGAAAATACTATTATTATGAGAGAAATAAACAAAATAATTACAACACACAATTTAGAAAGCTTAAATTGAGCCACAAATTCAAAAGGGCACTGCCCATAAATGTTGCCAATTAAGGGAATTAAAGTTAAAAATATTTTATTAATCAGTTATTAATAATTATATTGATCAGTTCCAACTAATCCATGATAATTCTACAATTCATGAAAGCATATAATGAACACAGCTGAAGTTGTTTCAGCTAAGAATGTATTGTATAAAAAAATCTGCTACTAATCAATTAGCAAAAACGGTTCATCGGTTCTTCAGTTTGAAAAATATCAATAAATATATTTACATTGATGGAAATAACCATGGAAAAAAAATATTATTGCTTATCCTTCAATTGGGCTTGATATCTCAGACCACTTGTTTCACCAAATGCATCCTTTGGAGCTATGTGTGAGTGCCAGTTTAAGGTCTTGGCACAGGAAAATTTACTTTTGCTACTATTGCTAAAGAGATCTGCACCAAAAGACAACCATATACGTATTAGGATTAAGTATCAAGGAAATCATATGGATCTGACCTAAGGTTATGGGCTTACTGATATACTGCTTTTTAGCAGTCCGAACTTAAGGCAGTTTAAACAAGCTTCTGTCTGAAACAAGCTTTGTCATATATTTCTTCCACATGACACTAGGCCTTAAGGTCCCTCACTGTTACCCTGAGGCCAATCACAGTCATACGGATATAGCTTTGTGTTTACTTCAGGAAAGAACACAGGATTTAGTACACACAGAATATATTTGCTGGTATCACAGTAACCATTTATTGTAGGGCTGAACATGTTTTGAGGTTTAATTTCTGAGCTTAATTTGTTTTATTAGAATATAATTATTTTTTGTGCGGTGGTTGGGTGCTGTGTGGTGGAGGGGTGCTGAAAAGGACAAGGTGTGATGGGAACAAGCAAAATAATAGAAACATTAATAGGAAAAATATAAACTTGAAAGATTTGTCTCAAATTTGGCTGCTGAATGGTTAAGAAAAGCATATGTTTGTTCTTCATAAAAACATATGCAGTGTATTAACACTATTTAAATTTCTTTTAGTGTACATTTCTATTTACATACATAAGAATCCCATAGGGAGAGCAGTTTTAGCATTTGCTACCATCAACTGCTGTGTTTTTCATTCTTTAATAATCCTGAAAAAAAGGGTTATTAAAAATAATTTCTGCTTCTGCAAAAAAATCAAATAACATTGTTCTGCACTTAAGGTGAGCTGTGTGAACGCAGAAGGTCATGTTGCAATAAACTGCCGTATGACTTCATGAATAATTTCAGATGTAATTGTGCATTCATCTTGGAATTAATGGTGAATCTAGTGGGACACATCTGTAAACAGCTGTTTGCTTTATTTCAGAAAGGGAGATGTGGTGATGTTTTAATAATTAAGGAACCCATTCAGTTGTTCTTTATTCTATTGCAACAGAAGGATTCCTTTGCGGTTACTAGCTACAAAACAGCAGTATTAATTTTGCTTCCAAATCACTACAAATTCACTTCATGTCACACAAATAATAAGAACAGTTGTTTAACACTACTAAAGACAATATGGGGTAATATTTATCAAGGTCAATACAAGAAGTTCTTATTTTCGTGATCAGATTTGTTTTTCTTTTGTGCACAGTGCTGAACAAGGCATGAACCCCAAACAGGGGTGCAGTATATAAATTTGAAAGCTATGCATTCCCCTAGTTGGATTGAGGTCCTAAAGAGCTTACAGCTTAAAAGGGAGAAGGGCAAATAAAAACAAAAAGGGGAGGGAAACAAAGGCATACTGCTGAACTATTCTTTTTTCAAGTAGCCATACTTTACAGCATGGTATTGCAGTATAATTACTGCCTTTTATCACAGTTGTCAGAGGTTCCAAGTTCACAGTACCTAAAATGCAGATGCTCAATAAATGCTAGTGCACAGTATATAGAATTTATTGGTAAATTAAAACTGAAATTTATTAATATATAAATTGATGAGTGCTCAGAAAAAAAAAATCAAAAAGGAGCTTAAAAGCCGTAAACTGATAATTTCATTGGTTTTTCTATCTTGCACTGTTGGTTAAAGCCATGTAAATCTAATATACCATTCTCTATGCGGTTTTCTATTTAGAACACCTTATACTTGCTGCTGTTTGCTTATACTTGGACACAATAGGCTAAAACTAAAATGTATGGGTTTATATATATTAGTAGGTCAAATCAACTGGTTTTGGTGTATTTTATGTCTCTTAAAGATGTTTAGCTAGTCATCTGAATGTGTTTCTAAATTCAGAATGACTTTTACAAAGATCTTTCTGGATATAAATATCCTGGAATCTTGCTCCAATCAGCATAATGTATTTAGTATAACCAGCATGGGGGTCAGTGACCTCATGGAGGTAAAGTGTTAATTTTATTAACATAACTAGAGATATGAGGTGTTATTAAACCATCTAGGGAGAGGTTCTAAAGCAGCATTATATGTGGGCCATATTTTGAACTAGTCCTCTTCCCAGTCCATAATGTGAATTTGTCTTCAAATGTGTCTCCTGTACACAACAGAGTCCTGACCAGAGGAGCTGGCTTTTATGTATTTTGCCATACATTGAACACTCTTCACCGCACTGCCCTCAAAAGAAACCCCATACTGGTTTTACTAAACAGATTATACTGACTAGAGCAGGATTCCAGGGTATTTAATTCCGGAAAGAGTAATTCTTCTATATCTTCAAGAGAAAAAAAATATACAGCAAGTCCATTTTATTTGACTCATTACTATAGATATAGCATCACTTGAAAAACTTAGATCCTTCACATATTAAATTTGGGGCAATATTTCAAACCTGCTATGAAGTATATCAAATGTTTTATTGAAGGGTATGTTCTATATTTTGTATGTAGTTATCAAATAATTTTTACTTATACATGATTAATGAGTATAAATCAAATGAAGACTATATACTGAGCATTTGAACTTTAGGTACTGTGAACTTCTTGGAACCAAAGGCTGTTTATTCTCTACAAAAACTACAACTATTTTGACAAAATTGTTCAAGTGCTTGAGAATAATAACACATTTTGTCAGATGTTTCCCCCTTCAACTCAAAAATGTAAAAAAATCTGCCAACATATGTGTGTCTTCTGTTTAAGCAAAAACATGGTTATAGTATTGGAATTCAGTTGGTTCTTTGATAACACTGCTTCACTTTTTGTTTTGCTTTTATAAAGACTGTAGGGAAAACAAACACATTCATTTTAGACACTCTGTGGGGGTAGGAAGCTGTATAACTGTTTCACTACACCAAATACAAAGAGTTGCCTAGAAGACACTGGAGCAGGGGAAGAATGAAGCTTCCTGATTGTTTGACCTGTATGAATAACAATTAGGGGGATTTCAATGGCATCAAAGAAAGCAGGGTTAAGTGAAGGGAGGATTGAAATATTTGGACAAGAATAGCATGAAAAAGGAAAACA
>CM044435.1:24503893-24535696 GCA_024363595.1 Xenopus borealis | reverse complement strand
GAATGCAAATATTCTTGCTTTTACTTTCCTGTTGCTGTATTGGTTTCTCTTTAAGGAAGTCTGAAGCGTAAAGGGATTCTGATTTTAAGGTTTACTTTTTATTTTAAAAATATATTGTTCACATTGCAAATCACTCTACCATTTAAAATGTTATTCTTGAACCAGCTACAGTATGTATTTATTTAGCTGTAATATTGGTGTGCAGGCAGCCATCTCAGTGCATTGTACCTGATTCTGAGCTTTGAAAAGGAGCCAGCACTTCAGAATGTTACTCCTTTGAGATGGCTATTGTTTCTCCCCTTCTCATTGTACTTCAATACGACCCACCTAATGGTAGACAGAATAGCACCCAAGCAGGAAAGAGGATATCATGTCTAACCT
The DNA here is from genome assembly GCA_024363595.1 of Xenopus borealis. NCBI lineage: Eukaryota > Metazoa > Chordata > Amphibia > Anura > Pipidae > Xenopus > Xenopus borealis. Next base: position 24,535,315 of record CM044435.1, on the reverse strand, counting down.
CATGCCAGATATCAAAATTAAATAGAAAAAAAATCAGTTTGCTCTATTTAAAAATAGATCTTAGTGTAGAGATCATCACTATTAACTGATGTGTTTTGGAAAAAAAAAACATTTTCCGCAACAGTTTCCCTTTAACACTGGACTAGACAGCAGTAGGCAACCGTAATGGAGCTAGTCATTCGGATCCCTGTAGATCTGAAGGATTACAGGATCATCCAATTGTTGATCTTCCTGACAGGCAGTGAGCTATAAGAATTTTTTTTTTTGCAGTATTTGTTTTTTGCCATTTACAGGAATGTTTATTAAATATAATTATCACCTCTGTGTGTAGATGCAGATAATTCTAAAATTCCATAATACCATTTAAAATGAGGTCAAAACTTTTCTTCAAATTTAATTCTGTTGGCCCCATACATGAGTACCACACAAAATCATTAAATATGTGTTCTTCATCATTACAAGTTTAAATATCAGAGATCATCTTTGTCACTGAATTTTGCATGAGATGTGCAAATGTCACTTGAAGGAAGAACTAAGTGTATATAATACAAAACTTCAAAAATCATGACAACAACTCAAGCAGAAGCAAAGATTTTCATCCATACAAAAAATGCCGCAGCCCCTCTCACCATAAATCCCTTGTAGGCTAGAAGCAGTGGACCATGTACTTACTAATTTACAGTACAAAGGGGGTTATGCAAGTGTTTTTTTTTTTCTCTTTTTTTGTCTCTTAAGAATGTCTTTGCTCTTTAAACTAAGAACATTTAGGGAAGTGTAAGTATTATGGAAGGGCTACTTTTTTAGTTTTATTATTAGGTACCAGGGTGATGGCAAGTTAACAACATATGGACTTAGTATGAAGAGTGACACCCATATAAATTAGCATTCAAGTGGTGGTTCACATTTAAGTTAACTTTTAGTATGTCATAGAATGGTGAAATTCTAGGCAACTTTTGATTTGGCCTTGGTTTTTTCATTTTTTTTTTATTTTTATTTTTTTTTTAGAGATTTTGAATTATGTGCCTTTTCTTCTGACTCTTTCCAGTTTTCAAATGGGATTCACTGACCCCCATATAAAAACAAAAGCTCTGTAAGGCTACAAGTGCTAATTTTTATTAGTCATTTTTATTCAGTCTCTCTTCTATTCAAATTCCAGTCTCTTATTCAAACTATTGTCTAGTTGCTATGCTAATTTGGAACATAGCAACCAGATGACTGGCATTTCAAACTGAAGAACTACTAAACAAAAAGCTAAATAACAAAAAATAAAACATTGAAAAATGAATATCACTCTTTACATCATCATTAATTTAAAGGTGAACAACCATTTTAACCATTAACAAGTATGTGATCTTCCTAATCTAATTGGCTATACAGCCTTACTTGAGAAAGTCAGGTTTCTCAACATTTTGCTTTAATTCATTAATTCCCTGTAAGCTCTTTACTATTCTTGATTATTACTTTAAAAAGCCAAAGTGGCTGATTTATCAAGACTTATATATAATAGTATATAAATATACTATTTATATTGCAAGTGATAACTGGTGAACACAATTCTGAATAGCCGTTGCCTCTTATTCACAAATTAGTTTTGAATTTGCCAAATTATTTAAACATACTTTATTTGAAAAATGACCAGAGAAGAGCTTTGCATTGGATGGATGGGGCTAGTTTTCATTGAAAGTGGTATCTGTCTGGCTGTATAAATTCTCTACTGTGTATTACTCAATCCTATTTTTAAAAATAATATCCATTTTCTCTATAATATTATTACATTACCTTGTGCTTAATCCCAACTAAGATATAAGTACTCTTTATTGGAGGTAAAACAATCTTATTAGCTTTGTTTAATGTTTACATTTTTTTAGTAGACAAAGTATGGAGATCCAAATTATTTAAGGATCCCTTATCTGGAAAAATCTTGAAAAGCATTTACCGCATATCCCTTAAAAATATACCTTTTATTATCAAAATGTTAAGATCAAAGATTGCGTCATTGCCTAATGTGTTTCGGACTATACTAGTCTTTAATCATAGGCTATGATTAAGGACTAGTGTAGTCCGAATTGCTTTCAGACACTTTCCAAACTGTTTGTGAGTCTCTCAATTTGTGGTGTTTATTCTATGCTGCCTTTTCAGTGGTGGCATTTTAGGCAGCTTTGGGTTGGTAGAAGCATACATTCTTCTCTTTGTGCATGAAGTGTGAATAGTGTAAGAGCCTCCTGAATGCAATGCAACAGACAGCCATGAGATCACAGAGCTGGAGCACAGGTCATCACTCATTTAAAATTAAAGTTATGGACCAAATCTTGGGCAGAACTAAGCAGCCACTGTCACAGTATGTGACATAAAAGAAATGCATGTCATACTAATAAACTGTACTGTAGCACTCTGTAGAAATCACTGTCATTGCAACATGATATACTTCTGTTGATGAAAGATTTGCCGTGGATGCCAACATAGGTCTATGGCTTTAAAATTTAACTTGCTCTTTTGAACCACATTAATTTATGTTCAACATTATTGACAGACTAAGCATCTTATATTCCTATAAATTAGGTAGGAGTATGAATATATGTGAAAGTACTTTGGCTATTAGGCTATAAATACTATCTCTCCGCTAACTGAATAGAATGCTTCTGTATATCACACCATTCATCAAAACAGTAGTGTGCCAGCACCCTTGTTTTACCAATCTCATATTTTTGTAAATCCAGAAATAAATAAGGAACAAATGAGAGACAATTTGTATTCTAATATATAATTTCTTTACACTAACTGTGTGTGGTTGACTAGAAGAGTAATAAAGTACAACAAATGGGAGACAAGACTCCAGTCTTTTCAGAGCAGAGAGCAGTGAGGCTGCAAAAATAGAAATAGGTTTTTCATTACTCAGGGGGATTATGTTCAATCTTCATACTATACCACCTGTTAGCCAAGAGCAGCTGCACATTTACCTTCAGCTCCATCAAGAAACAGCATAAACATAAAGGAAAAGTATGCATTTACTGCTTTCAGGGAGTGTCTTCTCCTGTCCAAAGATTTCAGTTCATAAGTGTGTCAGTGGATTCTCTAAGTTAATATAGTTTGCTTAAAACTATATGAACTTAGAGAATCTATATAGTTTGCTTAAAATACTTACCTATAATTTGGTAATTCAGAAGAAATAGAAATGTATTATAGGTACACTATTTGGGGGATATGTTGAATGTATTGGATCAAAAATGTTCAAATCAAAAGTCCCAAGGTTCAGGTAAATTTCCACTCCTTCTCTGACTTGGACTTGTATCCCTTCAAGTCCAAAAATGTAAATCTAAAAAACAAAGCCAGCACCTAAGGGACAGGAATAGACAAAAAGAAAAAATATATAGAGTATATTGTTTGACAAAACACACCCCCTATAGTGCTGTTTAAGGGTTAATGATTGCACCATTCTGTGTGATCAACCCCTTCCAGTTCTTTACCACCACCAACAGGGAGTCATTATAATGGAAATAATTTTCTTTAGAAATCCTATTTCAATGCAGATGGGTACTCACAAATGTGTACTTATTCAACTTGCATATAAGAAAGATTTTCCAGGCACTGCTCTCCTTTAGAACATAGATCAGCAGCTCCGGCTTTCCACAAGGTTCTCTCACTCCTATACTATGGGGCAGATTTATCAAATTCACATGAAGGATTCGAAATTCGATCAAATATTCAAAAAGATTTGAATTTTAATTTCAAATGTGCAAATGAGGCAAATTCGACCATCGAATTTTTAATATTCAACCGATTTGAATATTGAAATTTAATTAGAATATTCAAATTTAATTGTATTTGAATATTTGAATATTCGATGGATGAATTACTTCCCCTTTAAAAAATCATTCTGTAGGCCAGTTCGCCAGATTGAACCTACCAAATTGCCTTAAAACCCTATGGGAAGCTCCCATAGGTGTTTTAAAGTTTTTTTGATTGAATAGGAAAAATTTGATCGAAGTGTTTAAATCTTTCTAATGTTCAAATAGCGGTAAAATCCTACGACTTTGAAGGATTTTACTTCCCACTATTCACATGGTCGAATTTCGAATTTTTTTCCATTTGAAATTCATCTGAAGCAGCCAATGCATGAAATTCTTTAGGAGGGAGGAGCTTGGGGATCATGTGGTATTGGAATGCATTACTGTCATTGGGTGTGACATTAATTTCATTTAATTTAAAACACTGAACTTGCTTGTATACAATGAATGTATGTATGTGTAAATTGATTATATTTCGTTATATAACTCTAAATACCTTACTAAACTCACATAAACCAAAGTTTAGTCTTTGATATCTAGAAAAATGGATTTACTTCAGTATTATTATAACACACTTCTTATATACGGACTATAGATAGAGGAAAATTGTTATTAAAGTGGACCCGTCACCCACACACAAAAATCTGTATAATAAAAGTCCTTTTCAAATTAAACATGAAATCCAATTTAAAAATTTTATTAAAGCATTCATAGCTGTTTTAAGCTCATTTAAAAATCTCAGCTGTCAATCAAATATTGTCTGCCACTCCTCTATGCCTTAGGCATAGAGGCGGGGCAGATAATTACTTTCACTTTCCATTCAGCACTTCCTAGATGTCACTGCTCTCCCCACACATTCCCCCAGTTCTCTTAACCATTTTACTGTGTAGCCAGGACATGGGGATAGACATCGGGTCCCCCATTCTGGTGCACAAACAAGATTCTAAGATGATACAAGACTTGCCTTAATAACAGTGTCCACAAAATGGCTCCTGCCTGCTTGCTATAATTATGAATTCCCAGACTGAAGAAAACAAGATTCAAATAATTTCTATAGTGTAATTAAAGTTAATTTTGCTTGACTAATGTGATAAAATATGATTTTGAATATTTTTTTGGGGTGACGGGTCCACTTTAATGCAACAGTTATCCAGTTATGACTTATACATATCTTAATGCCAGTGTATGTTTTTTTCTTAGTAGGAAATCACCTAGCTGCTATTAATAGTTTTTAAAGTAGAATCTTAAATAGACCTTTGATGGACAATATATGTTATTGCACTGCCATAAAATGGTCCAATGGATTAACTATAAGTCAGTAATGAATATTTAATAGGGAGCAAAGCATGTATTTAGTTTAAGGGGGATCAGTGCACATAACATTTAACTTGACGGTAAGCATCTGCAATCCCTCTCTGTGCACCTATGGCAGCTGTCACTGTCAATGCTCATACAAAACCAACAGAAAGGGAATCAAGGGTAATGCATTCTCCATAAGATAAACTCATAATTCCACTGGAAGCAGACATATCTTCTGCAATGTAAAATTGCATGTACTTCAGACTTAAACATAGAACGCTTCCATCCACTGTTTATTACCCATATGGTCAATTCAAATAAAAAGCTGGCCTTGTAAGGTGAAATCACTATTACAACACCAAATTGAATATTTAATATAAAAGAATTTAAAGTGAAGCTGGCCACAAACAGGAATATTTACCTAGTCGACTCAGATCGGCCCTTCAGCAGTCAGCCAAATGACCAGACCCATGCAACCCATATGACTAATAAACACTAGTACATTACTGTATATTTTCTTCATGTCAGGTTAATTTGAACAGCTATGCTTGATTACATTTTCTGGTTACATTCTTAAGAAAAGCACATTCTGGTAGTCAATGTAGTCAGATTCCCCACATTAACCCGAAAAAGGCAATGCCAGAAGTATAAGAGTAGATTTACATTTTCCAGAAGGTACCATTAATGGTTAAAGAACCCTGGAAGACAGCTGGTAGGGACTACACTTCTGTATAAGAGGGGAACCCCTGCCAACCCCAGTTTTCACTGATGACTTTTTAGGGCACTTTCTATGGAAACTTTTTGGAACTTTCTATGGTGAAATACACGGGAAGCCTACATACTTCAGAGATATAAGGATGTACAGATAATGAGGAGTCAAATTCATATTTAAGGTCAGACCAAGCTCAGGAGAAGCAGCTTGGATCAAGCTTCAAACTTAGAATTCCAAACAATATACAGGCTTGAACAGGACTAGAAGCCAGCTTGGGAAAGAAACAGAAAGTGACATAGATTGTACTGGGAAAAGGAAACAATGACAACATAAACCCAGAGATGCACAAGGGAAGCAAAATATGGGAAAGCATGCATGTTGCAGAGCAGTGAAGTAGACCTGCCAAGCCAGTGGCTCATGATCAACATGTTCTTCACCAACCCCTTATTGCTCCCAGTGGCCTCAAAGAAGATGCTTTTTTTAATTCTGGGCTTGAAGGCAAGTTTTGATTGCATAAAAAAAACAGATGGATTGCCAAACAGAGTCTTCTGCAAGCTGAGAGTTCACGGAGTGGCTACCAAATAGCTAATCACAGGCCTTATTTTTCATCCCCAGGGACATTTCATGCTTGTGTTGCTCCATAACTGTTTTTACATTTGAAGCAGCTTATCATACCAAAATGTTGGGAACCCCTGATCTAAGGTAAAGAGGATGCACCAGACCAGTGGAGAAAATTACAGTATTTTCCAGACCTGTTACTCCTTTGGCTGTTAAAACTTATTTCATGGGTCGCAATGTCCATTGTTTATGATATAAATGTAAATGTTAGTAGTTGTTAATAGCTATAGCTTTAATATAGTGTGCATATTTCTATGAACAAAATATTTAAGACTGATGCTAACTCCCCCACTGACAGGTAACTTGATGTTAATTTCAGGGCAGCAAAGCACATCATTTTAATATTGTGACATCTAACCTTTTTGTCCTTCACAAATTGTAATTTGTTGTTAGTGATGGGCGAATCTCCTGCGATTCGCTTCACCGAAAAATTAGATAATTTCTAGAGAAATTCTAGAAACTCGTTTTTCCGGCGAAATTTCGCTGGTGATTCGCAAATTTATTCGCCAGCGGCGAATCGCGGGTATTCACCACGAATTCGACCCTGGCGAATAAATTCGCCCATCACTATTTGTTGTAGGTTAAATGGTGTGTTAATGGTGGGTTCAAAGTTCCTGTTTTAATTAAAACATAACACCCAAATGCCCTCATCAAGTTCATATTTATTTATTAGAATAACAAAATTTGCATTTAAAAGTTGTATTGCAGAAAATGAGACAATAACACAAGTTCATGTTTGACATTGTTCATGTGCAGCCTATGTTCAAAGTCATCCCAAACTGGTAAGAAATGATGACACAGTTCACTACAAGCCAGAAGCTGCCAAGGATAAAATAGAGATTTGTTGTTTAAGATTGGCTAAGTAATTATAAATAGTGTCATCACATGTTTTCATTGACAGGGAATTTTCTAAAGTTCTTCTTAAAAGCCTTGGACTTGGACCCTATTGACCTAGTCATCTGATAGATGACTACTCATTTGTTAAAGCTTTCTCAAAACGGAGCTAGACAATTGTGCTCAGTGTTAACCTTAAACTTGCATGTTCAAGCATTGCAGTTCTTACTGGTGGACTAAAATCTTGCAGGAGGAAAATGTGATGGTTGCACTTGATGCTACTCTGCTTATAATATGATAACTATATATTGCAGTCTTTATTCAAGATGTATTGATTAATTGTTAAAACAGAGGAAAATACATGATTAGTAGGTAGTGTATACGCAGACAAGTCATAGTTAACTTTGTAGGCAAGCAATAGAAATGCTTTCCAGGGATTGAAGGCTTTCACAGATGGGCAGTCATTCAATGTTCAAATAGGCAGGTTACTACACAACTGCATTTCCCTGCATCTTAAAGCACTGCCCATCATGCCATCTACAAGCTTAAGATTTGTGAACTGACCTGAATATGTGAGATTAGTAACAGGGTGCAGTGATAATTCAGGAACTGGTCTGACAACAAATTCATGTAGACTTTGCAATATATACATATATATATAATAATGTAACTGATGCTTGAACATTATCCTGAAGAATTTGTGGATATTGGGTTGAATTCATCCTACCCGCAACCTTAACAAGGGCACCAGTCCCTAAACTAACACACAGTCCCATAGCATGGTGGAACCTCCACCAAATTTTACAGTAGGTAGCAGGTGTTTTTCTTGGAATGTGGTGTCCTTCTTCCGCTATGCAAATCGATTTTTGTTACGTCCAAATAACTAATTTTTGTCAGTAGTCCAAAGCACTTTATTTAGACAAGCCACAGTCATTTTTGAACAAACTTTTGCATACAAGTGACTCTGTTTGTGGAATGAGTGCAGAAAGGGCTTCTTTCTCATTACCCTGCCATACATATGTTCTTTGTGCAAATTGCACTGAATTGTAGAGTGATGTATAGATACACCATCTGCAGCAAGATGTTCTTGCAGGTCTTTGGAGGTGATCTCTGGGTTGTCTGTAACCATTCTCAAAATCCTCTGCATATACCACTCCTGTATTTTTCTTGGCCTGCCAGACCTGAGTTTTACAGCAACTGTGCCTGTTGCTTTCCTGATTACATTACTTACAGTTGAAACTGACAGTTTAAACCTCTGAGATAGCTTTGTGTTCAAATCTTTTGAGAGTTGATTTGAGTATTACATGCTGTCACTCTTCAAAGAAGAGTCAAACACAAGCAGAACTTGCAATTGAACACACCTGCCATGAAGTTCAAGGCTTAATGAGCTAATCCAACCAATTTGGTGTTGCCAGTAATCATTATTGAGCAGTTACATGTATTCAAGTTAGCAAAATAAAGCTACCAACATTTTACACAGCCAGTTTTCACATTAGATTTAATTTTATACAACTGAATACTGCTTCACTAAAAATCATTGTTCAGAAAACACCCCAGTACTCAGATGTTCCTGCAAAATGAAAGTAATGACATCTTTTTGTTAAAAGTGGACTAAATTATTATGCAGGCTGTGAGGGGTTCCCAAACTTTTTCATTTGACTGTACGTAAACATAGAACTGTAGTGTCTGCTTATTCATTCTCCTTCACTATATTTCATTCTTACTAATGCTTATGGTGTGATTCACCCTCACACTTTCATCCTGCTGCAAACAAGCCAGCCATGCTGCCATGTCAGAAGGTCATTGCAAATTGCTGTAATCAGCCAATTAGAGCAAGGGAAATCTGTCAGTGAGTGACAACAAGTGAACTGTATGTTAGTTGCAGTTGGTTAGGTTGAGAAATTCACAAAACATCTATACTTTTCAATAAGAAAATGTAAAAAGCAAGATTTATTAAACATTTTTCAAAAAGTACCTGGAGTTATAATGTAATTAACAGGGTTGCCGCCTGTATGTTGACGAGGCAAGTTGTTTAACAAATGGTTTTGCTATTTCTGGAAGCTGTGTCATTTAACAGCATAAATCAAAATCTGGCGCTCTTCTATAACAGCCCTAGGGAAAATATTTCCTGGATGAATCCAATGAGAAACAGGAGATGCTTCATTTATTGTCTTATCTTCAGCGCAAGTGAAATTTGGCATTTTTTGGTTGCTGCCCAATAAAAAGAAAGCGGACAGAACAATATTAACTGCAACTAGTAATTTATAAGGAATAAACCTTGAATAACCCCCCCCCCTTTTTAATATTGTTTAAGCACAATCATTTCTACTTATTTTCTCATTTTGCTGATACCGGGGAAAAATGGAACATTATCGTTCTCTTTTAGACCATTGCTTTTCTTGATCAATGCAGATTTTTAACAGTTCCAAATCACTCCCCATGACTTTATTCACTGCTGCAGTTTCTTTACTCATTTTATTAAATATTAAAATATCTGTAATAAAAACCTCTTCCTTAAAGAAAGGAAATTATTTTTTCTCAACTGGAAGCTGCTTTGATAGAAATTAAACCTGCAGCCCTGCTGTGCTGGGGAAAGCCCAAATCATAACAGTAAGAAGGTCGCCCACAATGACAAACACACACTGGCTTATAAATCTAGAATGACTGTGCAAAGTGCTGGTGAGGAAAAATAAATGGCACAATGAGCAAATTAAAGAGCTTTAGAACCAATGGACCATTTCTTGGCTTTAATTGTCTGTGATAGTAGGCCCAATTTATTAATTTACAAACCAAATATCTCAATTAGCAATATTTATTCAGTTTTGTTAGATCCCAGCAGACTTCAGAATAAATTGTAAAGTTTAATAGAAAGATATAGTTAGTTATTATTGCATTGGTGCTTGAAGAGTATTGGAAATAACATACTATGGCCTATTGGCATTTTGAAGACACACTTATCACTCTGAATTAGCACTGAAGTGTTAAAGCTTTTGCACTGAAAGCAATCATTGCCAATATTAATAAATGAAATGCAGATAGATACTAGGTCTTAAAATTCTCCACACATAGGTAAAAAAAAAATTCAGTGGTTAGGACATGAACTTTGCATAGCTAAGGTCCTAACTTCAATTCCAGTCTGGATGCTGACTGCAAATATTATACCACTGCAACAAAGCAGCAAAAGACAAAGTATACGTACTGAATATGCGTGGTAGAAAGAAAGGCCTTACTGTTTGCTAAAAAGATCATTTGTTGTGGGTTTGTTATGTAATCTACAATTTGGTGAATATCCAAATTGGATATCAATATGTATAAATTGTAGAAACAAGGTGATCTCTTCCAGAACCTTCTCCTCTTGCACACTGCTCGTAACTTGCCCATCATAAGCAATTATTATTTTGTTAAAAAAAATTATACCCTGTGGCTTTGTGCTTTTGTATGGTCACATAACATATAATATCTTTAGAAATTACAGTTTGGGGTATATTCACTATATAATACACAAAAGGCATGTAAATTATATGCTTATAAATGGTGCTTAGCCATGTCATCAGTTTAGCAGTGTCCTTTCTGTCACATATATACTCATTCTATAAAACCATGAATCTCATGAAATCTATTAAAAATATGAACTAAAAAAGCAGGAACAGGAAAAGTCACAGAAAAGACTTTTCGAAATTGTTGTACAAAAGTCAGAAACATCCAAAAAACCTTTAAAAACAAAATATCTTCCAGTTGTAAAAGGTACATCTGCCATTCAATTCTACATGTCTTGACAGATTTTAGTTGGAGTATTTTTGTATTCGGAAAAGCCAACATTTTGTTGCATAATAAATCCTGACCCCCAGATTTTTGGGGTCAAAAAGCCTGATCTGAAAATGTTGAGCAATAGTTAGCCACATAATATTATTATATTTTAAAAATATGGGATACTTTATTTACTATATCCCCTAGACCTTTTGCAAATCTGTAATATGAGTTATAAGAATGGAAGTGAGTACAGTACATTTATTTGGAATCGCTTGAGCAAGCATTATTTAGTGGTGAATGTTCTAATAAACTCTGTTGGTCTAATATACAGTTCTCTCAATGTTAAAATTTTCTAATAGAAATAAAGGAGTCATGTTGCTACAGTAATGAAATGGATACTCAGGATTTAACCAGAATGGTGCATGCACCTAATTTCTTTCCTTTTCTCTTCCTATGTTTTCACCAAAATTATATCAGATAATGTAGTACCTTATGTCAGTCAGGGTATTAAACTTTTTTTTTCCCCTTGTTAAAAATACTAGATGTATAATTAACAAAGAAAATACTCTTTATGTTGCCTAATCAGTGTTCTGCATGTATTAATTACCAAGTGGTAATTAAGTGTAATATAAAAATCAGGTTATGTCTGCTTAACATTTCTATTATGACTTTAGCTTTGTGTCCAGAACACATTAGTATAATGTATGAATGGCTTTGCAAATGAACCTGTGCTCGCTTAATTTCACTTGCATATTTACGTTTAGATGTTTTAAAGAGCTTATCAGTTGCTAAGATACAGAATTGCAACATGGCAATAGGTGAATGATAATGTTTTATTTATTTATTTTTCCCCCTTTTATGTTTTGTTTTTCATTCGGACAGATTATTTAGAATGGTTTCTGAGTTCGGATGCTTAATTCTTGCGGATTAGCCGGTGACATTTTCATAAATAATAACACAAATCATGTTCTTATCCACCTTCAATGAAAGACCATGATAAATGGAGAGCTCACCCAGAAATAGAAAAGGTGGAAATTAAGAAATGGAACATATAAAAAGTAAATGTATCAAAAGAAATATCCAGCTAAACTTGCCTTAACTTGCCTGTTCTATAAAAACCATGTATTCCAATGGATAGCAGATTTTATTTTTTTTATTTAGAGATTTTTGAAATCACAACAAAACTCACTTTCTCTAAATCCATAAATGTCATGGAATATAGTAAAAAAAAGAATAAATAAAAAAAAAACCCTGAACCTTGTTCTAAAAAATCTGAATACCTCTAAAACTTAGAGATTTTTGGAAATTCAAAGAGGAAAAAAAGAGTCCAATAGGATCAGCACAGCACCCATTGACTTCTATAGGACCTTGAAAGCTTAAACCTGGCGAACTTTTATATTAGAGGTTTTCGTGGAAAAAATGTAACCCCAATTGTTGGTAAATTGACACTATAGTATTTGTGGTTGGTGGAGGAATGCAATATTTTGTCCATTGTTTTTTTCAGCCAATAGTCATTATAAGCACTAGAAAAATCAATTAACCATTGGCATAGTTATGCTTGAAAGGGGAAAAGTTCTGGTTCATCTATCATTTATTTTCATTTGATCACAACAGAAACTAGTGGAGCCATAGGAACTGGCGCATGTCAAGGCATCCTAGTGTCTTGCAGACCAATCATTCCAATTAGGTTTACAGGTTGTCAATCAGCATCTAGTCTAAATAGCCAAGGAAAGGATATCATAAAGAGAACAATATTGTCAGAGTAAGGAAGGCAGTCGAAGATTCCTGGGGTTTTTAGACAATAGTAACAGCTTGGTTTCGTATCTATAGTTATGAAAGTCTATAACATTTTAATAATGGGATAGAATTTTGAGATGCTAACATTCTTTAACTAGCCCAAGGAAAGGCCTGGTTATAAAAGCCACTGTTTCCATATCCTAACAGTATATGTACATTGATTTATATGAATGCATTGTATTGCTTCATAAAATATAACCTTTTATTGGAGGATATTTACCTTTACAATATACACATGGAAGAGGCTTAACATGTCAGTGACATCATAAAATGTAAGTGTTTTATTTAAGGAGTATTTACAATATTTACATATTTTTTAAAAAGTAACTATTTGCAAAAAGAGTTATGGGCGCAACAGTCGTATTTAATAGGTTTAGACTTCCTCCTAGGTGTATTAAAAGATGATTTTTAACACACCTAGGAGGAAGTCTAAACCTATTAAGTGATGATTAATTTATCACTACTCAAGAACTAAAACCATTGTATTATAAACTGTGTATCTGTTACCCACAATGCTAATAAAATGTGGGCCCCTCAGCCTACTTGGATTTTCAATAGAAGCCTTAAGGGTATAGTATAGAGTATTCACTTAAACTAGTGTTTGAAGCAAACACAGTAATTCTTACATGTGCCAGGGTAACAGTAAATTACATTAAATGCATCAATTAATCTGTATTAAAAGGGGTTACTCATGGTAAGACCTTCCAGGAATAGCACTGAGCAAAATTTTTCTCATGGTATGGATTTGTGGTGAAATTTAGCATTTCACCATTTTCAGATATTTTTTATTGTTATTTATAATATTTTTATATGGGTTTAACATCATACTTTGTATGTGTCCACAATTACATTGGATTTCTTGAAAGAATTGTGGGTAAACATATGGCAGATTGAAACTGGATTTATTGGTCCTTGCACCTGCTTAAATTAGTCCTACAATGTATCAGTCATATACGACACATTTGCTAGGTTAAGCTGTTTATTAGGAATTGCTGGTTTAGAATGAATCTGGAGATTTGGCAATACAGTTTTATGTTTAGTGTGCTGAACAGCAGGTCTTTCTTCTATATTCAAGCAGAACTATTTCTAGACACCTCCTGGAGAGCCTGGAATTAATCCTTACATTAAATGGAAATCTGTCTTCAAACTAGCACTCAACATGGGATAAAAAGGGAAAGAAATGGAGCATTTAGATGCTGGATATGGCTTAGTGTGCAATCTCTCCACTGAACTTATGTGCCCTCTGGATTCAAACAGATCAAGAAAGCAAGCTAAGGGTTCAGGTCATGCTCACCTCCAAATCCTGCTGATCTGTTCAATTAGATTTGCAAAATATTGCGTCTAAGGTTGGGAAAGTGAATATAACCTCAGAACCAATAGTGGTTTATTGTCTACCTTAACAATGAATAGTATTTGTACAGTAGCATGCATGTGGGAAATCAGACATTTTTTGTCAATGTACCATTGGTGCAAACATTATTCATTATACAGAAATGTAACAACCTACAGCTTGTTCTGCAAATAAACCAAATAATAAAAGGAAATACAGTGTTTGTGAATTCTCTTCATTGCCAGTGGAAAAAGGAAAATAAATTGTCAAATCCTATTAGTAAGCAGCAATATATATTACAGAGGTTACAAGAAATGATGGACAAGATGGACCAGCTTTACCCCCCTCCCCTGCCTCCAGGAACAACAAATATAGCAAGTACAGTGTTAAAGCCAGGTGCACCTGTAGGTTGATGTATGCATTTCCATTGATCGAAGCAGGATTGATGGCTTTGACTGACTTGACCTCTCGGAGATTGAAGTCATCACGATTGACTATCTAATATCAAGTGGGGAAGATTTCATTGAAGCTTAAATTGAAATGATTGAGTGAAAGGAAACCATAAAACTGAATGTACCACAATCAATCCTGCTAGCATATGGCTTTTCTACAAATTTTGATTGCTTCCCAAAAAAAAAATTATAAAAAAAGCCCACAGAGTTAGGCCCTAGGTAAGCAACACGGTGCTGGTTTGGAATAGAAATAATTCAGCCTTAGGCAAACACCTTGTTTTGCTCATGAGCACAGCTGAAATTTGCATGGTGATTTTCTCACTAAAAAGTAATGTTAGTCATCAAATTATGAATCAGTCCCTCGGTGCTATCAGCCTACTCGCGTACACAGAAACTGACTTTTTATTGCTTTAAAAATTGACTACGGAGTTCTCATATTCCTTTCCATTACATTTTGCAAATAACCTCGTTTTACGGTGCTTCACACTTTTTTTTTTTTTTTAATAGCTCCCTAATCTAGCAATGATGTGATTTAATGGCGGAACATATTATTAACCCTGCAAGTACTAGGCCAGGGTATCCAGCAATTAGGAGAATTATGGTTATCCCTACATGCCATATACCTAATTATCCCCAAGGGCATGCAGAGGTCTGAGAAATGTTTAATTGAGAAATGCAATGTAGAAGATGGACTTCCCAACAGTAGAATTTTTCTCTGGGTGCCAGCGAAAAAAAAAAAAAAAAAAAAGAGTGAGAGTTTTTAAAGCAGCAGGTATTAATGCTGCTATCTGGGGAGATTATACCAGGATCTTTTAAAGTGTTTGCAAGTGTAATTTCCATATTTAACTATTTTAAGTTTTTAATTAGCTCCGTGTGACAAATTAGGGTTCGTGCTGAGCGCAGCCATCAGTGAATGCACTGGTTTCCTTGCTTTCCTCTCAGGACAATTAAACAGAAAAGAGTTGATGCAACAGGAAAATGGGATCATGCACAAGTGGTGTGCTCCACGTCAAAGTGACGGTGACACTGCGGCTCCTGCTGATAAAGGAAAGATACATTTGGAAGGAGAGGTCAGCAGAAATTAGCACTTCCATTGACTGCAGGCTGGGAAAGTGCTGCTAAATCATTGTCAATGGTCTGATCACCATTTGTGTTCACTGAAATTCAGATGTGCTCAGCCACTGCAGAATATACAATCTAAGCTGACACTTAGTTTGCAGAAAACCACATTACACACTGCCGCCCTCACATAAACAATGCGGCTTTTCGCTGCTTATTTCTCCTACAGAAAGCAAAAGTGATTCAATCACTGCAACCATCTGCTTCAGTGGTACCGAACACAGGCTCCAAGGCACCACAGCCAAAAAGTGCAGCATCCAACATCTCCTGAATATGTGCATCCTAGCCAGGCCTGATTAATGCAATTACAAGCTAAAAATGTGTGTTTTGGCAATTGACTTCTGCCATGTGATCCCTTCTTGGACAGATTTATGCTGGAATGAAGTTGCCTCACACAGCAAAGTCAAGTCAGGCAGTTATTTCTAATTCTGTTCCTAATATGAATTAATATGCAGGTATGGGATCCGTTAGCCGGAAACACCTTATCCAGAAAGTTCTATATTACAAGTATTACATAGACTACATTTTAAGCAAGTACTTCTAATTTTTAAAAGATTTTTCCTTTTTCTTTGTAATAATAAAATAGTAGCTTGTACTTGACAGTGTATAAATGGGAACTCAAGGGCCTGTGCCTATGGTGACAGCTTTTTGGAGGCCCTCAAGTGCCTAAATAACTAAAATAATTTATTTGGGGGCGTAAGGCCTAGGGTGGCACTGGACCTGAATACAGCCCTGGTACCAAGCATTCTGAATAATAGATCTAGTGATGTGATAGATCTAGTGATACATTTGTCAAGTATTAAGTTGTGGCTAGTGATGGGCGAATCGGCTGATTATTCAAATTTGAGTTTTTAAACGGCCAGAGTCTGATAAATCTTGAAAATCTAATTAAAAATTTTTGAAAAACTCAAATTGAATTTGGATAGCTCTAGTCTAATTTGACAGTTTTGGCCATAAAAAACTTGAAAATTCTGATTCAAAATTTTAATTTGAAAATCCACCCTTGATAAATCTGCCCCTTAATGTATGGAAATCCAAATTACAAAAAGACAACTTTTCTGGAAAACCTCAGGCCTCAAGAATGCTGTATAGCATATCCCATACCTGCATTTATAAGGCAAACCGACATTACATGCCCAGTCCAAAATAGATATTTTAATGTCATCCATGGTATATCACCTACAGTATGGCACAAATGTTATATTATTTAGGGCAGAAGAGTTTAACTTTTTCCATATACAGTGGAGCAGGTCCCTTTCACTAGAACATGTCATTGAGGGCTGAACTTGATGGACTGTCTTTTTTCAACCCAATATAACTATGTAACAGATCCCATTGATACTTTTAAGTTTCTCAATGCCCATCAGAGTTTGCAAAAGCTACTTAAATGCTGAACTATTCGTCATCTGATTTTATGAACATTTCCATGATCTGCTCTGTAGTAATCATGTGCATAAATATACCCCATCCAATGAGTTTCTATTACATTTCTGCAATCAGCATACAGTATATGACAAAATTACATTTTACTGTGAATAGCACAGACCTGTTGATTGTAGGGGGAACAAAGACCATGAAATGTCAAAGAAAATGTACTGTTTGATGTCTAAATCAATAGATGTCTATGGATATCTTGAACTTGAAACAGCTTGACCTAAGGCCAGAGCTGAGTAATATTGCTTTTGTTAGACAATCCCTACCCTTGCATTAGCACCATAACATCTTGTTAACCCATTCTGCAGGACATCACATGTAATATATAAGCAACTGAAGTGATGACAGCTGTGAGCATATTTCTTTTTCCAGTCCTACAGAGAGTTTGTGTTTTTGTTTCAGAACTTTGTGATATTCCAAAGAACCAAAAAAGTGTCACTGCCGACCTTGCTAAAAAATAATTGACAGAACATTATGTTTTTTCATGTAGTGAAGCAGGGAATGCAGTGTGGAATTCATTGTATTGTCCCTCATAATTAAATCAGTTTTTTTTTTTTTTTTTTAAACAACTTGAAACCCAGGTATAGATTACATTTTGCTCTTGTGATTTAAATAAATTTTACCCATGCTCAACCAGCAATTTATGATGAAGAAATTGTGGGAAAGTTCAAACTGTAATTCAGAATTTTGTGGGATGTGATAACTTCTGGTCTTCTAGTTATGGTTTCCAGGAATTGAATTCTCTGAATTACTTTGAATAACTCACCTGGATCAAGCATTCTAAACTTTGATTTATCCTCCACCTAAAAGTTTGCTATTTACATTCTTGCTATAGTCCTACTATTCCAAAGTGGAAACTCGGATGTTTAACAGACCTTTCTCTGACATGATTAATGTTTTAAGTTGTTCAGGCATTTATGGATTCACAGTTACTCCTTTGCAAATGCAACAGACTTTGTTCTTTACCTCAAATAAGGTCACTCTTCAAACCTATTTTCTACAGTAAATATTTAGTCCGAGACCACTAGATTCCCATATGACTTTCTGTACCAAATTCTTTAACCACTTTACTTTGCTTTTCTTTCTTGTTGTTTTAACTTCCTTGAGTTCACTTTCTGATTTGTAAAGTGTAACCGGCAAAACATTAAAAGATTACTGCTTTTAGTATGTTTTTTAATGAGGCTGACAACTAGACGTACATTGTGAATGGATGTGTCTATGAGAAAAGGATAGTGAAGATAAGGTCATTCCACTTGAATCAGGTGAAAAACTGTAGGGCATAAAGCTGGCTGTGGCAAAATGCTACCAGACATGGGGTGCAGTGTAAAAATAGAGAGACCCTGTGAGATGAATCTTGGGTCTTCCTTCCTTGAGAGTTATTTGTGTTTTCTAAGGATGCATGCACATCTCCATTAACATTAACACTACAAATATATTTTTAAAGATAATAAAAAATAAATTTTTCCTTTTAAATAGGTTTGCTTCTCTTTTTGAAACTGTAATTGTGAACATATTGCATTACATGTAGTATGTGTGTAAAACATGATTAACCTTTATTAATGAGGGTTACACTAAGGGGCAGATTTACTAAGGGTCGAATTTGAGGGTTCTAATTCGACAATCGAATTTTAATAGAATTAAAATCCTTTGAAGTCGAATATCGAATTCAAAGGATTTTAATTATTTTCAATCAATCAAACAATCGAATAGTAACATTTCTAACCGTTAAAACGATTTTAACCATTCAAATTTTTTTTATTCGATCTAAAAAACTTAAAAAAATTGCTATGGGAGCTTCCCATAGGGAAGTATAGCTATTTAATCTGGCAAACTAGACAATCAAATAAAAAATTAAATGGCAAGTAATTTGACCATCGAATGGTTGAATGATCGAATAGATTTCTATTTGAATCATTCGATTCGATTGAATTTTTTTAATTCGATGGTCGAAGTGGCCAAAATCGAATTTGGAATCATTCACATGAATTTAGGAAATCTGCTAATTTTTTTTAGTATAAAATGCAAAGTTTTTGTGGAAAAAAAAAACTATTTTCTTGATTTATTATACCTCATGCATTGAAAAAATAAGAATCAGAAAATCCAGCATCTCAGACCAAGGTCGTATATCAGTATTTGGAAGTTTCTATGGTTTGCACTGGAATTAGCCTGAAAATTGGACTATTTCTGGCATTCGGGCTTTGAGTGATTCAGGGGGAAAAAATTCAGATTTTTGTTCAAATTTTTCTGGGTTTGTCCCCAATCTGATTATATCATGGTTTTTTTTTTTTATAATAAATAAGCTCTAATTGTAGATTCTAGTTTGGTCTGACTTTTTTAGTTAAATAAAAAATTCATATTTTGATAAATAATGCTCAAACTCTTTTCTGGTGTGGGAGGATAATTGCGGAGATTCCTTTTTTCTAGTGTTTCACAGAGCAAGTTCACCTTGATGAATCTGCATTTTAAGGGTTATATCTGCTTGTTGCAGAGATTAGAATGCCCATTACTTATTTTCCTATTTTTTAGTTGTAGCTTAACATTTTTTGTTTGAAATATTGTCGAAAAATCTGTGCATGGAAAATAAATGTTGTAAATTACAATAAAAGCAAATCTTCAATCTCCCCCCCCCCAAAAATGGGGAAATTGTGATGTTTTCGTAATTTAGTAAATCTCTAACGCTATTTTGATGTAAGTTTTATTCAAATTTGTTTTGGGATTATTTTGTACTTACTTTATGTAGTATATACAAAAATGTATTAATTGTTAATTTATAGTTGTTTACAACCATGCTTTCCTGAAATAATCCACACAGATTTTTATTACAGACAAGATATGATGATTTCTAATTCAACCTAGTGCCATTTTTATTAGAATAACACCTACAATTAATTAGTGATGGGCGAATCTCACCCTGTTCGCTTCGCCGAAAAATTTGCGAATTTCCAGCGAAATTCGCGAACTGGCGAAAAAATTTGCGAAACGAGTCGAGTCGTTTCCGAAGTGCGTCGCGTCAAAAACGACGCGTGACTCGTTTTTTTTTTTGCAGAATTTTGGCTGGCAAATTTTTGCTGGCGTCTTGCGAATTTATTCGTCAGCGGCGAATCGCGGGAATTCGCCGCAAATTCGCCCCTGGCGAATAAATTCGCCCATCACTACAATTAATTTAAAGCTACAACATGCTAGATGGATTAAACAAATGCACAACTAGCAGGTTACAAAAATTAATGAAGCTATAAATACACTGTACTGGAATATTAATTGGATGACTAATAATAAATATTCCTGATCTGAATGTAAAAGAGTATGACAACAGTCAGGTGAGGAAAATGTGCAATTTAGCCAGTATAAGTGTTGTAGTTTTTTTTTGCTGAATTCATTTTCTCTTTACATTCAATTTGCTCAACATTTTTACTTTTTTATCACAATCTCCACCAAGTGCATTCTTTCCAATGATTTTAAAATTCTACTTCTCTTTTTATCTTTATTGCTTATTATATCTTCCATTTGTTTCTCTATTTATACTTTTATTCTTCCTTTCACCTTTTTTGCATGTTCTTCCCTTTCTGACTTCTCTTCTCTGCCATGCCATGCAAGTTGGCCCTATACCTCCCTCCATCTTGTATTTGTCCATTCTCTTTTTATTTCTTTTTTCCACCCCTGCTTGTTTTTCTTCCATTGTTTTTGTTTTCTTGTAATTGTATGCTTTATTCTGCCCTCTGACTCTACGGAGCATTGATCTTGTGATTTCCCTCTTAACAACTTCAAACAATTTTTCATCCCCATAAATTCCCTCCCAAGATAAAACGTAGAGTACCCCATTTCTTTTGTTCCCTTTTATCTCAGTTTCTGCTACTAAAATTCAGTGCACTACATCTTCTGTTTCTGTCTAGCTCAGTCACTATGGTGTATAATTTAATATTCAGTTATGTTAGAGTTCTACAGAATGTAGGTTATTTCATTCAAATGTCTTACAATGGAGAGTAAACAAGGACTAATTAGATATTTTTAAATAAAATATATGACACTTATGCAAGGTATAAAATAAAGTAGAGAGTTGAGTTCTGCCTCTTTATAATTGTGAACTTCATTTTAAACAATTTTTATTAAATGTTTGTATTCATTGTAGTCATCATTTATAGATGTTACATTGGTAGGTCCAAGTGGGTGTACAGTTCCGCTGAAATGAACCCTTTCTTCAAAATGTTAATTATGGTTTTTATTTAGACAATTATTTTCATTGAAACACATTTTTCCAGTTAGAAAAATATACTGTTATGAACAGTACACATTTCAATGACTCTAAATAGTAAAGATTTATTTTGTTTATCATTGAAATGGCTATCTGGTTCCTAGAGTCACTAACTTAGCAACATAGGACAGAGTGGAAGATCAATTAAATAGAAAAATAATAAAAAAAAAGTAAATTCTTGACTATGCATTTGTGTTTATTAGGGACACAGACAACTCTACACATTTCAGGTTGGAAAGAAACAGAATAAACAGTCAAATGATGTAAACACCTTACAGAATAACAACGACTATTTTCAAAGTTTATTAGACTTCTTTTGTTCAGAAAATATTAAAATGTTATTGTTAGGTGAAACTTCACTTCAACAAGATATAGTTACGTATATTTAAATGGATTTATGCACATTTATGAAAATACCAATTGGTAAATATGTAAAAAGCTCAATAAATTATTTGTGGGATATCTTATAAAATATGAATTCACATTATAAGTTGATAAAATGAATCATACTGTAGTAAACAAAGTACTTCAGTAGTTATCATGATATAAATATTGCAATGCAATATTGCATTTCCTGATTCCCCCTCAGAAACACACAGAACCACTTTTGTTTTTTGGGATTGAAAGGCCACACCTTTTATTAACAGCTAATAGCATATTAACCAATGTAAAGCTTACCTTATAATGCAAATGTAAATTTACAATGGACATCTCTACATATCTGTCCAAAGTATACTATATTTTAACAGGAGGTGCTTTTCCAGAAAGCTCTGAATTACAGGAAGGCAATCTCTCAGACTCCATTTATCCAAATAATCCAAATTTTGTATAGCATATCTTATAATGCAAACATAAACTTACAATGGATATCTCTAAATATCTGTCCAAAGTATATAATATCTTAACAGGGAGTGCTTTTGGTAATTGACAGTATGTACCTCCTACCTGACAGTAACTCATCCCCCTGTCATCACATACTGCTTTCCCTGGCCTCCTTCCCACTTGCTGTACTAAGGGGCAGATTTACTATATTCACATGGAGGATTCGAAGTTCGAAAGAATTTTCAAAAAGATTAGAATTTTCGAATGTTTTTAAGACCACTTTGGCCAGTGAATTTTGAAAATTCAGTCGAATTGAATGATTCAAATAAAAATCTATTTGAATATTTGACAGTCGAAGTACTTCCCCTACTTAAATTTTTTCTATACGATCGTTCAACCAATCGAATTGCAGTAAAATCCTTTGAATTTGATAATTGAATTTGAAGGATTTTACTTCCCACAGTATTCCCATCTATTCCTATTGAAAGCACCCTGATTTTATGCAACCATTTCCAATGAATCTAAATTTCACTATAGATTCAACTGTACCATCAAGAAGTTGCTACTAAATGCAAATAAAAGTTAATATATAAACATTTGGAAGATATACAAACCATGAAGCGGGCAGAATGCTTTTTAATATTTTTCAATTTGAGCACAACTTGCTTATAATATTTTACTTATGTACAGCTATACAATCAGCTAGCATGATGTAGCCCTGGGACTTGTCTCTCTTTTTCATGTTTATTATAATTTTTCTACCCTTTCCACTTATAGTCTTCATCGACCCACACATCACAAAGTATGCATGC
Source organism: Xenopus borealis (assembly GCA_024363595.1). Taxonomy (NCBI): domain Eukaryota; kingdom Metazoa; phylum Chordata; class Amphibia; order Anura; family Pipidae; genus Xenopus; species Xenopus borealis. The sequence continues at coordinate 24,512,302 of CM044435.1, read as the reverse complement.
GACATCTTGTCCAAATGAAAAAAAATATAATCTGTGTCATCCTAACTACCTTTCTAGAATATTTGGGGATTTTTTTTTTTCCCTCTGTGGTTCATGAAATTCTGCATTACTGATGAAGAAGCAAATGTGGACATGTATACTATTAACTACCTAGATATGCTTTATTAAAATGTGTCACTCTGTACTAGCAGTTAAACAACAATATCAATTCACTGAGCCATCAAATATTATGTTTGAAAGTCCTTGTCATTTTGCTATAGTGAGTTGAAAAGGAACATAGTAAGGAAAATTATGCTCAGATAGCAGAAATATTGTGTTTGTTTCTCATATCATCTCTGCTGCTGGTACTTGTTTTTCAATATTGCATTTTCAGTTCAACATTTTCCAAATTTAAAATAAAAAAACTATTCTCATTGCAGCACAATAAATAGTTTTTTATGTCAAGACAGCAAATGATTCAGACTTTTAAAATGCAAGCAGTAAATGTGATCTGACCTTATTGGTGAAGATTATTTGTCACATGACCTGTTCTGAATCAAAATTGCTTTTACTGTTTTGTATTCTCTTTTGAAGAATAAGAACAGATTACATATAACACACCACAGTGCATCTTGAAAGGTATCCCACAAAGTTAATAGCCCTACTACTGGTCTTATCTATATGTGGATATTTTTGCTTTCTGGACAATGAACCAGGCATCCATAATCACATAATCAAATACATGTCTAGCAAAGGTACACAAAAGGATAATGAAAGTGGGTCTGCACTTTCCTGTGTATAGAAATAAACTCTCCCATACCTCTGTGATAATCAGGAATAGAAAAAAAAATCATAATTCCTCCAACCCAGGATCAAAACACAAGGAAAGAAAAAAAGATTGCAATCTTAACAGTCACTGAGAGTTTATATTATGCAGTCACAAGTACTGATTAATGTATCTGCTCTCTGTCTAAGGACTGTCATGAGAATGGATTAATGCAGTGGCATTCCTCGTTCTTCTTAAAATTTGAGTGGTGTGATTCCACCTCTTTTGTCCACAACATTTTAATGCTCCAATGATGTACAGATGAAGCCACTTTGGATTGTGTGTTTGACACAGAATAACTAAACTCAGACTTCACACTTGTCTCATTTAACACAGAAAATTGCATCACAGCATCATATCCAATTAAAGTGTTCATCATATTGAACAATGGTGCTTTGGTATGCTAATGAAAAGGTTAAATTCATCAAATGAGTTAAGTTAACTTGTCATGACGCATTTAACACACAAATCCAAGTGGCTGCATCTGTATATTAAAAAGGCTCTAATCAATAGCCATTGAGAGAAAAATAAAAAGTAAAACCACACAAGGTTATAAGGATCATGAAGTGTTAACATAGCTACCATAGCAAGAATAAATTGGCCCATCTATTTACGAAATACAGGTGATTTTTTTTAAATATAATATGTACTTTGAGATATATCCATCAAGCTATAGGAGTATAGATTTTTAGCAAAGTCATTTTCCATTTCCAATAATGGGATTCCTCGTATATGACAAAATGCAAGTGCAGAATGCCAATGTGTTTCCAGTGGACTTCATCTTAAAGTTATATTTAGGCACTTGGCAATTGCACTAGTACTTCTTTTGAGCTCAATTTCTCTAACTGCATTAAGGTATTAGAAACAAATTTAAAGGTTAATTTATATTACACTTAACCATAATTGCACTAATTACACTATTGCATCAGAAATTGCATTTCTTAGCTTGACAATGAATGGGTGTAGGTAGATTGTAGGAATGATTATAGCTAGACCAACATTTTCTGTTTTACAATTATGGGATCTGTTCTCCAGAAAACTCTGAATTAAGGCAAGGCCATCACCCTAATAATGCAATTTTTAAAAAATGATTTCCTTTGTCCCTGAAACTATAAAACTGCACCTTGTACTTGTTCCAAACTAAGATATAATTAATCATTATTTGAAGCAATTAATACGTTTGATGTTTACATAATTTTATTGTAGACTCAAGGTATTAAGATACAAATAATAAAATACCCCTTATCCAGAAAATCCCTGGTCCTGAGCATTCTGGATAACAGGTCTCATACCTGTACTATTTTATTAGGGGTTTTTGCTTCTATGGGATCTCCATAAATGAGTAGCCATGCTATGTAGATTGTGTGACTATAGATAATTAAATTACAGATATGGGTTCTATTATCCAGAAAGCTCTGAATATAGGAAGGTTATCTCCCATAGAGTACATTTTAATCAAATAATTTTAATTTTTAAAAAATATTTTCTTCACAGTAATAAATTAGTACCTTGAACTTGATCCTAACAAAGAAAAAAAATGTTATAATTAATCCATATTGGAGGCAAAACAAGCATATTGAGTTTAATCAATGTTTAAATGATTTTTCAGTATATGTGGGGACCTATTTATCAAGTCTCATTTTCATGGTTTTAGTGTTTTTTAAATTATTGACTAAACTCACAAACTATAAAACTACAAATGTTGTGAAATATATACTAAAATCTTAATTATAATAATTATTATATTATAAAAAAAAGTATGAATGAGAAATGATGTCGAATACTGCTCTAAAAAATCCAAACACTTAGTTTTTTTGGTTAATTCCTAGTGAGGACCTTTAAAAGTCTGAATTGATTTAGAAAAAGTTGTGTATTAGTGATTTTTGTGGTTTTTACACTTCATGAATCTAACACGTTTAGCGATTTGTTGAAAAACTTGAAATCCGATTTTAAGCAAATTATCTCCGTAAGGTATGACATTCCAAATTATGGAAAGACCCCTTATCCAGAAAACCCAGGTCCAGAGTATTCTGGATAACAGATCCCATACCTGCAGAATGCTTTTTAAAGTTTCTTCCTGTTTACCCTCCACTATTTCTCATTACCATGTTACTATTAAAACACAGCCTATAGCGTTTAACATTGAATTAAGACATTAAAAAAGACAATTCCCTCATTGGCAAACTTTCTCTGAAGACATAACCTGAAATTGAATTTGGCAACCTCTTTGCATAACAATGGCCATAACAGTCGGTAAGGAGATTAACTTGAAAATAACATTATTTTTTGGCAAAAGAGCCTGGCCTAAAAATAATTATTTTACTAGTGGAATGAGGAAAAATAATAAAACAAGACATTAATCAGGTAATAGCAATAAAATGTTTATCTCACCACTGATTCTGTATTGATGAACAAATTATTCAATAATTGTAATTATATTATCAGAGATATTTTGGTCTTTTCTTTTACACTTGGGCCAGATTTATCAAAGGTTAAAACGTATACCTTAACTTGATTTCTACAGGAAATAAAGGCATTTCTTCCATAATACTGCTTTTTTTTTGTTATTTATCAGATCGATTCTTTCCTTCGGGCAATACCAGCATTTCATTTATGGATAATTCTATCACTAGACTTTGTTTGAGAATTTTCTAGATTGGTTAGTAAATTTATTCCACAGAAGTCTACAGGAAGGTTGAGAAATTAATGCCCTAGTTGAAAATAGCTAGAATTTTTCACATATAAGATGAATAAAAAAATACGAGAATGTTATATATTTTTAAAAAAACCCTTTAGAGAGTTTTTTAAAACTCACTTTACAAATATATGTTTGGGTTGTGCAATTTATCAACTTAATTTGAATGCCAAAAAAATTCGACTTGCATGACCCATCTATATATTTGTAGAGTGAGTTTTAGAGAACTCTCTAAAGGACTGAACTCCATAATTTCCCATTACAATCCCATTTATATTTTAGAGTGCCATATCTCTAAATTGTTAATAGTGTTGTTTTTAAAAGTGTTCCATGCATTGCAGCAAATATCTTCTTTCTCAGGAGTCTTCAAAGATGAAGTATAATTTTTGGAGTTTTTTAGTGGAACAAATAGTAAGTGATTCTGCTCTGCATGCTTTTTTCAGATATGAACTAATAAAATAATAATGCTCTCCAGATTATTTTAAGGAGTAATCTTCTAGGAGTTTCAGATATCAATATATATATATATATATATATATATATATATATATATATATATACATACAGATGAAGCCACTTTGGATTGTGCATTTGACACACAAAAAACTTAACTCATCTATCCCATTTATCCCACTTAGCACAGAATATTGTGTCACAGCATCCCATCCAATTAAAGAGTTCACCATTGAAAACAATAGTGCTTTGGTATGCTAATGAGAAAGTTAAATGCATTAAATGAGTTAAGATAACACAGTTTCTTCAATTAGCCCTGAGTCATGATGCATTTAACTTACAAATCCAAGTGACTATCTGTATATATATATATATATGGACCCACACTCCAAAATTATGTGAATGAAACATTAAACCATCACTTGTGTATGCAACATTTCGGCCCTAATTGAGCGTTATCAAAGGTTTCACCAAACTTTATATTTTCTGCATTTTTTCAAATGGCTAACCCGGCACTACATCTTAAAACTATGAATCCTGAACCAAATCCCTAATAATTTATTTTTTTCTATGCCTTTTTATTTGCAAGAGATAATTCTCTTTGTGTTTAGCTTTGTTCCCTTTGTTGAAAGTCATATTCATGTGGAACATATATTGCCTTTACCCAATCAGCATTTTTGTGGAGACTGTGGGTATGTGTAAATTTTGTGTAACCTCTTTTTTTTACATGACTGATTCATCTAAGTTCCTTGAGAAACATTCTAAACAAAAGTCTGATAGCTATAAAAGCACCCAGTAAATGCACAAAGACCAGCTGAGGGTTGGGGTTCTGATGCTGCTCCACATCTGTATTTATAGCTGAAATGCAAGTGTGAAATAGGCCTAGACAATATAAAGTTGAAACAGAAGTATACTGTGGATTTTGGCAGAACTGACAACTAACCAACTGTATATGTAGATTTTTTTTGTTGTCAATGTTTGTGATTTATTGAGCTGGCTTTAAAACTCCTCTTGACACCTCACTGATTTTTGTTATTGTAGTTCTCTTGTTTTGTAGGCAAAAATGATTTATTATTATTAACATTTTAATATTTTGCCTTTGTCTATAAATTTGCTGTTTAAATAAAAAGGTTAAGCAATCTAATGTTAAAGTCGATAAAGTAACTGGGCAACACTGTTGTATTAATGCCAGCAAAAGTTAATTTAATAATCTACAGAAAGTAACACAATGAAAAAAATACTTTTTTCACATTACTGGTGTCATCCTACTTGAGCACATTTACTGGAGTTGCCCATATGTGCCAAGAAATGCTGGTAAATTCCATTTAGGTCCAGTCACCATGCTTGCCTATGGAGTGCAAAGTGCAGTTGCAAAGCTTTGAAAACATACATCTGCTAAAAATCTGCTAAAATATGGTTTCGGGGCAATTTACTAAATCTCAACTTGGAAATCCAGAGTGATTCTCAGCATGCCCAGGGCTTGATACATTTGTTTGCACATTAACACGTTCCTGACTGGTTCATGAATCAACACATTTACTGCTTTGTACAGTGAGACTTTCCACTGTGCTATGGAGTGTTAGAGCTCAGCAGCAGCAGCAGTAGTTTTGAGAACACCCCATGGAATTGTTAAAGATAGATGAACACTGCTTACAATGAACAAAACACAAGGAATTCAGAAAAGCCATTGTAATTGTTGCACCAACTTATTACACTGTGGAAAAGGAGCTTTGCCAATTTAAAGGTACAGAATGTTATATTTTTACTTTAATGACCAATGTTTTAGATGCATGTATAACCTGTCTCCCTAATGATAGTGTGATGTGCATTGCTCAGAATTAATTAGCTTGTGTCTAGAAGCTGTACAATGAATGACTGCTAAAAGGACATCAATTATGGAAGACTGTTCAAGCTGCGAACACACATAAAATATAAAGTTACACTTATATAAACAGAGTTATTATATGAGTAATATAAACCCAATTAGTAGGAAAACACTTGTAGTATTTGCCATTTATTGCACAAAACTGTGAATAGTGAAATTGAAACCACACGGTATCCCATCTTTTTGGTTCTTTAACACAATTATGAGAGGAAGTCCTTGTTAAATCCACAGTTTAGGTTTTTTAAATGTTATATTCTTCCTTCCTGGCCATCAAGTTTTTATGGTTTCTATCGGGTATCATAGTACAGAGGCCTGTGATGTTGTGCTGCTGGCAAAAATACTCTCTGGTTGGTGGTGTGTTTCTTGTTCTCTGTAGTAGTCTGTATATCTGATTTCTTGATGTATAATGTAAGTCACTGATAGGACATTTAAAGGAAAGATAAAACCCAAGAATGAATGCTCCCTCAGATCACCTGTGTCGAGGTCAAAGGAGAGCCAGGACAGACATCGACTGCAGGGAGACAAGGATCGCAATTGCGAGACAGCAGACACGAGACACAAGTTGTATCTATTTGTTCTGTTCTACCATAATGGTGGACAGACCGTTTATATAATTAATTAATTAATATAAATAATTCTGCTCTAACTGTAACAGGGAGAAGCGGTGAAATAATAGTCAAAGAACAATTTTTCTCAATTGGCTCAAGTGTGTGCACCTTTGGTTTGTTTTTGTGAATTGTTTGATCCCAGGGGCAGCCCTTAGTACTTAAAGGGGTTGTTCACCTTTAAATTTACTTTTACTATGATGTAGAGAATGATATTCTGAGACATTTTGCAATTGGCGTTCATTTCTTATTATTCATGGTTTTTGAGTTATTTAGCTTTTTATTCATCAGCTCTTCGTATTTGCAATTTCAGCCATCTGGTTGCTAGGGTCCATGCAACCATGCATTGATTTGAATAAGATAATGGAATATGAATAGGCGATGCATCAATGGAAATATGAGCAATAAAAAGTAGCAATAACAATAAATGTGTAGCATTAAAGAGCATTCGATTTTGTAATGTAAATAAAAAACTATAAATATTAAATAATGAAGACCAGGGGCGTAACTACAGAGGAACCAGACCCTGCGGCTGCAGGGGGGCCCAGGAGCTATAGGGGCCCCATGTGGCCCTAATTCATATACAATTACAATAAATATTGGTAAAACAGGTCAACCACTGGACATTTTGGTGGCCTGAAAAATAATTTGCTGTAGTGCCCAGTAAGATCTAGTTATGCCACTGATGAAGACCATCTGAAATGTTGCTTCGATTAAACCATTTTATAACATTATAAAAGTTAACTTGACTGTGGCTCTAATTTATATACAATATTGATAAATATTGGTTAAACTGGTTATCCTGTAGATATTTTTCGGGCCCAGTAATATCGAGTTGCACCATCGGTCCTCACTTCGTACTGAAGGGTTGATGCTCTCCCATATTGGGAGAAATGGGTCTATTCAGTTTTGCTTTGCTTTGAAAAAAACTCAGTAGATGAGAAAGATGAATAAGCTGTAGTGTTTAGCAAATACTGACCTATTGATGTTTATTACTGGAGATAACTTAGTAAGGCACTGAAAACCTTAAATGATAATTAGACCTCTTCTCCATTAGCTTTTATTATTTTATTATTTTTATTATACCAAATGGGACTTAATGTTGGTTACGAATAGGAGACCACATTTTACTCATAGCAAACTATTTCCAGTGAGTGGTATCATTATGAATCAGGTACTGTAATGCATGAAAAGTTATTGATTTGTATTTAACTAAACATCTGATCATGTCTAACTGTTTCATGGCTATTTCTTGCTCTCTCTGTCTCTTAGATAAAAGCCATTCATCTCTATAACTACTAAATAAGTCACTTATCCATTTTTCCATACCAATGGGGTTAGTGATTTACTATATATATATATATATATACACACACATACATATTGGAAACCATGAGGCTACAGTGTATGTAGTTGTAGTTTGTTGTGCATGGGAGACAATGGATTCTGCTACCCAAAGTGGTAAAAGTCTCCGAAGTGGTAAAAATTGTTCATGATAATATTGTATTAGGTCTGACAGGGTAAAATATTTAAAAGATTTCCAAGACTGTAGGACATCTATCTCCCTGACACTTTCTTACATAGAGAAATAGGTACATCCCTGGAAGTTCCCAGGAACTAGAAACACAACTAGAAATTTAAAGTTCCCTAACCCAGAAACATGTCCTTCTTATATAGCCCCTGGTTACCAGCACCTTTTTATATTTTAAAATTTGTGTATGCAGCTGTTATTGGGGAGCTGCGGCTGCTCAATATACTTGCACTAAATAGTCTGCGTTGTAGTGTGAGGCACAGAGCGTATTGAAACACTCACGCTGTACGCGCGACCTTAATGTCATTTTGTAGTAGCCGCACAGTAGGATACTTTCCCCCTACAGAATGACATTAAGGTCACGCAGACTATTTAGTGCAAGTATATTGAGCAGCCGCAGCCTCCCCCGCGCTATGACCTGTTGGGCGCAAAACA
>CM044435.1:24440054-24503135 GCA_024363595.1 Xenopus borealis | reverse complement strand
TTTCTTATTTAGATAATTTAAAGCACCGCAGTAGTGGATAAAATGATCTAAAAGGCAAATGAAGAATATCTTTTTCTACTACTGACACATACTTGAAACAGGGGAATGTTTATAATGAGAAGCAGAAATATATATACATAGCCTATAAAAAATAAAATACTGTTTCTTTCAAAAAGCCATAGTGATGAATAGGATATCAACTGAAAAAGCCTAGTTTGCATTGTGTGTGTGTATATTTTATTTCCCTATAATAATTTATTGCATATATTCTGAGATAATACATAAAGAGAGCTATGTTGTGCACACTACACAGGATACAGAAAAGAAAGCCCAGTCGATTTGATTTGAATGCATTTCCATGGTGTGCTGAGGAATTAGCCAACCTTATGTACAATGCTCTATCAATGAAAACCTTCATTATAAATAAGCAGAGTGATAAGGTTGAGAGTGAGATGATATAATCCACGAGCAATATTTGCATTCAATGTCTCAATTTTTCACACAAATGGATGGCACGGTCTTTCTCTCTGTGTCCTGATGTGTGCTTACAAGAGCTAAAAATTTGATTTTGTGGAACCGTGGCAAAGCCTGTTCTCTCTGGCTACAACTGCACTGAGCATACAGTAACGGCTAGGCGTACCAGCTACTGTTCACATTATAGTCACCTTTTTAATGACAAGGGAAAAAATACTTCCTTATATCACTGTCTTCACATCAGAGCCAGCACTCTCTGAGAAGCACTACTTGACTAGGAAAAGCAACTGTTTCAGTGCCAAAATATTCTATAGGCTTCAAAAGTACTTTCTAGATGGCAACTGTGATTAAACCAACCTCAACATTATAATAAGGTGCCCTTCAGTTACACTGCTGTATTGTGTATATCCAAATATTCCTACATATTTTAAGTTTGTAAGAGGAGTAAGTATAAATGCATAAACTTGGCAGGAGCTACAAACATACCTGAACATTTGCAGCAGTAGCATCCACTAAGGTTTTCCAACTTTTAGTAGACTGTGCAAAACACATAGGTGATAGATAGGCATTTGCACATTTAGAGCCTGCATTTGTAAATAAGCCCCACTAGGATTCCCCTCAATTTTATTTTTCTGATAAAATGGATCAATGGTGATCAATGTTCAAGTATGGGATCCATTATCCAGAAACCCTTTATCAAAAAAAATTTTAAATTATGGAAAGGTCATCAGCCATAGAATCCATTTCATTCAAATTATCCAAATTTTTAAAAATGATTTCCCTTTTTCTTTAATAAAATAGTACAAGTTCCAAACTAAGAGTTAATTAATACTTTTTGGAAGCAAAACCAGTCTACTGGGTTTATTTAGGAGCAGACTTATTAAGGTTTCAGTTGTATTTTCAGCAAAAATTTGTGATTTCTAGTTTTTTGGTAAATGCACACATTTCAGGATTAAAAAACCTGGGGAATAGGGGAAAATACACCATCAAAAATCTGTTGAGGTCATGGCAGAGCAGCCTTGAACCATATGAAGAGGTTAACTGTTTGTATGATGTTCAATTTTGTTGCCTGAAAACTCAGATGATTAGAGCAATTCAAGTTTTTTCCCCATGGAAAACTTGATTAATTAAAGTTTATGGGTTTCGGAACTTGAACTCGCAGAATCAGGTTTTTCCCATTTGAGGTTTTTCTTAAATAAGAAATCTTCCAAGTTATAAATTAATTTGAGCTATAAAAAACTCTTAACACTCGACCTTTGATAAATGACTCCCTTAATGTTTACATGATTTTTTACTAGAATAAAAGGGGAACTAAAATCTAAAATAGAATAATGCTAAAAATTCAGTATTTCAAAGTTGGCCACAGGGGGTCACCATCTTGTAACTTCTGAAACTGTTTTGGCTTCACATTCAGAACCAGCATGGGAAATGTGTGGTAGCTAGTGCTCCACATGACCTTTAAGCTGAAAACAGTTTTTCAGATTTTTTGGGGGTTTTTTGGGAAAAAAAATATATATTTCTATAAAGTGGATAATTTGGTAGTACTGGTGGCATAAGGTGACATATATTTTTGACACATTTTCATACCTGCCCTTTGTTATTCCAGGCTGTTATAACCTTAGGTAAGATCACTTCTGGTTACCCTCACTTCGGTTTGCTCAATAAATCCTTATTTTTGCACTCCATCCATGCCTTTGAGTTTTTGACCTTCAACACATTTCCTCTGGCAACATCCTGTCTGTCCTGTAAAGCATACACAGCGAGAGCCTCTCCATCTTTCATTGCAGCTTTTATCTTTTTATCATGTCAGATGCCTTTGCTGACAAGCAAAACTATTAAAGGACAACTAAACCACCCTTCCAATATGTGACCTTAGCATAGATGCAGCAGTATTATTATTATTATAATAAACAAGTCTCCCTGACACTACTTTCCTATAATATCATTTTAGGATTTTGCTCAGCACCTCTATGCCTCCATGCCTTCTTTGACATTGCTATTGTATCTGGCAAGTGCTGAGCAGTCATCTGGCATATTTAGTTAGCGCATAGCAATTTAACAGCCAAACTGGAGGAGCTAACATACAATTCACAGATATAATAGTATTTTCATTATACAATTCACAGATGCAATGGTCAGCACTGACATGCAACACTTAGGGGCAGATTTACTAAGGGTCGAATTTCAAATTAACAAAAAAAATTTTAAGTGAGTTTTCGATTGAAAATTTACCTTTTTCGTTCATATAGGTCCATTTCTGATCAAATAAAAATTGTTAGAAAAAAATTGTCTTGCATCAACATTGTCGTGCCTCTAAATAGTTCGGATGCCCATTGACTGCAATGCATTTTGCAAATTTCGCAGTAAATTCACAAATTTTTTGGTGAAGCATAACTGCACAGATTCACCCATCATTGGACATCGTCTTATCCCAATGATGGGAATTCTATTATTACTGTAACTAAGCTAGTCATCATAGTTTACCTATAAATAAACTGTTTTCTGGTTACTAGGATCCCTCCTGCCCTATCAATCAGAAAGTAGTATACTGGCAGACTGAAAAATTTACAGTAAAGTACTGATTGCAATAGTTTTACATTTATATATAAGCCAAAATATTTTGCAAGCATTTTTGAAATCTGACAGGGGCTAGACATATTGTCAATTTCCCAGCTGCCCCTGGTCATGTGACTTGTGCCAGCACTTTAGGAGGGAACTGCTTTCTGGCAGGCTGTTTTTCCTTCCCAGTGTAACTGAATGGAATGCAGTGGGACATGGGTTTTTACTATTGAGTGTTGTTTTTAGATCTACCAGGCAGATGTTCTCTTGTGTTAGGGAGCTGTTATCTGGTTACCTTCCCATTGTTCTGATATTAGGCTGCTGGGGGAAGGGAGTAAGGGGGTGATAGTACAGTACAGCAGTAAAGAGTGATTGAAGTTTATCAGAGCACAAGTCACATGCCTTGGGGCATCTGGGAAATTGACAATATGTCTAGCCCCTGTCCGATTTCAAAATGAAATATAAAAACAATCTGTTCTTTTGAGAAATGGATTTCAATGCAGAATTCTGCTGGAGCAGCACTATTAACTGATGCATTTTGAAAAAAAAAAAATTCCCATGACAGTATCCCTTTAAACGTGAAACCAGCTGTGATTTTGTATTTTTATACTATTGCATTGAGTTAAAAAGCAATTTTTGGTCAAAAAGTAATTTTTTGAGATTCCCTAAAGGCACAAAAGAGACCCTTAAAAATGCTACTCAAGTTCAATAAAGCCAGTTCTACAGTATGTGCCATGTCTATAGCCATCCTATATAATAAAGTTCAAGTGTCTCTGCGTCCAGTCCCTGTGTCCGTGGGATTGCGCTACTGCGCATGTGCCCCACGGACAGCCAGCGCGAAGCGTCTAACGCTAGCGCAAATTCGCCAGCGTGACATCAAATCGTAATCGCAAATTCACGAACACCGCGAATTTACGCTAGCGAAGTAGATAGAATACAATAGATAGGAGGTTGAAAAAAAAAATTGAAAATTTTTCTAAGTCCCAAATAACGCTGTGGCGTGTTTTACCATTGTGGGGGATAGTCTGAAAAAGAAGTGTATGTTACAGCCACTACACATGCACAGGACACCTTTAATCAAAAAATATAAAGTTGTCCTATTGCCCTACATGTGCCCCCTATATAGTAGTGTTGCCATTTGTTAGGAAATGTAGGGGGAAGGAGGGTAACACCCCCCCCAAAAAAAACGATGTTTTTCAGACTATCACCCACAATGGTAAAACACGCCACAGCGTTTTTTGGGACTTTCAACCTCCTATCTATTGTATTGCTCTAGCGTAAGTGCTAACGAACAGCAAAAAGTTGATCTTTGTGAATTTGCATAATTATGATCCTTCGCCAGTGCGCAACTTCGTCTGGCGTAAGGGTGCGAAGTCTATCTACTTCGCTAGCGTAAATTCGCCAGAGTCGGTGTTCGTGAATTTGCGATTGCGATTTGACGTCACGCTGGCGAATTAGCGCTAGCGTTAGACGCTTCGCGCTGGCTGTCCGTGGGGCACATGCGCAGTAGCGCAATCCCACAGACACAGGGACTGAACGCAGAGACACATGACACTTTATTATATAGGATGTGCGCCGTATGCAAATTAGGCTTCGCTAGCGAAATTGCGCTATGCCTAGCGAAGTAACACTGGCGTAAATACGTTACCATTCGCCGACCAGAGTGTAAATTCGCACTCTAGTGAATTTGCGTAGCGCAGGCGAAAATTCACCTGTCGAAGTGCGGCGAACGATCGCGAAGCTAGTGATTTTTCGGATCTTAGTGAATGTCCCATTTGGAGCGCAGAGACTTCTATTAGTGGTTTATAATCTGCTGCCTTGAATCTTTGGAAAGACCGGCGCTACATAACGGTGTGCCGCTCCTCTTCTCACCGCTACACCGCCAGCTGTACACATGCCCAAGCACCATGTGACAGAGGAGCAGCTCGAGCTGTGGGATGTTTGACCCGGGGAGTCCGCGGCGCAGTCAATAAAGGTAAATGGGGGGTCGGGGTAGAGAGAGACTTCCACCAGCTCCTCACAGAGCGTCTTGCCTCTTTATTTATTGCCTATAAGCCCCACCCTCACGGGAGAGCCGCAGCCAATCCCAGTGCGCTGCCCTGCCCCTCTTTGTTGTGCTGCCCAATGGCAGAGGGATAGAGCGTTGCTGGCCGGCGGGTGACAGAGGAGCAGCTACTGTCTGGCCTCCCATAGCTGTGAAAGTACCTCCCGCTCTCTGACTCACTCAACTCCGCCTACAGGACGCCAAGGAAAAATTGGCGGAAAAAAATGATTGGCGGAAAATGGGCATGGGCACGTGAAGCGCGAATGATCAAGAGGTGGGGGCGGTGCCAACTGTTCCTATCTTTAATCTCGTGTTGTTAGAAGCGAGACCCGCTCACTCAGCGCATGTCCCCGATGTCGCTACGACAACAGGGATGCTGAGCTGACAAAGTCAGGCGGCTCTTTTTCTAAAAGTAACAGAGGCAGAGTCGCCTCTGAAATTCTGTAGGACAAACATTTTTTTGTGGAAAAAAAACACTGGTGTGATCTATACCATAAACAAACATTGCCCAAAGCAGTAGTATTTTTAAAACTACTGAGAAGCACTCTAGGTGTCCACCATGGTTGTCCACTTTTTTTTGGACTGGAACAAGTCTGTTTTTATAAATGTTTGACTACATATGTTCTAGCGCCCGTTAATTTAACGGGCTTAATGTCTAGTGTCAAATAAATGCTTCCCACTGTATACAGTATATGGGCATATTTGAGGTAGCCCTGAGAGTAGATGACTATTAATGCTGTGCGGGCTAACCCCAAAACCCTGTGGTGACCTGCAGGCTGACCACAGGTTGGGTGGATTTGGGTTGAAATTTGGCCAGACGTGCAGCGCAGGCAAAACTGCGGAGGTACACTCCTCCACTGCTCCTGAAGATTCCCTTTCTTGGAACCAAAGGTGCACACAGAAATAGCATACAGAACAGGTATGGGTTGGGTGTGGTTTCTACAATGGCAATATTTGTAAGTTATGGTGAGGTGCGGATTAGGGTTTTGTGGAATAGGATCCTGTGTGGGTTGAGTTTTTCCTTACCCTAACATTATTAATTTCTATAATTCAAGATAGTCCTTATAGACATGGAAAGGAAAACTACAGCTTGAGGGACACAAAATCCATTTTTATCTGAAATATGTCTTACAGGTATGGTACCTGGTATTCAGAAAGCTTCCAGACAAGGGATATTTATGTAATTTGGATTTTCATACCTTAAGTCTACAAGAAAATCGTGTAAACATTAAATAAACCCAATAAGCATTCATTATATCTTAGTTGGGATCATGTACACTGTACTGTTTTATTATTACAGAGAAAAAGGCAATCATTTTTAAAAATGTTTTTATTTGGATAAAATGAAGTCTATGGGAGAAGGCTTTCTATAATTTAGAGTGTTCTGAATGAGGGTTTCCAGATAACAGATCCCATATATGTATAACAGTGAGCTAATTGTCTCCCGTTTCAGTGATCTGTGAAGGAAACCTCCACAGTAATTAAAATCTGCACTATTTTTTCTTGTTTTCTATTGTGAAAGTAAAATGTCATACTTAGAGACAAAGTAATGATGTGCTAATTTTCAAGGTTAATGGCTTAGTATAAAACACTTTGTTTATATTTTTCATTTGATATATTCTCATGAATTTGTAGGTAAATTCTAGAGCCCCCATACACAGAAGCCAGACAACTGAATTCTATCTTAGTATTAAACTGCTGCCATTATTCATTAAGCTTCAGTATGGTGAAGACGTATACTCATCTGTATGCATTAAAATTAAAATGAGACAAAAGAATGTTATTTGAATTAAAAATGTATTGCTGAGCTATTCTGAAAGCATTCCATTGTATTTAATTTATAATGAACAAAAGCCGCAAATAGCCTGTAAAATATATCCCTATAAATTATGCTAGATAATTTCATCAACTAAAATCTGTCTGTTGATGTAACTTGTATCTGTATATAATAAATTATGTATTCTTATATTGTAAGGATATCCATATTCGCCTTAAAGACCTATGTCCATTTAAATTGTATTTTGCCATACACTTGAAGAGTAGTTTAAGGGGGTTATTAAGCTCTAAATTCCTGAAAATTAAAAAATTCCTGTTTTTTTTTTCTTTTAAAATAGGCCTTTTTTAAAAATCTAAATTTTTTTTCCGGGATTTATTAAACCCCAAGGATGAAAAAATATTAAAAATTTAAAATATCATCACATCCCCAACTTGCACTCAATATACCTAGGCATCAGGTTTATTAACTGTTAATAAATAAAAGAAATTAAATTAAATAGAATAAGAAAGATACAATATAATTTAAATCATAAATACATGGAACTGGGTATATATATGCAAGAGAGATAGGGGCATGAACAAGCAACCAACTTAGTTTTCAAACAAATCAAACTTGTCCTTCAGAATTGGGGCATAGGTTTCCCACCCCTGGAAAGTTTTCCTCCTTGGCTGTGACAAAGTGATAGCACCTTTCCCCTTCACCACAGATCCATGTACCCATGTACCACAGTTCACAACATTATCATTCCTTTAAAACTTTTTATTTTGATATTTTTCTTTTAATTATGAGCAGATATAGAAACTGGAAAAACAAACTGCATACCCAAATGCAACATAAAAGACACATACAAATCCAAGTTTGCACATAAACAGGCAGAAAGAGAAATTCTACAGAAGCCAAAGAAGCGAAAAGGCAGGAGGATTTCAAAAGTAGAATCCTCATTCACCTCAGAGAATCCAATAAACATTCTAAAGACTATGTTTGATTTTGAACAGAAAACACAAGTGCAGTAGAGGATAAGAGTGTAAAAACAAAGATCAGTTGCAGAAAAAAAGTGAGCATTTCATGGTGCAATATCAAATAACTGTTTATTTTGCTCTTTATGGAAAAACATTCCTAGTGCCCACCTAGCACACAACTGCCCAATAATATGGAATACATACAGAAATATACAACTAACCTTAAACTTAGGGTCAAGTGATTGTAAACAATATGACTTATTGGCCGTTGTAGTGAAAGCAGTACTCCTCAAACATCCTACACACATTCCTGTTACCTCCACTGCTTTACTGTACCTTCAAACATCAAACCTCAACAAGTTCCTCAGTTGATCAAGACAGCAAAGGCATAGATGTCCACCTTTGCTATGTTATATGATCTTTTGTGAGCTTACATACTCTGTCCTGAAAACTATAGGGCATGGGGTTTCATAAGAGCAACAGAATTAGGCATTACTGCAAAAATGGTACTTAAACTGATCACATTTTCTTCGTAGTTTTTAAACAAAACCATGGTATCTGGGGTCCTGGCAGATATGTTGAATATATTACCACCCCATCATCAGCTGAAGACACTGTTGTCTTAATAAATGCATAGCTAAGCATGCATGAAGACAAATTGTCCATGAAGGTTATTTTGAAAAATTATGTTGAAGGTCTACATGCATTCATTAAGCAGATTAGCTGCAGCTTTTCCAATACAAACATCATCATCTATAAATGAGGCAATTCAGGTACAATGTATATGGACATTTGACTGCAGTCAGCAGCAGACCTAAGAAGGAATTGATAAGCATTTTGAGCATAGAGTCCTCCAGGACAAGGTCAGTGTAGACAGCAGTAAATGTCTGGATGCAAACCCCAAGGTAACATGTCCTAGGAAATTACTTTAAGGGGTAGTTCACCTTGAAGTTAACTTTTAGTATGTCATAGAATGGCCACTTCTAAATAACTTTTCAATTGATCTTCATTGTTTGAATTTTTATCATTTGAAATTATACGCCATCTTCTTCTGACTCTTTCCAGCTTTCAAATGGGTGATTGTGACCCATCTAAAAACTAATAAATTAATTAATTAATAAATCCATCATTATTGATATTGCTATTATTGCTATCATCATTACTATATTGCCATTATTCATCTTTCTGTTCTGGCCTTCTTTTATCCATATTCTGGTCTCTTATTCAAGTCAGCGCATACTAATGGGCAGATTCACTAAGGGTCGAAGTGAATTTGAATGCAAAAAATTCGATATTCAAACTAAATTTTTGAAAACTTCGACCATCAAATAAGCTACTTCGACCATTCAATTTGAATGGTCGAATAGTAAAATCCTTTGAAATTCGATGTTTTATTTTATCGAAGAACAATCCTTCGATCGTACACTAAAATCGTTTGGATCATTCGATCACATGAATGCCAAATTTGGTGAAAAATCCTTCGACCTTTAGTAAATCTGCCCCTAAAAGTTAACTCAGAGGTGAACAGACCATTTCATTTACCTGCCTCCTATCCTAGGACTTAGCATTTTAAATTACAATTGAATATAGAAATACTTATGCAAATACAATATCAGTGTGAAAAACATAATGGACACAACATTGCATTTTATCCCAGGTATTTATATCTGGCCTGCTGAGTTTATGGTGAGACAAAGGACTTCTGTGCTTATAAGATTACCTTCACATATGTTCTTTTACTTTCTAATAAATAAGCCAGGTGAGTTGAGGCACAACCCATTTTATTTTAATATCCTCTGTGAATTCTAATAGAAATTCCTTAGCTAAATTTCCTTACTAATGAAAAAATCAGCAACTTTAACTCTCAAAGA
The DNA here is from genome assembly GCA_024363595.1 of Xenopus borealis. Classification (NCBI taxonomy): domain Eukaryota; kingdom Metazoa; phylum Chordata; class Amphibia; order Anura; family Pipidae; genus Xenopus; species Xenopus borealis. The sequence goes on along the minus strand of CM044435.1, from coordinate 24,493,451 downwards.
GTTACCCATTAGTTCTAATGCTCAGGTATTTGTGAAAGTTTGGAAAAACATTGGCCTTCTTGGTTCCCCTACAATTGTATGCCGTGACCTAGATTTGTAGAAAAGCCTGGGAGAGGAAATTAGGTGTTCTGCTATCGTCTAAGAACTTGCACCAAACACAGAATGGAAACTACTTCCTAACAAGACAATTATTCTAAGGATTCTCAGCCATCATACCAAGCTGTAAAACTCCAAGCATCATACATTCAGAATGTCATTGTGTACAAGAGATTTATGAAATAGGTGTAATTGCAGTCTGTAGCATTCACGGTTCTTCAATCTTTGTCATATCATCTAACCTTTTTTTTCCTTTCCAGAACAAAATAATCTGTATTCCTCAAAAATAGAATACATTGCAGATGTTTCAAGACATCATTTGCCTCTAATTATGTTATGTTTACCTTGTATTTAAAAAATCCAGTATGTTACAGCTTGACTTGAAAGCCCTTTTATGAAGAGACTGCAGTTTTTTTCCCGTTGCCTTAAAAACTGCACGCATTTAAGAATTGAATTGTAGGAGTTTTCTGTACAGTAGAGCACTGTACAAAGCGGGCTTAATTAACTGATAAAGTTAAACATATTTTCACTTTAGACTTTGCAAAAACACTTGCCATAAATGTATTTTTGTGTAGAGAAAACTAAAGACCTTTTACTTTTTTCTTTCTTCTTTTTTTGCAAGAGCAGCTTTGCCTTGTTATATGAAGTAGAAGTTGATGCTTTCTTGGGACTCCCTACATTTATACAATAAATTGAGCACAGGAAATGTCTCATAAATGATTTAAAAACTACTGCATTGTCTATTGTTTATAAACTTGGCATGGTCCAGACATAGAACAATTCCAGTTACTTATAATAGACTTGTCAGCTGTACATTTTATATCCATTTTCTTTACAGTATATATCCCCTTTTTTCCTGTAGCAATGCACCTTCTTGGACTGAACTGGCAGCTTCAGCCAGCAGACGGACATACCTTTAATAATGGCATAAGGACAGGAACCGAGGATGTTGCAACAATGCCATCTGGAGGCAAAGGTGAGCTTGTTTTTAGTATGTATCAGAATGTATTCCAATGTATTTTCCTTTCTACCTGAAGCAGAAAATGACATTATTTTGGACTTCCTCATCATCCTGTGTAAAATTATATAAATATTGTAGAAAAAGTGTAGCCATTGTGTAAATAAATAGTAAATATACAGGGGTGGGACCTGTTATCCAGAATGATTGGGAGCTGGAGTTTTCCAGATAATGAATCTTTCAGTCATTTGGTTCTTCAAACCTTAAGTCTACTAGAAAATCATGTTAACATTAAATAAACCCAATAAGCTGGTTTTGCTTCAAATAAGAATTAATTATATCTTAGTTGGGATCAAGTACAAGCTACTGTGTTTTTATTACAGAGAAAAAGGAAATCATTTTAAAAAATTTAGATTATTTCAATAAAACAAAGTCTATGGGAGAAGGCATTTTAGTAATGTGTGGCTTTCTGGATAAAAGGTTTCCTCCGGATTATGGATTTCATACCCGTATGTGTATTTTCTTTGCCTTATATAAGTCTATTATCTTCCATCATATTCTGTTAGCCTTTCCAGTCACTGGGACAAATTCAGGGAGCAAGAACATTCTGATGGTATTCAATGTTTTTTCCACAACATTCTAAGTCATTGATTTGATTTTGCCTGAATTTAATTTAAAAATGTATATTAAGTTTGATTTATACTGAATGTATATCAGATGGTGATGCATTTAATTCGTTTTTAAAAAACAATGTTGGAACACATTGACATGAATGAGACTTCCGGCACAAAGAATTTCTGGTAAGTGAAGATTACTTTTCCTGTAACAATTTTACAATTGGCTGTACATTCATAGAAAATGCTACATTTTATATAGGGTACCAAGTCAATGTTTATGCCATATTGTTTTACTAAGCTCTTCAAATATGCATCATTGTGGACATAACATGTACATGGAAGAACATATGAACCGATTCACGTTTCACTCCAGCGCCTTGTCCCACTAACACCAGAGAAGCACCAAGTCTCGTTTATACAGTTCTGATGTTTCATTCATGGCATTACATATTATGCTTGGGCAAGGGGGGGGGTACTAAAATGTTTCATGATGGAAGTATCAAAGTTCTCCATCATGTGTCCTAGTTTATCTTAATGTTACTTGCAAACAAACAAAATATTGTTTTGTTCTACACCATCAGATTTATTTCCAGCAGCAAATGTTATCATAATTAAGTGAAGTAGTCATAGTTTTGCATTTCACAACAATATTACTACAACTGGGTTAGTATTAACATTATGTTACCTGCCACATGGCAAACAATGGCTATAAGTTATTTTTTGGAACCTGGAAGTGCATAGTTTGAACACAGCTCTTTAAATGTTTAAGGTCATATGAACTGTATAAAAGATGTAATACTGATAATATACATTATACAATGGTTCAGTAATACTAATAATGGATAAGTAGAAATACCCCTTTGTTTCAGCCAATAGCATCTCTAAAAGCCATTATTATATATAATAGGTAGAATTGTTGGCTGGGTGACTGTGTTTTTAATCCACAAATGTATTTTATTAAGTTTAACACAAAGAACATGCAAATAATTCAGTACATTATACAGTTCTGTCCTTGTCTCCCTCCCACCTACACTAAATGCCCCACTCATGCTGTTTAAGGACAAGAATGACACACTCAAGCATTTAACCTTCCTTCAGGCCTCCAACAAAAGAGTTTCTGTTATGATTACTTTCAAAAACATGTTATATGAAGTGTTGTGATGCTTTCACTTAGTTACAATCTCATTATGTCTTGCACTTTATCTTCAAATTGATTCTTAACCTTAGCGACCCATTTCATACTTTTGGATGTACTAACTGTTTTATGCATTTTTACACACCAATGCTCTCATGATCTCTATCAATGCCCCTTCACCTGTAAGCAAGTTATAATTTAAAGGGATACTCTTAAAAGAGCCGATTTTTTTTATATTCAATTTTAATATGGACAATATGTCTAGCCCCATGTCAGATTTCAAAATGGAATATAAAAAATCAGTTTGCTCTTTTGAGAAATTGATTTCAGTGCACTATTAACAGATGCACTTTGAAAAAAAAAAAAATTTTTCCTATGACAGTATTGCTTTAAATATACAGGTGCCTTGATAGCGCGCCTCTCATTGGCTAACTGTTAAAAGCATTGTTTTATCCCATAACTTCTTTTTGTTTAATCTTAAAGGGGTTGTTCTCCTTTGAGTTAACTTTTAGTATAATGTAGAGAGTGATATTCTGAGACAATTTGCAATAGGTTTTCATTTTTTATTGTTTGTGGTTTTATAGTTATTTAACTTTTTATTCAGCAGCTCTCTATTTTGCAGTGTCAGCAATTTGGTTTCTAGGGTACAAATTAACCTAGCAACTCTACATTGATTTGAATAAGAGATTGGAATATGAATAGTAGAGGGACTGAAAAGAATGATAAGTAATAAAAAGTGGCAGTAACAATACATTTTTAGCCTTACAGAGCATTTGTTTTTAGATGGTGTCAGTGACCCCCATTTGAAAGCTGCAAAGAAACAGAAGAAAATTGTAGATCATTTAAAAACTATGAAAAATAAATAATGAAGACCAATTGAAAAGTTTCTTAGAATTGGCCCTTCTACAATATACTAAAAGTTAACTTGAAGGTGAACCACCCCTTTAATAATGAACAAAGTTCATAAGAATCCTTATACATGCATCCTTAAACTTTTTTCCAGTGCTGTGGATTTGCTTATTTAGTTTTTTGGGGTTGTTTACTGTTAAGAAAAGTTCTGCCAACTCTATTCCAAGCTGTGTAGTGTTGACTTTTATGCTAAAAACATGAAACCTGGCAGAACTAGTATTTGAGAGTTCAAATTCCAGCTACAGGTCTTACAGACCAATGGAAAACAGTATCTATTTTGGGTGGAATATGCCCTTTGCCCATGTTATATTTGGATAATAATAGCAACCTCTTTAATTGGCTATTACATCTTTACACCAAAGTACAAAAAGTGGCAGTTTCACTGCTTCGTTTTCATTGTAGTCTTCAGAGACTTCATCCAAGATAAACATCAGTATGTAGCCCTACACTGTATATCTTAAGCAGGTGGTTTCAAATTGGAATTCCAAGTTCCAAAAAATATGATTAAGCTGTTCTGAAATGAGTAAGTGGATTGAGGTGAGTTTTCTGCAAATTTGAGCAGTGTACAATTAAAAGGAAGACAAGTGGTTGGAGGGCAAGTAATAAATGAGATTGTGACAGGTCAGATGGACCCATCACTCAAACACTGCACTAGTAACTCTGTAGAGTTTCATGCCACACTTGCTCAGCTTGTGCCAATCATTTTAATAGGCTGTCCAGTATACTTTAATCATCGATATGTTGTATTAAAGCTAGATTTAATCAATGAAAAACATCTGCTCAGACAAAGTATCTGCTTAATTCTTGTGACTTGTTTTGTCTCATGTGAAAAAATCCCAGGACAGTTATTTGGCAGGCCCCAGGTGTACAAAATTCATTGCATTAAAGGCTGTCTAAATGTCACCAGGATTTTTTTTCTAAAACTGTTGCACATTTTTAGTAAAAAGAAAAAGGGTAATCACTCTGGGAAATGTCACCAAAATGGTTTTAAACCACCCTAGTAAACTGGCTAATTATTTGTGTTACAACAACAAATTTTCATTTGTTAATGGCTAAAAAACATACCGACTCTATTGACCAGTAGACTATTGGTGAAATATATTTAATTACTGTCAGAGGCAGAAAGGGACTTGTTATATTTGGATTGTTGTTGCTGGTATTATAACCCTCAAAGGCATGAAATGCTAGGTTCGGGGAGTGAGCTTTAATGTGGACTAAATGCTTTTGGGAGTAGTTGTATTCTGCCACAGGCACCAAAGCTTAGATTTTCTTTTAGTTCTAATGATTGTGTCTCAAAATCACAAAGCTACAGATATTTAAGCTGTGCAAATAAATTGAGGAAGTTGACCCAAATTATGTTTAAAAAAGACACAGATATGCATTATTTAGCACTGTTTTCCACCATTCCACCACTGGAAAAACTATAGAAACGGTCAGCAACCTTAACCCAGCACACATTTATTTGCCCAGACATCTGTTTAATGCCAAACATCAAAATTGCTGTACAGATGATAATTTTGAACCATGCAATTATTGGTTTTGCTTACTGGCTGCTATGGATTACTACCCATGGGCAAACTTTGTACCTTTTATTAGACAGGGGTTTCCATTTCACCAACCTATGGTATAGGTGTATGGTTTTTTTTTTGTTTAATACCCTTCTAAATTGTTGGTTTGATTTTATAGATTTTAGGAAAGGTGACTGAAATAATAACCCATGTAAAATTGAACTCTCTAGCATTTAATTCTAAATAACAAGTTAAAGTCTTCCAAAAACGATATTGCATTTCTGCAAATGTTATGGTCATTGGAAAGGATACACAGGCCCACTAAAACCTACAGACACCTGCATGAGACCTTTTCAACTACCTGCCTGCCTGATATATGACCAAAATTGACCATGTATCTATTATACAGGAAACAGATGCCCATAAGAAAATTAAACACAATTTCGTATATTTAAATATTCCAATTTCACAACTGAATAGCACCGTTTTAATCAGAGAGTTGGCAGATTAAGCAACAAGTTCTTTGTTAAGATTTGGGTTTACTTGAAATCAAGTCTTTACATTTTACATTGTGGGACAAAAACTCTATTAATTAGCAGAAATCTCACATATATTTTTATATATTTGCCCTGTTTACTCCTCAGTGCAGCTGAGAACAACTGTGGACCATTTTCATCACATCCAAAATCCTATGGCTTATTTTTCTAACCTGTATCTAATCTACTCATGCTCACATAATTAAGATGTATGACTTTATTACGTTTAGCCAAGAAGAGCAATACGTTAGGAGCTGTTTCAGCCCACTGACACTTGCCTTGCCATTATACTGGCCATTATGCTAAGAACACATTTTATATATACATCACTTAGCAAAACTGTATTGGTTCCAGGGATAAGTTGTAAGATATATTTTGTGGATGAACTGCTACATAATGAAGCCTGATACTTGCTTGAGGAATATTCAAGAGAAAGGTAGTATATGTTATAAATACAAAGCCTTTGAGATAATATCCCATCATTCTTACAATTATAATTTTGGATGACCTCCAGTATTGTTGCTTCACTGCTCATCACTTCATGTCAATTTGCTAATTTAGTAAAACAGAGTACTAATAATATATATAATCACAGATAGTGTTAAGAGTTATAGACATATTGGACATTTGGATTTCATAAAACTTTTACCGACGTGAAAGCTGAGTTTGCCAGTTTCCTAGAAAATTTGCTTTCATGGTGGACTTCCTATGTCTCAAATTTTCAGGTCTTCCCCATTTTTTATGTAAATTTACCTTGAGTTATTTTCCTTTCTCAAAATAATGTTATTACCAAAAAAAAAGTTGAAAAGGAGGTTGCAAAGTTGAAATGAGGTTGAAGGAATAAGCTGAAAACATTTTTTCACAATATAAAGGGCAAATGAGATTTGATGTTGATAAATGCAAGGTTATGCACCTGTGCAAAAATAATATATATATAGTTATACACTACATACTAGTTTGTTGGGGGCTCCTTATTGAGAGGTATCTTGATATAAACTGTGTAGCTTTAGACAGTGTCTATAAGGATATAAAGAATGGAAGTAGTAAACACAGGAAATATTTTCAAGATTGGGGTTTCTTTCTCTGGAGAAAAGGTGATTGGAAGGGACATGTTTACTCTTTACATTAGAGAGCATTATAAACAGATAGAAGGGAATCCTATTTTCTTATAGAAAAGAACAGAAGACAAGAGGAAGTACAATAGACCATCCATTTAGACTTGAACATAATTTCCACTTGAAGCAAGTCAAATGATTCTTTATGGAGAGGGCAGTGAGGTTGTAGAGTTGTTGAATGACTTAATGGACAAACACAATATCCAGGGCTATACATACTGTAGGCAGAGGGTAATTTTTTTATTTGGGTAGGCTAAGGGCTCTTCCAGACGAAGAGATTGCAGGGAGATTTGTAGCCTGCGACAAATCGCCGTGTGTTTGAAGCAACAAATCTCCCTGCATCTCTTCCCCCAGTCTTGCGCCCGCTTAAGTTAAAGTCGCGTGTGCCTATTCACACGCGGCGCGGCGCTTTTGAAAATCGTGCGAAAATGCATTGGTGAGCGTTTTGCTAAAGCGCCGCGCCGCGTGTGAATAGGCACACGCGACTTTAACTTAAGCGGGCACAAGACTGGGGGAAGAGATGCAGGGAGATTTGTTGCTTCAAACATGCGGCGATTTGTAGCAGGCTACAAATCTCCCTGCAATCTCTTCGTCTGGAAGAGCCCAAAGTCATGTGTTACAGTTTCTCCACCTGTGATTTTCCCTGGTGGGAAAACAGCTAATCCAGTCCCATATTATAAGCATTGGCAACAACATAGAGGATGGATTTTTGAATAAAAATGCACTACAATCTGAAATCTGTGCCATACATGGGCTGAGTTATGCACTACTAACTGATGGGCCAACACAATGCCTGGTTTTACTTGAAATGAATTAAGCCCAGACCTTTTTGAAAATAATATGCATATCACTCTTATTATCAAAATTATAGAAAAAGTTCAGTTCATCCACATTACTGGAAACCAGGGATAATTATTGGGTTGTTTAACATTAAAGCATATTGATCTAATTTCACATTGCATGGAAGATTTTACTGTCCTTTATTGGAGAGGTAATCTTCTACATGATTAGAGCATAATACAGATATATTTTGATCCCCTTGCAGAAACAGTAGCTGTCTTTTTACTGCAGTTTTAAATACAGTATAATAGTAGATGAAGCTGAAAAAAGTTGCATTCAACCATCAACACAAAATTTGTGTTCAAGTGAAAGTAGCTGAACTGATCTGTTCGCTGATCTAGAGGAAGGGGAATTGAATTGATACGATTGTTGTTGATATACCCCATATGCTGCAAAGAAACAGACAAACCCCAGATACTCAAACATTAAATTTTAAACTTCAATTTTGGGGAAACTGTAAAAAGTAAAAGATGGAAAGCAATTGAAAAAAGTCTTTGTTTATGGTGAACAATCTGAAAACAACTCAACTGAAAAAAAATTTGGAAGGTGAACAACCTTTAGGTAAACAGTCACAATGGTTCCATTTAACTATTCAGGTAGGTGTTCACACAGGTGTGACAGCGTGATCTGGTCACAATGGAACCATAACAACTGCACCACACATTCACACTTTTCTTAGTTCCAGTTAAGACCAACCTTAATAGATCAATGGAATTAAAATTGCAATGTCAATGGAAGTATGAAATAATCCCACATACCAGATAAGCAGTTGGAAGATGAGCAGCTGCTGGTGTCTCAGCCATGATCTCAAGCTCAATCACACCTATTCCCTAACTGTGGCACACAGATCAGATCTTAAATTTTCCGATGCAAAATGTCCTGAGATTTTCAGTGCAAAATCACTAGTCACTAGTCTCTAGGTAGGTATTTTATTCTAGTGTATTTTATTCTAAAGACACTAGTCAACACCCCTTGCCCATCCCCCAGACAAACTCAAATAGATACATTTGATAGATAGATTATTATTTTTTCTTTGCATTTTTCTTTACATTTTTAGGCAAACAGGTTTGGGGAGGCTTAGCCTTCCAAGCCTTAATGAAAATCTGCCTATGGGGCTATAGCAATCTCAAGATCTACAGTTATTTATATAAATATAAAAAACACATTATAATACACATTTTCAAGTGTATTGACACTACTCTGTTGCATTTCTAAATGCTGTCCCCAGCACAAAAAACATACAGTCTTTTAGCAAAGTTATTAGAACTCATAGAACATCATGGAAAAAAGCAAAGAAGATTTCAAGAATTAAAGATAACACAATCCCCTGTATGTAATGGAAGGCAGACTTTTTTCTGCAGTAACCCATAATAACAAACAATAAAATACTTGCTTTTAAACAGTTGACCAGTAAATTCTGCTTGTTGATTAGGTGATGATAGTAACTAGGCTTTTAGCAAGTGCAGCTTTTATTTCATCATCCAAATATTCTGTAACCTCCCCTGCATTAAACCAACCTGTGCCAAAATATCTTTAGTTACACATTCTGTAAATTACTCGCATCTTCCTATAAATCTGGATGCCACATACAATATACTTGGTGTGTAGCTGCAGCAGTCTCAGTATAGGTCTCCATGATTTTTTTTCTGGCGCCTCCCTATTCTATCAATGGACAATAGTGAATGTTATAATCTATGCCTGAAATTTCTTTCTAGTAGTTGTTAAAGCACATTACTTCTCTTAAATATGTGATCCATCTTGATTACAACATTGTAGAACCAAATAAACTAATAAAGTAGTATAAAGGGGAAAGGGCGGTATTTAATTACCTAATTGCCAATAAATCCCAACTGGCTCTCTGGTATGGTTGACAAGCAATCAATAGTCATTGATTTGTACCATCTAGATGCACAGTGATTTAATTTAGTTAAATGTTGTCAAATGAATAATATTCAATTTTGGTGAGATAAACATTTTTAATTAAGAAAAAAAGAACAATAACACACAAGTGAAAAAAATTGGCTCAGTTTTGCTCAATTTTATTTTGTAAATAAAATTATGTTCCCCCTCAACTAATTATGGCCTGCTACCCAAAAGACTATCTTTTCATTTCAGGACACCAGAGTACATATGATGTGCCCCTGTAAATGTGTCAAGAAAAAAAACATTTTGCAAGATACTGTAATATGTGTATAGGGAAGATTTATTGAGAATGTAGTTATTTAGGTTTGGATGAGAAGGATGTGTTGTGGAGACATGGTCATTTCAGAATCTATAATATTCCTGCCACAAAGATCTTATTGCCACCATTTTATTATTTCAGCAAAACTGGGGGAGGTTCTGGGTTGTTCCAGTAGCCAACTATGGTTCATCTTGTAGCTGTGAGAGCTTTAACTAGTACCTGACCATATCTATTTAAGAAAAGGGTTTTGTCTAGCAGAAAAGTAAGAACATCCTTTTGGGAATGGTCAGACTAGGAGGTGATTTAGGAGTTTGACCAGCTTTTGAACACTGGGAAGTGTCTGAAGGATGTGTTTGGTAGAAGAAAGCAAATTATGACAAGTTTTGCAGCATTGAAAGGGTTCCAAATTAAGACAATTATATTTGTTAGTCATTAGGGTGCCAAATGCACCAAACCAGAAGTTGTTTTAGATGAGTTGTGTCAGAGTAGAGGTACCCCAAGTCCACTTAATCCACCGTTGTTACGGGAGGTTGGGAGAACCACCCTAAAAAGTTTGTTTGTGATAACCCTGAATTAATTCATGAAAAGTTTAATTGCTTCAACATTTTTGGGGGTATTGGTAGTCATTGAGCAAAGGTATGGCCTGCACCCTACAACATTGCACTTGTCACATTGACATCAATGGTACAGTTTCTATTTCACTACCAGCAATGATAAAATACACATGAACTAAAACAACATTTTTGGTGGCTTGAGTCTATGTCCCTTCAATTACTTTAATTCCTAAAGTGCCTTAACTATTGCATTAAATTCAAACAAGAGTAGGAATAGCTTAATTGTAAGTATTTCAAGAAAGTTATATTCTTGAAATACTTACATTTAAGCTTTCCCTACTCTTATCTGAATTTAATGCAATAGTATCTAAATACATGTATTCACATGTGCTTTCCTACATAGTTTCATCCTTCTAAAGAAACCCATCAGTTTAATATTTAGGTGGGTATAAAGTATGGATACTAAATTGCATAAGTGCAGTTGCCAGTTTATAGTGTAACTGGTAGCAGTTCTTTCAAAACCCATTGCTTATTGGTTACTATTAGCAGCTGTACTTGTGAAACAGAGGGCCTGTCTTTGTAAATAGTGATGTGCAAACTGCACCCTAAACTACTTTTGAAAAAGATACCCCTATATGCTGGTGTAAGTCTATTTAAAGAACTGATTTTGCAGAGGAAACTAGCTTTAACATAACATCAGTTGAATCACTTTTGTATTATGTGTGCTGCATTCTTAGAGATCCTTTAATCACATAGATAGATGGCAGTTGGTCTCATTTGAGAAGGGCAGATTTTTGTTATACTACACGTATGCCAGGTGTGTCAGATGGCATCCACAGAATTACTGTGAGAATTTTATAGCCATCCTTGATTTTTCTTGGAGAGACAAATGAATTAGACAATAATGCAACACCTGTTCAGAGCTGGAATATTCCTAAAATCAATAATATTTTAATCACATCAGCGCAGCACTGCTGGGCCATACTCTTTATATAATATATATAACAAACCTACCACATTATAAAATTCATAGTCATTAAAGGCATTAAAATGTTTTTACATATCCATTTGGTTTTAATAATAAACAAATGCCACGTTCATATACTCTGGAGATTACTTCAAGGTCTTCTCATACATTATTTTGCCCAAATGCTATTATTTCCAGGATAGGCTCTACTAGACATCATGCTCATGTGAACATGCATCTTTACTAAACGCTCCAGCTCAGATACTAACACTGAAAGATAAGTCCAACTGCTGCAAATTGTGCATCCTCTTGTAGCATTACTTGACAAGCATGTCCTTGTCTATACTGACGTATGGATAATTCTCCATCTAAAATTCTGTTGGTGCCGAACACCAGCAATAAACAAGAATATAATGCCATTTTTACTTAGCACTTTCTGTCACTTCCGGATCCCAAAGAACTTCAAAGAAGCTGTTAAAAGTAATAAACAGTCCACTGAGAAGCCCCATGATAATGAGCTGCTGAAAGGTTGCTGCTTCGAGTAGGGAGTAGTTGGTTTGTTTATAGGTAGAAAGGGAGCTCTGAACAAATTGCTCACTTTATAAAGGAACTGTGAGGTTCAGTGACAGTAGACTGACTTTAAAAAGAGTGATTTATTATGGCAAAAAATAGAAAAATATAGATTTCTCTTTAGTTAAAACAATAGGCAGAATGTAATTTTAAGTCCTATTAATTGCAGTAATTTTAAGCTAACGTTTATACCGTTTCTTTAAAAGCACATGTGTTTTATTACTAAGCACTCTAATTCTCTTACATAGTGATGGGCGAATCTCCCGAGATTCGCTTCGCCAAAAATTCGCAAATTTCCAGAAAAATTTGTGAATTTCCAGAGAAACTCGCGAATTGGCAAAAAATTTGCGAAACGAGTCGCGGAATGCTTTTGACGCACATCACGTCAACTTTGTCGTGTCGCGTCGTTTTCGGCGAGCGTCGCGTCGTTTTGGTCGTGTCGCGTCAAAAACGATGCGCAACTCGTTTTTCCGCCGATTCGCAAATTTATTCGCCAGCGGCGAATCGCGGGAATTCGCCGTGAATTCGTCCCTGGCGAATAAATTCGCCAATCACTACTCTTACATCCATGAAGACAGATCTTACTGTGACGAAAAAAAAATATATGCTGTAAAATATTTACTTATTCCTATGTTGAATATAATTATGGATAGCCCAAATAGTTCTTTGTGGTCTTACAAATATATATTTACCAATTAAGCACATTTTATGTGCAAAAATGTGATGTAAATTAAAGAGGGATCTTGGATTTTGACACATTACTGACACACTATGGTCCATTTAATCGGGAGCCAATTAACTCCCCTGTATGCCTGGAGATTGGGAGCTAACCAGAGAAAAACACTGGTGACACTGGCACAAGGCAGCAGTGCTGACCTTGGTCCCAACTGTTCTATCCCTGCTTTTTTCAAAACAGCAAATTCAAAGGCATTGTACATGTAATGAAATGCTGTAGCCTCTTGTTGATATAACAGTTAGCAAAAAAAACAGCCCGAATCCAGCATTTTGTTTGTTAATAACTTACAGATGCAGTCACTTCTGTATTTTCAAAAGTTCAGTTCAGTGCCCCAGTAACCCCACATTCCCCAGTAGTTCTTTAGAACATTCAGCAATTAGCAAAGGTGAATTAAAATCACATTTATTACTGCTGAAGATCAGAATCCAGATATTAGGTATATGCAGGATAAACAAACTGTAGAAGCCCATATCATCTTTGCTGATATCTTGTCTGCAACTACTAAGTGGTTACTTTCCTATATTTTGCCAACCTGACTGTCCCTTCTCCTCCATCCTCCTTATAAAAGCACATGGGGGATCAGATGGGCTATATAAAAGCAACAGGCAAATACTTTATAATTTTTTCCATAAAGATAGCATGTCAAGATCTATGATAGATTTAAAAAAAGTTTTAATTTCTAGTGTCATTATGTCTTTAATTCTAAAGGACCCTAGCACCAAGGAAGGGGGAAGCCCCAGATCAGGAGTGGACTGGGGTGGATCAGGTACAACGCAGGAATACAGCCAGGAATAAAAGGAATAAGGAATAATTACTGTATACTTACCCTGTCCCTAGCATTCATTTTACATGAGTTTGTTTTCCAAACATTGGCAAAATTATTACACAGTTTGCATTATCTTACCAAATATCAATATTTACTTAAAGCAAGTTAAGTATCCAAACCACTGAAATACTGTTTTAAGTATTATATGCCATAAAAAGGTATTTTATATCTTAATGATTACCATCATCTCTCCAGCTTTTGATTTTGGGGGTTGTAGTCCAACAAAAATGGATGGAGCTCTCTGTATGAACCTGAAGCGTCATTGGTTGAAAGCAAAGAGGAAAAAAGTTGATGGATATCCACATGTTGCCTCTGTAGTGACATATCCTTATTAACCTTTGCAAATATTCCGCTACACTCCTAACAATTCCTGCACAAAATAAATTACCTCTGTAAGAAAGACACACAGGGGGCTCTTAGTATAAATGTTTACAGGCAAATAAATGTCAGCTCAACCTTACAATAGCATTTCATTGCTTTTTCCACTTGCCTGTGCAGCATACACCTGTGAATTTCTGGAAATCTTGCATGCAGAACGGAAGGTGCTTGAATGATTCATAGACTATCGGTGTTACACCTGTTCTTTATATATTTGTTGTCTTAGCTGGTTTTTTTTTATGTTTCACTATTCAGTACAATAGCAAGATAAAGAAAGTATAAAGCATGAAATCCAACTAAAACAATGCTACAGATTAGAATGAAAAGGGAATCAAAGGCAAACTGATTTGCCAAATATTTTCAGCTGTTTCATTTTACTGATATTTTTCCTGTAAAATCTCTTCTTGTGAATAAAATAATATTGATAGTTTTTTCCTTTACTTTATACTGAATGTGGCCAGTGTAATTGAATCTATTTTCGGTCATTACCTTGTAGTGAGTCATGCAGAGAGGTTCATATCACTGTGCTGTCAGTATGTAAATTAATATCCGCCAATTCAACTATTTTTTAAAGGTCTTTTAGGGGAATGCACAAACAAATTTTGCTTTGCGCGAATGTAATATACCTTTTGTGAACCCGGAAACTGTTTAGCGACCACATCTGCCAGCGGAAGGCTGTTTGCAAATTTTATAATTTGCACTAATGCGCTGTCAATGTAATAAAACTTTTTACTGAAAAAGTCACAATGTTTGCTCCAAAAGATTACGACACCTTCAAGCACTTCTTAAGAGTGCGCAATTATAATCCGCAATGCGCAATAACGATTCGCAATGCAATAACCGTTTAAGGAACAATATTACATTGTGAGATGTGGATTTTAACTCTTATTGTTGTGCAATATTTTTCTCTTTGCGACTTTAATTACATTCCCCCCCTTTAAGATCTACTTTTAGCCAGAAAAAAAACTCTTTGGGAGATTAAGGGGCAGATTTATCATTGGTCGAATTTTGAATGAAAAAAAATTTGAAATTCGTCCATATGAATAAAAGGGAAGCAAAATCCTTCGAATTCGACTATCGTATTCGAAGGATTTTACCACAATCGAACAAAAAAATTTTATCGATCGATTCGAACGATTTAATCAATCAATAGAATTTTTTTTATTCGATCAAAAGTAATGATTACCAATTTGGTAGATTTATTCTTGCGAAGTAGGTGGTTGAATAAAAATTTTAAGGCGAAGTTATTTGAAATATTCGATGGTCGAATTTCCCTAATTTGCATATTTGAAGATTCAAATTTATTTTAAATTTGATCGAACTTTGAATTATTCACGTGAATTTTGTAAATCTGCCCCTAAGACTTCTTGATACACAATAGCTCTTAATGAAGGATACCTAGCATTAATGATATTAAAAAATAATTAACTGCTAATTGGCTTCAGTCTTGTTACGATTTCCTTCATATTCCCCTAGTAACTTTTACACTTTAAAATATAAACTGTAATTATGGGGCAATTATGACCTAAATTCAAATGCAAACAGTATCAGTATCTACATAAACTGCTCCCTTTAAAGGAGTGTTTCACCTGAAAGATAATTTTTATTATGTTAGAGAATGGCCAATTCTAAGCAACTTTTAATTTGTCTTTAATTTTTTCTTTCTTATGGTTTTTTAATCATTTTCTGCCTTTTTTCTGACTCATTCTAGCTTTCAAATGAGGGCCACTGACCCCCATCTAAAGAACAAATGCTCTGTATGCCTAAATTGTATTACTCATATCCCTACACAGGCCTCACATTCATATTACAGTCTCTTATTTAAATCATTGCATTGATAATTTGGGCCCTAGCAGCCAGTTGAAATTACAAACTGGAGAAGTTCTGAATAAAAAACTAAACTCAAAAACCACAAATAATAAAAAATGAAAACCCAATTGCAAAGTGTCTAAGAATATGATGCTGTATACTATTGCTCTCAGTATCAAACTAAAAGTTAATTTAAAGGCGAACAACCCCTTAAGTCATCTAGTCAATCCCAATTTCTAGTTGGTTAATAAAACCATCAATATGTACACATTGTTTGTTGTGCTGTGCCTACCAAGTTCTTCCAATGTGATTTTTCTTATTCAGAGAACCCAGCACATTTCAGAGGCCCTTTATTTAAAATGCTGCCACTCATATTGTACTCACAACTGTCATTTGGGAACATTTATCAAAGGCCATATCCCAGCTAGGACAAGGGTGGAAGGAACATCTTACCACGGTGGTTGTCTGCAGTGCCGTCCTGTTCCCCTCCTCTGTTGGCTTCTCTAGGGCACACACACACCCGTTCCTGGTATTGATTGCTCATTGCCCATTATAGGAGTTCTTTCCTGGTGCTTACTTGCTGTTTAGCTGTTATATCTTGATCCTGATACCAGTTGTGATCCTTGCCTGTTATTCACTACTCCTGACTTCTGTGATCCTGATCTTGGCTTGTGACCCGACTATTCTACCATCTGTAATCTGACGCTGCCTGACCTTTCTGATCTGATCTCCAGGTTTGACCTCTGCCTGTTATCTGACTCCGATCCTGCCTGATCCCTATGCTAGTGTTCCTGGTTTGACCTTGGTTGACTCAGTCTGTGTTCCGCCTGTCCTGACCCGGCCTGATTTGACTATGCTTTCTGCCTTCTGACCTTGATAACATGTTTGCCCCTCGCTATCCAGAACCTTTCACCTTGCATCTCTTGTTAAGTCCAGGTGGCATCCAAGTAGCTGAGGGCTCCTCCTGAGGCCAACGGTGGTCACACTACTGGTGAAGCACCAGCCGAGACCAGGGTGCTTGGCATCTGTTCTGGTTTGGGTGCCGACCATGAAAAAAGGCATGTAAATAAATAGCTTTAAAGTAAAAATAGGGATCAATTTTTTTTTTAAACAGCATGACTTGTACTAAACCACCATGGGGAAGCAGTTTAAATTATAAGTTGTTACTGTGTTATAAAAACAGGCAAAATGTACACAAGTACATTTTTATTTTAGGTTCTGTTAAATCATACAACCTTAACCCATTTTCCCAATCCATTCAAGAAGAATCAAATAATCTTGCCCCCACTCTCCAATGGCCAACTTTATTCTTGAGCAAATGATGCACAGATATTCTACAAGCTTTATTTGTATATTACAAACTCCATTGCTGATGTGGATTAAATACATAGAGAGACCAAAGGAAAGTCACAATAAGACCAGCTTTTGTAACAACAAATTCCAGCATTTTTGTGACCCCTCAACAGCATGCCTGGACAAAAATTGCAAAAGTAACTGAGTTACAAAAAAAAATGATAATGTGAAGGTTTTATAAGGTAGTGTTCTGCATTAATATTCTTTTTCTTTGTTACTTTGTGAAAGCAGTGAAGGTTATTCTTCAATTTACTGCTTTTCTTTAGTTAGGAGTTTACAAAGTTGAAAAGAATTTATGGTATATTATATATAACCAAAGCCATTATCAGCACTTGTATGGTATGTTGCATATTTTTCCTTATAATGGTTGACTTCATATTGATTTTAGGCTGACCCGAGGGAAGAATGATTGGTATACAATGAAGATTGCTTGAGTTCTCCGAGAGATGTTACAGTGTTACCGACAAGGACGCTTCTCTAATATATTTGCCTTGATATTGTTTGCTATTTAAGATAGCATTAAGTAGTGTATCTTGGGGGGCTTTTAGTTAACTGTTAAGTACTCTGTACTAAAGCTAGATCAAGATAGCTGGAGCATAAATATTTTTCACTATTTTTAACTATATATATAAATATAGTTTAGTTTGTGAAGCATCATATGCACTCTGAAAGGATCTGGGACCAAGCTCCAATAAGCCCATATTGGGTATTACTAGTTATAATAGCTTCCTTCCATTATTCCCATGTGATTACCATGCAATTACCATCAAGTACAAAGCACAGGTTTATTATTACAGTGAAAAAAAGATTTGCTTTAACTTCTGTTGGTGATAGCATTCCTGTAACTGAATATCAGATTTCTGGATAGGAGATCCCATCCTAGGGAATGACTGAATAATGTGGCCAGTTCCATAGTTTTGCAGGGTACTGCAGGTTAGATAGTTATCAGAGTCAATAGTATGAGTGTGTATTATAAAAAGAAATCCAGGAATCCAAAGTGAACCTCTTAATATGTAAAGTGCCTAGAAGAGCAAAGCATGTGGCTTCAACAAGATAATTGTATGCTATTTTTTTCAGTAACCAAAGGGCTTCTAGCTTATTTTTGTTAGAAGATGTTTAAAATTCTGTTAATTACCCAGCTTTCTTAATTTGAGTAGAAATAATGAACTAAAAGTTGTGAAAGTCTTGCAGCCATAACAGCAAATCAACAGGTAACATTTTCTGCTCACTTGGTAAAAGTAAATATCTGATTGGTTGTTAAGATTTATTAGCAGGGCACCCAGTGGACCTTGGCTCTGCTGGCACTGACCTGGTAGTGTTTTATTGCCGCAACAATGGATCCCTAGGAGGCCAGAATGTGTGGATGATAATCTGCTGCTGTATTAGTAATTATTTTTATCATTGGGCGGTGGGCCCTTGGCTGGAGGGGGATGGGTGTGACTGGATTGGCGGGTCCCTTGGGTGTGACTGGATTGGTCATATTTCCTCATATTTTCTGATGGGCCTAGCCTACCCCAGGCAACATTGTTTATTAGACCTTGTATAACCTCTAAATGTTTATTCAGAAGCAGGTTTCCAGGTGCTTTAGATGCAATAGTGTGAGACATGCAAGGTGTAGGGGCTTAAAAATGTCCCTACTGGATATGGAACAAAGCAAGAAGTTCTAATTGCATGCCACATTGTATTCTCACTTTGTAGCAATGTGTGCCTTTAGTAATTGCAAGGTAACGTATAACAATGTACAGGCAATAAAAAACCCATGACCCAAAAAGATCTACCTTCTGCCAATCAATGAATATCGCAAACACATTGACCAAACCACAAATATACTACTACAAACATATGCACCCACGTAATACTTGATTTCTAACTATTAATTATATTATTCCTAGAAATGCCCTGCTCCATTGGGGATTCAAAATCATGCCTTACCCAAAACTGCATTCATTAGAATCTCAAATCATCCTTTTTTTTCCCCGAAGCTTTACAGTATATACGGACCTGTCATAAACTGAGATCATTCAAAAAGGAGTGACACACACTCTATGTATTGGTCCTGGTTCTTGGATTTAAAAAAAAAAGTACCTTCAAAAGAATAAATGCTTTACACTTAAAAAAGCAAAGCAAAGTCACTGATGACAAAAGCAGTAGTCAGTGCTTTCATTTTTCCATTTTCTGTAAGTTATGCAAATCGACCTTTGCATTGGTATTTGTTTGAAAAAGGAGGTTTTAAATTGGTGCTATTGACCTTCACTTAAATGACATTCGAACGTCAAGCCGAGTGTTGCAGGGGAAATGCGGCTGTTGACTGCAGGTGGCAATTGATGAAGAGATTGACTGACACTTTACCAGGCAACTCATTTTACACTTAATTTGAATGAGGAAAAGGTTTATGCTCTTAAAAGATTTGAAAGAAAGTAGAGCTCAAAACCGATAAATAATCTCTTATCAAAACAATTTCACTTCCATTTCAGAGTTGAAATGATTTGGATCCCACAAAGAAGGGCAAAGTGTGCTTCACTTTTCAGTGAATGTAATGTAAGCCTTTCTGTGTCTAAATGATAGATTCATATTCATATTTGACTAAATAATTAAAGATGCAATTCAACTGTATGTTTTTAGGTACAGGTATGCAGCTTGTACAGAATGCTCAGGACCTAGGGTTTTTCAAATAAAGTTATTTCCCTAATTCTGATCTCCATACCTTAAGGTTATTAAAAAAATAAACATTAAATAAACCCAATAGGATTGTTTGCTTATTATATCTTAGTTGGGCTTAAGTAGAAGGTACTAAGTATAAGGTATTAATGCATATTTATTTTGTTTTTATGCTTAATACTTCTCACTGTCAGAGGAGTTCATAACAAGTCCTGTATAAACAAACCCCTCCTATAACATAACTTTTGACTGTCTCTCAGGCTTACAGATAAGGAGTAGTCTAAACTATGAGTTGCAATGTATCCCCTCCCCTCCTCCCCAATTGCTTTGAAGACCAAGGCATTTGGACAATGATTCTACTTTCAACATCACTAAAAGTAATAACAAAAGCCATAAATATTTCTTAAATAAAACAATAGGCAGAGAGTGTGTCCAACACAAGTCTTGTTCTTCAAACTCAAGTTAAACACAGGTGTATATTTCTCCTTGAAACTACTTTTCCATAGTGATCAATAAAATGTAAACCAGTTCTTTTGCATGTGATAAAGTTTGTGACATTTACTTATGCAGTGGTCGAATTTCAAAGTGAAAAAACTGCGAAATTTTACCATCAAATTTTTTTGGGGGCCATTTCGATTGAAAATTGACCTTTTTCAATTTAATAGGTCCGTTTTCAATCCATTAAATATAATTCAAATCATTCCAATGCTTCGTTTGTTTCGAACAATTTTTTATAATAAAAACTTTGAAATTCCAGGATTTAGAATATTTTTCAGGAAAGGTTCTAGAAGGACCCCCATAGGCTACAGTGGCAATTCGGCAGCTTTAAGGTTGCAAAGTGTCAAATTCTAAGTCTTTTAAAGAGAAAGTACTTCCGAATTCTATTTTCAAATTTTTTCAATTCGAATCAAAATTGCTTAAAAAATTCTAATTTTTTAAATTCAAATTTTATTCTAAATTTCCCTTTGACTCTTTGTTAATGTGCCCCTTAGTGTTAGGAATGTAAATCTTTGTTGTACTATTTTCTTAACATCTTCAAAGAATGCCTAGCAAATCCCATTTCAGGCAGTTTTAGATTTTTAGATTCTTGAAATCCAGGAAAGTTAATCCAGTGACTTTTCAGAAATGTACTCAAGTGCCTATAATATTGCCCTAGTAGGACCGCATTTAATGAAATGCTTTTGAGAGCAATCATCAGACTTAAATACAAGTTCTTAACTTTAATCGTTTAAACATTTTTGTTTACAGTAGTTATTTAATGTAATCACTGTCTCAGGTTCTATTCAGGTTATTTTGTCCTCAGGATTGACTCTAGTTCACTTCTAAGTCCCTGAAATAGGGATGTCATTGAGTTAACTGATGAAAATGGCAAAGCTGATGTACACATGCAGCCACTTGGATTGTGTGTTAAATGTGTCATGACTCAGGGTTAATTGAAGAAACTGTGTTATCTAAAGTTATCTTAACTCATTTAATGCATTTAACCTTTTCATTAGCATACCAAAGCACCATTGTTTTCAATGGTGAACTCTTTAATTTGATGGGATGCTGTGACACAATATTCTGTGATAAGTGAGTTAAATGGGATGTCTGAGTTAAGTTATTCTGTGTCAAACGCACAATCCAAAGTGGCTTCATCTGTAACTGCCATTGTTTTCAGCACTTTTATGCATGAGGTACAAGCTAAGCCTCTTGTATGGAATCTATTATCCAAAATGCTGAGGACTTGGGCATTCTGGATAAGGGATATTTCAATAATTTGCATCACCTTGCAGTGTACTTTAAGCCTACTGTAAAATTGTTTAAACATAAATTAAACCCAGTAGGATTGTTTTGCCTCCAATGAAGATTAATTATATCTTAATCTGAATCAAGTACAATGTACTGTTTTCTTATTACAGAGGAACAGGGAACATTTAAAAAAAAATCTGAATTATTTGATTAAAATGAAGTCTATTAGAGATGGCTTTCCCATAATTAGCAGCTTTCTGGATAACGGATGCCATAGCAATGGCTATAATTCCACATTTTTGCACATACTCCATCAATAGAAGGGGAGCTTGAATTTTGAAAGCATAGTAGCAGGCCTTGTGCAGGTCTTCAAAACCAAAATGAAGTTACACCCAAGACATTACTTCTGCTACATTCTGTAATGCTAGTGCAGTTCCAGCTAACCAGTTCAGAGCGGAGATTGGTTTAAAACTTAATTTTTAATTAAGATTCTTAATAAAACATTTTTTCTATATACAACAATAAACACTCTGCCACAAATACACAGTCCAACCATGCACTCTTCCTAAAGTCTGGAAGCAGTGTCCCTAAAACACACATAATTAAATAACCAAAGGCATTAGGTGAAATGGTGGGGGTGAGTACTTACTCATATTTCACTGCTCAATTGCATTTGTCAGGAAATCTACCCCAGAATTGGTGGCATAGGTGGATGGTGGGGGAACAAGCTCCCCCTAGATTTCCTGATAACTGCAATTGAGCTTTAGCGTACTCCATGTAAAAGTTTTATGAGCAAGCACTCACCCCCACCATTCCACCGAATGCCTTTGATTTTTTTAATTATGTGTGTTTTAGGGACATGGTCCCACACTGCTTCCAGACTTTAGGAAGAGCGCATGGTTGGATTGTGTATTTTTGGCAGCATATAATTAATTATTTTAGGACATACATATATTTTTTAGGTCTTCAAAACTCCATCACTAAAAGGGGAGCTCGTATCTGGAAAGCCTAGTAGCAGGTCTTGTGCAGGGTCTTCAAAACAATTTATTTAGGTGAAATCTCAGGAGACATCTTGGGGAGTCAATAGAACTTAAGGAATGGGGGACTCCCCCCGAAATGCTTTCCGAGAATTAATCTAAATGAAATGCTTTAAAGACCTGAACATTGCATTTCATGGAGAGCATGACTTGAGGTCTACTTAACCAAAAATCTGGACTCTTTAATTAACAGTTAAGTAAACAGCCTAGATGGAACAGAATGATATGAGCTGTGGAAAAATTATTCACTCTGTGCTGACAACCATTTTTTGACTGACTTTAACCCCACTGCTGACAGTCAGTTGTGAGCCAATGCAATGAACACATAAAGGACATTTCAGTGTGCCAGCAGTCTTTCTCCATCCTTTAATGGTGCTGTACAGTTAATTAAAGAGGAGCAGTTGCATGAAGAGAACAAGAGCTGATTCCTTCGGATGTAAAGCTAGCTTGGCAGAAATGCTCCATAAAGCAGATTTTCTTTCCTCTCTTCTTCTGGGCTTTGTTTTAGATACAAAAAATGTGTTGCTGTACTTCCGCTATGACAGGTTTGTTAGCCAGAAAAAGCTTTTCACCACCCTCAATTTATTTTATTCCTAGTCAGCATATGGCAATTTTTATCTGAGCGGTTATTGTTTTCCTTCTATCCAAATCTACTATATAACTGGAAACAAACAACAGCACAATATATTTAAAACAGCTTGGTGAGCCTAATACATTTAATATCCTTTCACAGAAAATGAATTGTAAATGGCAGATTACCAGAAGAGCTTCGCCAATGAAAAGTTGTTTTAAATGCCTCAAACCCCCCCTTTTATGGCCTGTGCTATCCAGTGTAAAAACCTCATAAATGCGATGCATTTTTTATGTTTGTTCTAATGAGAAGTAGGACAAATGCCACAATCTCATGGCATATGCTGTCATTTTTTGATATCATTCTAATCTCTATGCTCCAGTCTTGAACAAATGCCACCATCTACATTATTCATAATGTCCTCATCAACCTTGTCATCAATTCCTGCGCATCCCATTGCTTGCTCAAGAATAACTAGCTCTTGCTGCACTGTGTCCTCTTCAGCCCACTTTGGCTCCAATCTACTTTCAATTATCATCCAGGCATGACCATCTGTTAGAGCCACAGATTCTGAATGCAAGTGAATGCATGCTCACCAAAATTGTTCATTGCTTGCATTATAGTAAGGGAGGATTATAAAAAAAAAAAAAATTGTAAAGCAGAAATATTGGCTTTCAGTTAATTTGGCATTAGTTTTAGGAGATATGCATTTCTCTGGCCCATTATCTTATACAGTAATACTGAGAGAGAATACAATTATATTTATGTAGATTCTCCACTGAGCCCCCTTGAATGGATGTATTCTGTTCTCCAGCTAGCCTTGGTCACTAGTACCCTGGCCTTGAGGCAGAGCCACCTTCTTCGTCTTGATCTGTTTTTTTCTGTGCTGCGAAAAGATACCTCCCATTTAATCCTGTACAATCTCATGCCGCCGTGTCTATAAAACCTTATGATTCCTTTGTTTGGAACTCTGACTCAGAATCCATGGAGCTTGTGTCAATTAAACATTTTGTATTATCTCAAGTGGTCTCCGGTTCCTGAAATTCCATGCATCAGACTGGACTTTGAATTTTGCAGTGAAGTTACATGCTGCATTTTCTTACACATAACAGCTAGTTGCTACTAGTAAGTTTTTGGGTTTTTTTCTTGAAATTTTTATTGATGCAGCTTTATAAGGTACATTACTTCTATTTTTAGAGGTGTATAATGCAATAGCAAAAATTTATTCTTGATATTATACTGATAGTCCTCTTTTAATATAGACTGGAGTAGTTTATAGAAACATATTTGCTGCAGTACACACATTTGATATCTTTTTTTTTATTTGTTGTCTGTTATCTGACTGGGAGAGGGAAGTGCTCTTAATCTTTCTCACTTACAAATAATGAGAGGGAGGAATTCAAGCCAAATGCTTCCCTTCCCAAGCCAAAAACCAATATTAGGAATTCTCACCTCTACAGTACTGTATCTTTCTTTGGATGAGACACTATTATCTTGGTGTGATACAACTTTCTAAATATAGCAAGAATTTGCTTTGGAGATGAGAGGGCTCTTGGCAATGCAGCTGGGATGCAGGTAGGGTTGCCACCTTTTCTTGAAAAAAATACCGGCCTTCCTATATATTTATCTTTTTTTCCTATTAATAACATTGGGATCAACCATCAAAAATACTGGCCAGGCCGGTAAAATACCGGTTAGGTGGCAACCCTAGATGTAGGGTTAGGTTGAAAAAATTACAAACTAGGAATGTCCAAGCTGGTTATCATCTGAGATTCACTGAACCTTATGTTCAGCATTTCCCACTGGGTGAGGGGTTATGGTATGAAGAGCAGAGCAGGCTTCAAATTGTTATCTTTATGCCCCTTATTTTCTTTGTTTTTCTTTTATATAGTTAATTATACTGTTAGCCAATGCAAATGAATTAAAGAACTGAAGATGAACTTCTCCTTTAATTTATTGCTTGTCTTGCTTATTGTAAGGCTATTTGTCAAGGTTGTTTTGTTACTGTGTCACATAATGACCTGCTTTTATTTTAATACCATTTAAAGAAGACATAAGTCTAATAAGTGTGTATAAAATGGAAAGGCCTGTTTATCACAGTTCAAGTAGTTGTGTAGTTTAATTTAGACATTTTTTCAGGCTTATCTAAACTCTCATTTTAAAAAAACACAATTGTCTATGTATTTGTGAAGAGAGCGGATATCAAATAGCTCAACTGATTCCAAATAAGAATACGAAAACCCCAAAATAGTCATTCACGGCGAATATTTTACAATATGCTAAGGACAGCTCACTTTGACTTCTATATGACCTCAACAGGTTTTGGATGGTGTACATTTAAAATAAAGTTTTTTGTTGTTTTTATGCTTGATAAATAAAATCAATCTTCAAACACAAGATTTTTAGCACTATAAAGTTTGAATTGTGGAAAAAACTAATGTTTCATATATTGGCCACTTACTGAATTCAGTGCAAGTTGATGCGGAGTGTTAAAGACTGGACTAAAAAGACCAGGCACTGTTCCGTTACTTGTGCTATTTACTAAGACATACAGAAGACCTTCTATAACATAGTGGCTACACCCAAAACGTTGCTGTTCTTCATTTATAATATTCACCATCATCAGTGATTAAGTATGTTGGGAGCTGTAGCCCATCTCTCCAAAGTTGGAGCTCCAGTGCATTCAAGAGTACCCTTCAGTTAGTATTCTGTCTGCTTTTTCTACACCCAGCTCACTGGTTTTTCTTTTCCTTTTTTCATAATATAAGGGATCATAAATGTTTTTTTTTTTCTACCACTAAATGGCAGTTCTGATTTGATTATAGTGTAATACTGGCATGGCAAAAACTGCACAGTAATCAGACTATATTAAATAACAATGGGATGACTAATGTTAAAGTGGTAGAACTGATTCTCAATGGTGAATGCTCTTGTCTCTGTAATTAAGCTTGTGGGAGCTAGGAACACACATGGGAGGGTTTTATGAAAGGTTCGTATATTACTTTATTTTATGCACACACTTTTATAGGATTCAGCTAATTTTCTGTATCAGAGGTTTTGATTTCATATATTTGTATTGTTTTAATTTGCCTCAACTAAGCCACTTTCTCTTTCCCTCTCAGGCACAGACATTCTAAGTAGTAATGTGGTACATAGTTAATGAGCCATTCAGAGAAAGGTTATTTGATTGATGATAATCTGGATATACATGTAGCAAATATTATACACAAAAAGCAAAGTTTCTGCATGCAAATTTGGGCTGTTCAAAAACTTTGATCTTGACGATTCATCATAATGCATGCCTCTCAACATTTGACAATCAGAAAGGGGGACAAAGAGTTCTTCCACACGTAGTGCGGTGGAAATTTTTTGACCCATTTTCTGATCACACCTCCTAAATACCATGTCCATTTTACACAATTTGTCAGGTTATGGAAAGTGGGAACATATTTCTGGGGGTTTTAGGGCCATGCTTTGTGTGTTATACACTTTTTCTTATGAATGGGAACTGCCCTTTATCCTGTAAGTCTCATTTCTTCCAAGATACCTGCTTATCTTTGTTATCTCAGTTACAAAGGTATCTAAGTGCCAGTGCTGAGTATTCTGGGCTTTCTGCCAAAAAGCCTCTTACTTAGAGATTTAGAAACTTTGTATTTTTTTCTGGAGTCAGTTCAGGAGCTCACGTGATCAATGAAAAAATGGAAATACTGTATGTGGACCTTTGTATGCTAAATACAAGAGGTCCTCTGCACTCAAAAATGCCTTATCCTTTAAACAACAGGGATTGTTTGTCCATATATTGCAATATATTTAAGCTGGCCAACTACCTCAAAGTCATCCCCTATCTGGCCAATCCTACGCTCAATTTTCATCTGATAAATTAAGAATTCTATTACTTCATTATACATTTTACAAAAGGACAAAGTTTTACCTGCAACTTACTAGCTGCTTTCAAAGTAAAACTCCCAATCTTGGTTACCTTTGTATGCTCCCTGTATGTTTGGCATGTCAGAGATCATCTCCTACTGGGGTGTGTATGACTACCCATTTGCCTCTGCCCCTATATTTAAGCAGGATAGGCTTCTGTTTTTTGCCACAATGGAAACAGAAAATGAAGTGGCAGCAGTGTTTCCAACACTAAACTAGTCTCCCTAACCAATAAGGTTCTTAGAGATATATTCTGTCCAAAACTAGGCTACTTTACACAATATTTTCAGGTAATGACTTTGTATTCTGATGAGCAGTGTTACTTTAAGTACAGGTATGGGACCTGTTATCCAGAAAGCTTGGGGCCTGGGGATTTCTAAATAAGGGATTTTTTCCATAATTTGGATATCCATATCTTAAGTCTGATAAAATAATTAAAACATGAATTACAACCAATAGGATTGTACTTGAATAAGAACCTTAGTTGGGATCAATATTGTATTATTACAGAGAGTGGAGTGCATTGGAGATGGACTTGCCATATTACTGAGTTTTCTGGATAATGGGTTTCCAGGTAATGGATCCCTAAACTGGATCTGTTGTTTTATACAAGCACAATTGTAGGCTGGCACAAAACTGGACTTCACTCCAAAATACAATGCAAATAAAAAAGGTTTATTCCGCAAAAACATTTCAATGGATGGCCTAATGCGTTTCATGCCTTGTGGGCATTTAATTATAGGCTATGATTGTTACAATGTTATTAATTTGAACTTATGTTGTTTTATGCTGATAAGAGCACTCATATGTCTTAATTTTTCTAATAATTTTTGCTTTCTGGTCAGATATATGAACTTCTAGAAATGCTCTGTAGCTTAAACTATCAATTTACTATTTTCATTAAATAAACTGTACCTTAACTATAACACTATGTATTAATTCAATAAATTATTGTACTTTTTATTTAAAAAAAAAAATATATATATATATATATAAATATGTATTCCTGAAGGACTTAGTAATGTAGCCTTCTTGCAATTGTCTCATTTATAATTACCCTCAGCATGTATGTAAGCAAATTACTTTTTCCTTCCTAAAAGCATCTGTTGTACTTTAGCACTAATCTGTACCTCTGCCCGCAGGTCTTTAAATAGTCCATTAAGAGAACATCTCCAACAGAAACAGGCTGTCCTGTTGGACCTAGAAAACAGATGCTGGGAAATACCAGAGTTCACTAATGTTGTTTGGATGCAGCTTTTGAAAGTGATTATCTGCACAAAATAGTTGTTTGCTGGGGATGATTAAAAGCCCAAATCAACATCCATGGCTTCCAAAGATTCTAAAATCCAGAGCAACAACTTAAATATCCATCATAATGGGCCCTGTGAAAGTAATTTTACATGTGAGCAAGGAGAACATATCGCAGAATGACAGTGTCCTTCCACATCCATAGCAATACAAAAAGCAGACTCCAACATTGGTATGGGGTTGTTAAGGCATTTTCAAAATTTAGTTATGTTGGAATGCCCACAAAATGTTGGGAAAGCTTCCAGTCTCACAATAGGCTTCCCCATCATCACTAATTGGATAGTGCTACCTGCCTAGTCAAAGCTGTCTACAATACACGGAAGGGGTGGAAAACCACCTCAAACCAATACATTTATTCATGATAACTAACGAAAATAATTAAAGGGGAAAAAATTATTTAAAAAAAAGTACATTACTGATGCGTTTAAATCCATCTAAGGCTACTTTTGCCTTTGTGCTCATAAATATTTATACATATGGCTGCATTTATATTAAGTGCCACAACTGGAAGTCTACCTGTATTATGCCATTATTCTTCCAAAAAGGCTCTCGCTATCGACAAAAGCATTTATGTTCAACTGATCCACGGTGTCTGCTGCATTAATAACTTTCATAACAAGTAAGGAAATCTACGAGCAACACAAACATAGATCAAGCAAGTCTCTCAGGAAAACAGGGGAAAGATGTGCAATACATTTTAAACAGGAAAAATAAGTCTTCCCATTAGAACACCTATAAAAAAAATATTTAAAAAAAGAGACTAGAATACATACTAGAGCAGAAGCAAAGGGACACATAAATTAATGTGATTGACTTTTTATATAGAATCGATGGTTTAGATCAATACAGAATGTTTTGTAGATATTATGGAAAGACAGGCTAATGCTGGCCGCCATATAAATTCAGAATTTATTCCCACTTACAACAGACAATCATTTGTTCCAATGTACTGACCTGCTACTAACCATTTAGATTCAACAAAGTAATAAAAATAACAATGTTTTTGCCATTAATTGACAGACAATCATAAAAAAGTTATGTCTGACAAATAGTTGTGACAGTCACTAATTCGCCAGCATGACATCATTTTGCACACTGACGAAGGATCGTAATTACGCAAATTCACTAAGATCAACTTTTTCCTGATCGTTACCAGTACCCTAGACGTTACTTTGCCTGGTCAGACCTGGCGAAGTTCAATACAATAGATAGGAGGTTGAAAAAAGAATGTAAAATTTTTTCTAAGTCCCAAAAAAACGCTAGCGTATTTTATCATAGGAGGGTGATAGTCTGAAAAAGATAGATATTTTTTTGGGGGGTTACCTTCCTTCCCCCCCTACATTTCCTAACATATGGCCACTCAACTATACAGGGGGCACATGTAGGGCAATAGGACAACTTTATTTTATTTATTTAAGGTTTCCTGGGCTTGTGTAGTGGAATGTAGTGGCTGTAACATATACTTCTATTATAACTTAAAGTTCCCGCCGTATGCAAATTAGGCTTCGCTAGCGTAACAGCACTTTGCCTGGCGAAGTAACACTAGTGCAACTACGCTACCATTCGCCAACCTGAGCGTAACTTCACACTTTAGTGAATTTACGTAGCGCTGGTGAAAATTCGCCTGGTGAAGTGCGGCAAACGAAGCCAGCGCTAGCGATTTTGTGCATCTTAGTGAATTTGCCCCCTTTTCTCAACCTAGAACTCCTAACTCGGGTCTCCTTCTGACTGTCCAATACCTCCACTTGGCTGTTGCAACGCTGCCTCAAATAAAACATCTCTAAAATGGAAATGGTTCTCTTTCCTCCAACTAAAACCCATAATATCCCAAA
Source organism: Xenopus borealis (assembly GCA_024363595.1). Lineage (NCBI taxonomy): Eukaryota > Metazoa > Chordata > Amphibia > Anura > Pipidae > Xenopus > Xenopus borealis. Next base: position 24,463,298 of record CM044435.1, on the reverse strand, counting down.
AGCATCCATCATAGTTTTCAATTCCAATATCACCCCATCTCCCAGGCCTTGGGATTATTTTAGATTCTGCCCTGTCCTTCACTCCTCATATCCAGTGACTTATTAAATCATGCCACTTCCACCTAAGGAACATATCCAAAATACAATAATTTATCACCCAAAATGCCATCAAAATTTTCATCATATCATGTCTAGACCACTGTAACTCTCTTTTAGTTAGCCTTCCCGCCAGAGACCTCACCTCTCCAGTCCATAATTAACACTGCTGTAAGCATAAACCTTAGCAACCACTCCTCCTCTGCCATGCCACTCTGCCATTCCCTGCACTTGCTTCCGAAACCTTTCAGAGGAAAATTCAAATGAATGACCATGAAATTCAAAGCTCTTTGTACCTCTGCCCCACCCTACATCTCTGAACTCATCTCTCTATACCCAACTTACTACTCTCCTCTACTGACCGGCTACTCAACTCTTCTTTTATTACCTCCTCACATTTTCACATTCAAGACTTTGCAAGGGCTGCATCCCCCTTCTGGAATTCTCTCCCACATTCTGTCCAACTTTCTCCCAACCTTTCTGCTTTCAAAAGATCTATTAAAACACACTTATTTAGAGAAGCCTAGTTACACTCTGCTTAACTGCAAATGCAATACTACACACTACATCTCTCACCCACTTCATTCTGATCTTGTATACTCCCACACCTTGTCTCTTGTTCCCTGCCTTTTAGATTGTAAGCTCTTTTGCACAGGGCCTTCCTTTACCTTTTATACTGGTATTTGTCATAATATATGTAACTCCATATGTTCTACATATGTAATTCATGTGATTTATTTAAATAAAAACATTTACTTTACAACGCTGTGCAATATGTTGGCGCTCTATAAATACATCTTAATAATAAATAATAAGTCAGATGTGGCAATATTTGCAGAGATATTATCGTTAGCAACAGAAATCTTTCTTACCTGTCCAACTGACTAAACGACCTATCACCAGGGTACGAACAATGTCGGGAGGAGCCATACACAGTCCGAAAAATGTATAAACCTTCCTTTCCTACCATTATATATGTATTATGGCCAGATTAAGGGAAAAGCGTAGGGAGTTGGACAGATATTGCTGGAGTATGTTGGGTATAGGTTAAGCAAGGAAGGAGAGATACTTGATTGGAATAGGAGAGGTTGGGGTCAAAGGGAAATTTAGGAGGTGGGGGCTGCAGTAAAAAGAGAGCAGACAATGTTATATTGATTTTCTCCTTAAATGCTGTAAGGTTCTATGAAAGCAGAATAATGTTTAGAAGATGTGGGAGAGCTACCTGCCAGGTATGCACTGCACAATTCAGTTTTTCTTTGTGTTGTAGGTCTGGTGGTGTCTGGTAGCATTAGGAATGAATGCATCTTCTCTCTTCTTCTGGTGTGCCTTGAATATTGCAGAAACTGTAGATCTAGTGTGTGATTACAGTGAGGATTAGAACAGTGAGGATTTGCATGTGCAATATGTCTTTAAACTCAATATTGCAATCATTTACAATAATTAGAAATGAATAACCTTTAAAAGGCATTAGGGGAATCAAGGTTTATTCCTGTTTGGGGAGATAGTGCTTCCTGGTGTTTGACACAAACAATGGTGCTATTGCCATAAAAGGGCTTCCAAGACCTGCTGCAAAGAACAACTACATAATTATCATATGGCTTCATTATGACATACCCTTTATCATTGCAATTTAACCTAGAGGTGGAACACATTTTATTTTCTCATTTAGCTGTTACAACACACGGCACAGCATGAATTTTTACTAGGAAAACCAGTGAGGGAGTGTGCCTGTTGAATTTGTTCAGCAGTGTGTATTGTTAATCATCCTCAAACTGCCAGCTACAAACTGTGCAAAAGAATTGCACAGTGTTTGTATTTGGTTTGAAACCCACACCCATTTCAGGACTGATGGTCAATTTCTCATTATTACAAACTGCAGAGGGAATAGGTCAACATTGATAGAGTTTTTGGCACACCAGCATGTTGCCACCATGACTACTGACCCCAATACAGATTGCCTTTGCACTGTTTTCTTTGAGCACTTTAAGTACTAGCCCCAATTTATGAACTCAGGGTAACATGCAAATTATAAATATGTATAAAATGGATTATTCACAAAGTCTCCTGAGTTGGGTTCTAAGATGCAGCTCGTTATGTTCCTGGAAAGCAAGTGCAAAGAGTTGCCTATTGCCTTGAATACAACACTACAATGGTCAGTTTTGCATTCAGAGGGGGAATGTAGTGAAATATGGGCATCCTCTGTAATGCCCTCCAACTTACATACCAATGAGACTTGCAGGCTAAATGGCATCAAGAGCCAGAAGAAGGAGAAATCAGTACTTCCATTGACAGGTGTTAAGTACAGGTATGCACTTGAACTTTGTTCCAGTATTTTCATCTGACACAAGATGCAGAGCACAGCCATTTATCGGCAAACACATGCTCTGTACATGTACACTGGAAGTGAACCACTTAGTAATCTTGTATTTGCTTTCCAGTTAATTGTAAATGCCCCATAACCTGTACTGAACATAGCAGTGTCTTAAATCGCATGCAAAACATTTGCATCCTCCATATACAGGTATGGAACCTGTTATCCAGAATGTTATCAGGGACCTTGGGTTTTCAGGATAATTTCCATAGTTTGGATCTTCATGAATTAAGTCTGCTAAAATAGGATTTAAACATTAAATAAACCCATTAGAATTTTTTTGCCTACAATAAGCATTAATTATCTTTTGCAAGGCACTGTTATATTGTTACAGAGAAAAAGCAAACATTTTTAAAATTTTTAATTATTTAAAATGGAGTCTATGGGAGATGGCCTTCATGTAATTTAGAGCTTTCTGGATATCGGGTTTCCAGATAAAGGATTCCCTACCAGTAATATATGTATTTACAGCATATATATATATATATATAGATATATATATATATATATCTATATATATATAGATATATATCTATATCTATATCTATATACACAATCACTGAAACCTAAAGAGTTACAAGCCTATAATATTATTAAAGTTATTCTGAATGTATAAAAGAAAGCTTGTAAAAAAAACTATTTTATATTTAATTGTTCAGTGCAGAAGTAAATTGTCCTGCCTTTGCTAAATCTGCCCCCAAGTAACTAATTACCTAAATTAATCTACAAAATGAGCAATGTATTATTCCCTGTCTGTAAATGCCACTGAGGGCTGGAGCTATGCACATAACACTTATACAGAGTTTGTTATGCAACATTTATTTTATAGGACACATTATCTAAAGACATCTTTCATAATTTAAAAATAGATTTTCAGAAAGCAGAGAATAACTATGCAATATGCAATATTACAGTTGTAATTGTGTTAAATGGCAAGCTGCCCAATAATAAATCGCTAAACATATCTATTAGGTGGAAAGCTAACAACATGGCCTCATTACTGTTACTTTTCACAGCGCTCGTAGAACTTGAATAAAACCAACTTCAATTTTGTGAATCAACAAAAGTCAACAGCTGTGCCTTCTATATAGACTACTATACAGACATATTACAATAACAGTCACCTTGGGTATTTTTATCTCTCGCTGTGTATTTGTGCCTCTCAGACCAAAACGATATATAAACAATCTGTGAGCTGTTCATTCACCGAATTCAATTACAGCTGCTGTGGCCAAGCCCCAATGTAGTTAGAATAGAAACTCAATTCTAGCTTGAAATAGAATGCTAGCAAAAAAAGATGGGAAGCGGAGAACAAATCGTTTTTTTTCCTTAGAAGGGTTAAGAATTTTTTGCTGGCAAATAGCTATTCCTTAAAGGAATTGTTCAGTATAAAAAAACTGGGTAAATAGGCTATGCAAAATGCCTAACATTTCCAATATAGTTAGGTAAAAATGTAGTGTATTAGGCTTGAGTGACTGGATGCGTAAAATACAGTAATAGCCAGAACACATGGGTCATAACTGTTGCTTTTGAATCTGAGCTGAATGCTGAGGATCAATTGCAAACTCACTCACTCACCATTATGTCCCATATGGCCCCCCTTCAAGTCACTGACTTAGTTAGAGAGCAGAAAAGCAGGATGTAGTGTTCTGTTCTGTTACACATCCAGTCACTCCAACCTTTAAATTTGCACATACTATCTGTTTACCCAGTTTTTATATTTACCCTGAACTGTTCCTTTAAAGGTGCAGCCCAGACTAACATAACAGACAAAAATGAAAAATTGGACATGAGAGGCAAAAGCCTACAAAAGCCTGGGAAACTCGCATCATTTTGCCTTTATTACAATAACAGAACAGGGCAGAACTGTTTTTCAGCTCTCTAACACTGCATTAGTCAGCGACTTTAAGGGGGGCCACATAGGACATAACTGTTCAGTGAGTTTGCAATTGATCCTTAGCATTCAGCTCAGATTCATAAGCAACAGTTATGACCCATGTGGCCTCCCCCTCAATTCACTGATTGGTTACTGCCTGGTAACCAATATATGGAAATCAAGAAAGTTGAAAAGTAGTGTTCTGGCTATTAGGTTAGATATCCAGTCACTCCAGCCTTTATAGATTACATGTAGGCTTATATACTGCATTGTAAACATTTTTATTTTGCATAGCCTATGTATTTACGGAGTCTTTTATACCAAACAATTCCTAAGGCTTAACCATTAAGACTCTTTTATGGACACAAGGGCATTTGTGACATTGACCCAAAGGTTGGGTCACAGTTTATTTCTGCCATGTAAACAGGAAAAAAGGTAAAAAGGAAAGCTTAAAATAGGTGCAAAGTTAGGTATGGGTCTAGTCATTAGAAAGGTAGCATATTTTGATAATTTAAAAGCAAACATCTTAGTGGATGTCATGGGTTACTGTAATTGGGCAGTTTGTGCTTTTTTTTTACATTTCCCCGTGAGACCTTCACAATATTTTCATTCTATTCCTGGTGTTAACATGGAAAATAACACAAGTGACTTTAATTAGAACCTAACATACAGCACTTGTACAAAATGTTTATTATTTATGAAAAGCAATCCCTATTTAAGTATCATGATTGGTGTTGCTAAATAGATTTTTTGCATTATAATGGGATACCAATAATGCTAATTATAATCACTAACAAGGCAATTTAACATTTTAATTGTACCTAATACATTCGTTAGTAGGCTCCTAGCTGTAATTATTAACACACGTGATACTAAGTTACCCGACACTCATACTGAATGAAAGTAACCATTGTTAAGTGGGACTCATGGAGAGGTGATAGCCTGGGAGTGCCTCTCATCCGCTTGCCAAAGATTGCAATCCATTGATGGGCAAAAATTCATTCTGTGTGATTGAGGTTGCAATTGATACAATTATGAACCTTCTTTTAAAGTCTGTGTTTGAAAACTATTCACTTTTGTCCTGATTTTTTTTAAGTAACACGGGAATGGAAATAAATATAAAGAAAGCCACAGTATAATTAAATCCCCCCCAGGCTTGTTCTATGTAGTTAAACTCCTGCTAGCTTTAATTAGCAGATTCATATGTGTTTTGCCGAAGCTTCAGGGATAACATCTGAGTTAGTGATAGATGAGGTTTAGCACATGATCAACAAAGATGACCCTTTAAGGCTCTATTTTATTTTGAACATGAATCAAGAGCTAGATGATAGAAGAAGCATTGAGACAATCAAGTATAGACCTAAATAGACCTTACCCTTGAAGAAGGTGGCCTTGATTCTCTAAAGGTAAAATTTTCGCTTTGTGTTTTATTGCCTTGAAGCCACTTTTTGCTTTAAGACACAATAAGCTGGCTACTGATGGGTTACATTGGACAGTGTTTGACTACTGAAAACATTGCAGTTGGTTGAATAGATAAACAGGCAAAATATACCCGATAAAATGGTAAAATGTTGGGAGAAACAATTCTGTTCTTAACTGAGGGTTGAATTTCCTGTTTTTTAGTTCCACCTAGTAACATGCATAAGGGGTAGTGATGGACAAATCGGCAAAAAATTTGTGAAACACATTGAAGTCAGTGAGTCAACGGGCATCCAAATAATTTTGATGTGCATTCATTTTATGCATGCAACTATTCTGACGCACACATTTATTCGTCCATCACTAATAAGCGGTTTAGCAATAAAAGGTACTAAGATTGCCCAGGAGCAGTTACCCATAGAAAACCTGCAGGTAGCATTTACTGTTCACATGAAAAGCAAACATCTTAATGATTGCTGTGGGTTACTGCACCTGAGCAAACTTAGTGCCTTTAATTACATATAGGGGGATAGTGATTCATTATTTTGTAAATTGTTCTTTAATTTACTGGGTGGTAAAGTATCAATGTCCTGCCAATAAAAAGAGTAAACATAGAATTAAATCATCCAAACCTCAGTCTTTTTTGATTAGTAAAAGTTGTCCTTTGTAAAAAAAATGATCTTGTGATTTCTGGGACAAGCCCATAAAAATGAGTAAATGTTAGTACCTGAATTAAGCTAGTTTTCATATATCAGCTAAGGTTAAGCATCCACTAATGTAGAATGTTGCTTCACAAGTGTTTGAAAGGCACTGCCATAGAACAGAAAATATAAAAAGAGTATTCATATACAGAAAGCAGGGCAGATTTGAGTAAATACAGCAAACACTTGTTAATAATGTTGATCTGAACCTGATCACATGCAAGATGAATGGGAACAGAACAGAGAGATTTGCTCAGTAAAACACATACCAGAAGACACAATGTATATTCAAATATTTTATATATGAACATTAGAAATTATTTTCTTCAATTGCATATTTTTCTCCACTGTCTTTAGCAGGTCTAGTATAGACCCAAACTACACTAAAACTTTTTTTGAGTGGTGCTTTTTTCTTTATTATTTTATCTATATACAACTGCATGTAACATTGCACAAATGAAAACAATATTTATAAGGGTACTTGTACCTATATACATGGTTCTTGCTTCTGACCCATCCCTAAGTGAACTGGCTTTACCTACTTGTACAGTAAATAGAGCAAATTGCTATGTTCAGGGCTTATAGTTGCAATGAAACCCTAGAGCTAACACCTTCCTTGAGCAGTAGTTAAGTTTCAGGTCCTTTTCTGCCTTAACTTGAAACGCAATGGCACCTAATGAATTTCTTGTACCATTATGTACCAATACCAACAACAGAAAAAGGTTGCCAGCATCTTTTGTGGCACACAACATTCATTGTATAAAGTTCAAATTGTGGTGCAAATTAAGCATACTACAACTCTCCCCCATAATTCCAGGACAATTATGACCACACACCAAGTTGCTTCTGCTTTAATTGTGGCCAGTGCGTCAAAACAGATAAAATTGTGTGTTGACACAAAGCAGGGGTGCATTTGTATATGACCCCTTACTATTTTTCAAGGCTCTATTATTTTAGCTCAATTCAGGGAAAATGCTGCATTATGGATTAAACTGCATATTCCCTTGCATTAGTAAATCATCACTCAGTGTTCATATCAAGTAAATGAAAATTACAACCAGCCTAAACCCTATGTATTTATTGTATTAGTACCATTGTAATTGATTTAAAAGTGCATACATTTTTACATGATATTCTTTAGTCTTTTCAATATATTCCTTTGTGAAAAGCAAATTCAGGGGCTTCCAAAATCATTACATTAAAATTAATTTATTTTTATTTTGGCTGCTAAGTATAAAATGTTGCTTTAACCTAATTATCAAGGTGACAGAAGAAATCAGTACCAAAAGCAGCACAGAGCATTTTTCCTTGTACATCAGTGTCATTAAATGTAAGACACATCTCAATTCAATCTTCATAGAGAGTTACTTTCCCTAATTGCAGTGTGGGTTTGATGGTTAAAGGAAAATGGGAATTATTAGCGCTGAAAACCAAAAGAAGACAGGCTGATTAAAAATGTTTTAATGTACAGTAAATTAAAGAAAAAATAAATCTGCACTCATTCTACAATATATCTGGCACATGCCTTCAGGATAATTATAATTCTGCTCTGGGTAAAAAAAAAAAACAAATAAGCAGATTAAGAGATCACTTTAGTTTATGGCTAGAATATATTTCCTTCATGATGTAGAAGTACAAAAGACCTTTATTAAGGTGTTGTGCTTTGTGCATTTATGCAGATGTGCTACTTAAAACATTTTCCCCAAGCTGCAATAAAGATTCCCCATAATCATTTACATTGACATAGGCACCACCTTGTTACCAACTTGCAAATTATTGAGGAATTTGTACATGCTGCATTTAAATGGCTACATAAAAGGAGCACCGAGGGTCATGCATATGGTAATGACAAGTGTTCTGAGCCTCGGTTTATGTATGCTTCGCCAGCATCCATATTGCATTGCAAAATCTTTCCGCATCTGATATTTGTTATTATCTGTATGGCATGAGTCTTTGTTACTGTAGCAGCTGCAGAACTACAATTCTTATAATTCTTACTCCAGCTTTACATTTTGGAGTAGAGCTGAAGTTATCACTTTACATTGGTGCATAATTTCCATCCAGTCAGGCCCAATGTCCTTGAAGACGAACTGCATTATATGTACCACTCATACACATGCTGTTGAACACTAGCCATACAGACAAAATATCTATTTTGATATAAAACAGTACCAACCATATGACTAGGTTTAATCATAGAATAACATAATGCACTTCTTTAACACTTCCAATACAAAGCAGCCCCAGCATTAAAGGGGTTGTTCACCTTTGAGTTAACTTTTAGTATAATGTAGAGAGTGACATTCTGAGACAATTTGCAACTGGTTTTCATTTTTTATTATTTGTGGGTTTTTTAGTTATTTAGCAGCTCTCCAGTTTGCAGTGTCAGCAATTTGGTTTCTAGAGTACAAATTACCCTAGCAACCCCGCATTGATTTGAATAAGAGACTGGAATATGAATAGGAGATGGAATGAATAGAATGATAAGTAATAAAAAGTGGCAATAACAATACATTTGTAGCCTTACAGAGCATTTGTTTTTAGATGGTGTCAGTGACCCCCATTTGAAAGCTGCAAAGAAACAGAAAATTGCAAATCATTAAAAAACTATGAAAAATAAATAATGAAGACCAATTGAAAAGTTTCTTAGAATTGGCCCTTCTACAATATACTAAAAGTTAACTTTAAGGTGAACCACCCCTTTAATATAGCCCAACCCATGCAGCTTAGACCTGATGCTTCTACAGTGTGTGCTAGAATGTGGCCATTTGAAGCTTAGTGCTTAAAGAAAACCATTGTGGCCCCATTAGCCTTGAGCTAATAGGCCACATGGGATTTTTTTATTCCTCCCTTCAATGTAGGGATCTTATGAATTCCCCCTTGGGATTTATATCTCAATAAGAGCAGTTTGGTCATTATTGTGTTGCAATTTCTGTACTGTGTGAAGGATTGCCCTACAGACAGCCTTGCCAGATACCATGGAAGGTTGGACATGTTGTGGCCACCTTAGCAACTACCTACTGGCACCCTAACCCATGTAGTGTAGTAATACAGACTTAACAGTTGTGCTAAGAATATTTTTATCAGTGCAGAATGGCATTATGCACATACTAGGTTGGCACTACCAATACACCGTACCCTTAAACACACAGACTACATAGTAAGATAGTAAGTTAGGTTGAAAAAAAAAAACACATCCAAGTTCACCCTTTAATTCCAAGGCAAAACATATATATATGAAGCCTCTCCAATTTTCCTCGGGCGGGGGGGGAATTCCTTCATGACTCCAAAATGGCAATCGAACCAGTGCCTGGATCAACTTGTATTATGAGCTATCTTCCATAACCCTGTATCTAAAGTATTAGCCACATGACTGATTCGGTGAGATAATTCCACATCTTCACTGCTCTCACTGTAAAAAAAAACCCTATATAATATTTAGATGGTACCTCTTTTCTTCTAATCAGAATAGGTGACCTTCTGTCAGCTGGAAAGACCTACTGGTAAATAAAGCATTACAGAAAATATTATATGATCCTCTTATATATGTATACATAGTTATCTAGTAAATGCAAGCAATCCCTATTAGAATAGAACAGCCAATGCAGCAGCAGAACAGTACTGCCTACACAGCCTTGGCTTGTATATGCATGTCAATAAATAGTATTAATGCCCATGGACACCAGCTCTAGATATACACAATAGCACTACTCATACAAGCTAGCATTACCCATAAATATCTACAATACACATGAAGACTAGTCTTAACAATACAAACTAGGATTGTGCTTGTAGACGAATAATACATATACACATTAAAGCTTAAATTACAAACTATTTGCATTCCAACAATCATTATTCATCAACATTAGCTCAACCCGTACAGACAAGCACTGTATGTACATATTTATGTTATCTATACCTACCAGCAGTGCTAATTCTATCTTGCATTACTCCTACAAGCAAGCAATATCCATGCAAACTGATACTAACTGCTACAGGTTAGCATTGTCAATACGTAACAAAGCAGTAGATATATTTATGCATTCTTTCCATCTTGCAGGACCTTGGATTACTACAAAAAACAGCAGCATAGAGACTGGAGAAATTGAGATTGGACGCAGGATTACACAAGAAGTACTAGCAGGAGTGTTCTGGAGATCTCATATCCACATCACTCAGCCCCAATTCCTCAAATTTAATATCTCATTAGGGAAGGATGCTCTTTTTGGTGTTTATATAAGAAGGGGACTCCCACCATCGCATGCCCAGGTAATACACTTTTCTTTATATAGAAGTACATACTACCTGTATAAGTACAGTACCTGCCAAAATCTGATACAAAATATCATCTCTTTAGAGATGGATGAGGATATGAAGCATCCAAGAGTAACTTTTTCAAAATTAGCAATGTTGTGCTGCTTGGGGTCAACTGTGTCTTCAAAACTATGGGCATATTTATTATCCTTATATAAACAATAGGGGGTTATAATAAACATTGAGGGGTCAACAATGTGGTTATATAACTCTGGATTTGGATGCTACATTATGCTAATAGTTATGTGGCAGGGAGAGTTAATTTGCTTCTAGGCTGACTTATTAGTTGTGTGGATATTTAGTCTTTATTGTAGGTGTAAATTTAAACAATCAAGGTCTATATTTCCATGTTTAGTCCTTCAATATGGAATTTTGGCACAACATCACCACAGTTTTTAATACATTGGAAAGTACTGGACTACAGAAGGATTTTGGCATTCATTAAAATGAAAACATGTTTAGGCATTGCATTAATATGAGAACATTTCATAGATGATAGTCAGCATCCAAATTGCGAACAACTTTCTTTGGTGCTTATTCCAGGATGGCCAATTTCCACCAAGACACTAAGCAGAAGAATGATGGGTAGCATTTTAGTATCTTCAGTAAAAAAGTGATTTTGTTGAAATTTCCAGCTTGCTGTCCATCATCCTTCTGTATCTGTATAGTGAGACACTTTCCCCAAGCCTTGGAGGAAATCATTAGCTACTATTCATTGATGTATAAAAGAGCAATGGCACTTACTTACTCTGTGGATTACAGGGCCAAGGCAAACTGTTTCATAACCCTGTCTCTCTCAGTTCTATTGGAATTTGATGTGTTCATTAAACAAATCCTTTCCGATTGTTGTGTTTCAGTAAATTCATTTTGTCTACAACCTTAGTTTACCTGCTACCTTTATGGAAGTTATATATCTGAGGTATCAAGAGAGAAGACCTGCATCAACTTGTCACTATATACACTATGTACTCTAATGACAGTATGACTAATTTGCTGATCACTAAAGTACATATCAATAAGTGCAAAAATAGACATTAATACTGGATTGTGGAAGGGGGTAGCACTAGAGAAAGTAGTTTCCTTTTCAAATTTGTGTTGTCAATGTATAGTCACTCTGATGTATAAAATAGGTTACCTTATTTTGAAAATTCAATATACTGTCTCAGAGCAGCCAAAAGATGAGCTAGAAATCATGTTCCTTGTCTGTGAAAAATTGTTTAGACCTGATGCTTTGTTATATTTTTTGAAAAAACTAGAGTTGAAACCAATTGTATCAAAGTATTTTCAAATAAATATATGAAAGCATAAGTAAGACTTACAAAGCAAATATGATTTCTCCAGCTATGGAAATATGATATATTTGCCAGAAAGCACTTGTGAGACTCACTTCCAATCATGATTGGACCCAGATAGACTTGTTGGCATTATGATGGCTCCTCACTAAAGGCTTTATATTAGATTAGGGAGTCCAAATGATCACATTCAACCTGCTCTGGTATCATTATATATGGTATTTGGCATTACTTGTAACCTTTATGTATTTCTTCTTAAACGGATCCTAACATGGGAAAAAATTTTTTTTCAAAATGCATTAGTTAGTAGTGCTGTTCCAGCAGAATTATGCATTGAATCCATTTCTCAAAAGAGTAAACAGATCTTTTTATATTTCATTTTGAAATCTGACATGGTGCTAGATATATTGTCAATTTCCCAGCTTCCCCAAGTCATGTGACTTGTGCACTGATAAACTTCAATCACTCTTTACTGCTGTACTGTAAGTTGGAGTGATTTCACTACCCTCCCTTTCCCCCGCCCAGCAGCGTAACAAAAGAACAATCAGGAAATCGAATATCGAGGAAAAAATAGCCTAAAACTATTCGATAAGCATTCGATAGTCGAATGCTTATCGAATTCCGAACGAATGAGGGCTTTTTAGTGAATAATAGTAAATCTGCCCCTTAGTGTTGACTATAATAAGAAAGTAAAAAAATGTGACAAATGTTTAGAAAGATCTGTGTTTGGATATCAAGTCTTGCTCAATGGAATTTGCCATAGGCCAGGGCTTGACTGCAATGCTCTTCAATTTTGCAAAGAATATCTAGTTCATCTGGGATAAGCTAGAACATAGTTTGACATTGGTCGTTTTGACATTTTAGCACCACACAAATAAAACTTATTATAAAAGTAGTGGGTTCCAAGTTCTGTTAAGTTGCCTGCATGTATTTATCAAGACAATTTTATTCTGTATTGTCTAGTGATGGGTGAATCTACCCAGTTTCGCTTCCCCAAAAATTTCCGAATTTCCAGCTAAATTTGCGAATTGGTGAAAAAATTCTCGAAATGAGTCGCGGCACGTTTTTTGATGTTTTGCAAATGTATTCGCCAGTGGTGAATCGCGCAAATTCGCGAATAAGTTCACCCATCAATAGTGTTGTCCCTAAATTGATTTTAATGACCAGTTGTTTCCATTGAGCCTTATTAAACTTTAAGGAACCTGTAGGGTTAGAGTACATCAGAAAAGCCTGCACATCTGTTACTATAATAACTGTAAATTCCAGGTCCCCTCTAGATTTGACCAAAAGTCAACATGGTGCATTTGGTCTGAAGTAAAAAGTTTTTCCTTTAGTTTTCAGTTATCCTTCGATTAGACCAACTGCTGAGCCTGCCTGCCATCTGAGGTAAAATTGACAGCACACGTTGGGGAGTCAGCAAGTGCTGCCAAAGCCAGCTGAGTAGAACAGCATGCAGCCAGCAAGAAATGTCAGCTTTTTATTGCTGCTGTCTTCAGTGTCGACCCCTCTGAAATTGAATACTTATTCAAACAGCATATTTTATTTTTATTTTATTTTTTTTAATTTTTCCTCTCTAAAAAGAAAACACTCACATTTTGTTGGTCAATGTTTTGAAAATAAAACAATCACAAAAGGCAATATTTCAGAGAATGGGAGAATTAGTCGAGTGCAAATACTTTTACAACATAATATGGCAATTGCACAATGTACAGTGTAATAGTGTAGGCATTTTGTTTTGAAGTACCACTGGAAACTTTTCCAGAAGAGACATTTAATCAAACTGACAGTAGATCCTGCTTGACTGGCCATGTAGTACTTTCTCCTGGTTAGGTTTCTCTTTAAGTGGATTATGAACATCACCTCGACAAAAGCAAATTATCCACTTGAAAAAATAACCATACCATATGTTGCCTTTGCACATGCAGCAAAAAGTTTGCAAGTAGCAAAGCGTAATCACAAAAGCTCAACTTGTGCCGATTTTGTGGGCTGCTGATTTTTTACATTCCTAGAATGAGCAACGCGCTTTGCATACGTTATTTTAACTACTAATTATTCTTTTAAGTAATCTTCTTGACAAACGCTTAGTGAAACAGTAATTTCCCCAGGCAGGCAATGTCAGTCTAAAATTGCTTTAAAAACATGTTTGTGAAGTCTGTAATATACCAGTGTGATTGTCAAAACATCAAGCTTGTTATTTGTCTGCTACTTTAAAGGAAGCAGTGGCAACCTATTGATATACTAAATAAATTAAGCATAGGTCTGCTGTTTTTGTTTTGAGGGGTTTTGTCCAGGGTATGTAAATATTTAGAATGAGTAATTAGGATGTAGGCATGATTTTTCACTTCTGTCATATTTCAAACAGGGAATAAATGCCTGTAACTGCCCCTGCCACCTCCAATTGATGCAAAATGCCTAACAGTGCCTGTATTGGTAGTTTATGGGTAAAAATAAACATGAAATAATTTTCAGGCTGCAAACTACTGGTACTTTTAGATTCAAATTATCTACAGATCTATTCTCTATAAATTATCTATTATCTGAATATTTATCATTTAATCATCTATCATCTTTTTCTATCATATTATCTATCATCTATCTAGCATCTATCTATTGTATATCATATGAAAGGTAGAAAGTATATCAAACACAAAAGCTTTTTATGTTTCACATTTAAGTAGTTTCGGACTAAACTTTATGGTTAATTATTAATGTGTGAGTATTCAACAAACCATTTGACAAACATGCAAGTAACCTACTTCAGTTTGAGGGAGCTATGTGTAACAGTTAATCAGTTAACACTCTTCTTATTGCACCCGAACAGTGGAAAGAAATCAGCAGGTTTCACTCATAGAAGATCTTTTACAAAACAAAATAATTTTACTGTGTTTTGGTATAAGATGAAACTTAGATGTTACATATTAATTCATTTTTATACGTATGTTTTTGCATAAATACCTTGGAGTTCTGATTTGAAAAACTCTGGGTTTCTAGAATAATTTGTTTTTTAACAACAAGAAACAGTGCAATACATTTGAGAAGTACTCGAACTGTTTTAGCACTTTCTTCACCTATTTATTTTTCTGCCATCAGTAAAATGCTAATAGGCTCATTATAGCTGAATTAGTAATAACCATGAAAAAGGACATAAAGTTACTTATTGAATTTCTTAACTCACGCCACCGTTATGCTAGCGCAGTAGCACTCATGCAATCTTGCAAGTAATAAATGTTAGTAGGAATGGAAATTGAAAAATATTCTACTGGCTTAACTAAAAACCCTGCTTGGCTGTTTTGCCTTTATAGGGAAAATACAGACATTGCATATCCTTTAAAATAATTTGTAGTATATTGCGGATTTTAATTAAATTACTAATAGATTCCCAAGTAAAAGGTCATGTCCTCTTACTCAACTTTTTAATCGGACTGTTCCAAATCAAGCCTTTAGCCAGGAGATCTCTGGGCAGGATGCATGCTGTTCCTTACTAGCCATTTCCTTAATGTTGTTTTGCCTCATCAACTACTGATGCCTAATCATCCACTCATCCATTGTCACCTTCCATGTTAGCCTTACAAAGCAAAATAAAGAAAATTACAAAAAATAATAAAATGAATTGGGACAAGATAAGTTGCCATTCTCTCAAATAACAGTTGACAAACCAAAAAGTTGAAGAACTCTACATTGCTTTTAAACATGAACAAATGAAATATGATTATACTATCATGTATTGTTTTTGTATTGAATTTGTCTAGCTGAACTATTAAGAGCTGGTGTTATTTTTACTGTTGCTTTTATTAACCAATTGTACAGTATATCAATAATTTGTGTTTAAAACTCTGGTATGCCAGCTTTCCTGGGAAAGATGTATTACCTACAACTGTAGGTTTCATTTACAACCACAAGTGTTCTTGCATTCTCACAAATTTCCGCACAGTCAGTTGCACATAAAACCCCATTCATTAAACCTATTGCCTGGCCCAGAGGCAGCAACAGCTCTAGGGTTCCCTCAGCACCCAATAGCAGTAACATAACTAGAAGGGGGCAGGCCCTGGTGCGGTACGTGCAGCTGGGGCCCCCACCCCCCTCCAAACACTATATTTGCACCCAGAATCAGGGGCACTTGAGCTACCGGAGGGCCCTGATGGGATGCAGACCTTGGGCCAATCGCACATCGTGCTTCCCCGGTAGTTCTGTCTCTGCCCAATAGGTGCAACACCCTTTAAACTAATAAAGTGGATGCATATTTTACTTACACACAAGACACCACAAATAGACTTGACTGTCAAGGGGGCCTATCGGCTCCCAGTGGGTGTTTGTCAGGACCAAGGAGGAAGCGAAGGGTTAAAGTCCAGATGTAAGGTAAAGGCAGGGTTAAGGCAAAATTCAAGGTCTAGTCCAGGCAAAGGGTTCAAAGGCAGTCAGCAAGTAGCAAGGTCAAGTTCAGGCAAGGGTCAAAGTCCAGGAATCAATAATAGAAGAATTATAGAACACCCAGGAATGTATACAACAAAACCTATACTTGGGCATTGAACCGGCGTCCTGAGCGCCTATTTATTTTGAATTAGGCGCCACTTGTCATCGCACCGGCGCTGCTACCCACTTGGCGGCCATGGGTTCCACCATTTTGGGAGTGGCGGTGGCAAGGAAGTACGCGCCGACTGGAGCTCCTGGAAGAGCTCTGGGCGGCGATCATGACTTTGAATAGGAAAATGCAAGAAGGTTTGAAACAGACCAGGAGCTGGCAGTATTCAATCTGCAATCACCCTTTATTGGTGTATATACTTCACGACATGTTTCGGGAGCTAGTCCCTGTTTCAAACCTTCTTGCATTTGAATTTATCACACTTGGATGGTGTGTGTTGAAACAGCAGGCTTAAAGAAACCTGATTTGATCCACTCAATCCTCTCTGATTAAATTGAATAGGAAAACTTCTGTAGTGCAATTGTTTGAGCACAAAGTTTGAGCACAACTGGGTCATTTTAATGCTTTGGCACAACTCCTACTGACAAGTGCATCAACACTGGAATTCTGAGGGGTTGCATTATGGGGAAAAAAACTCCTATTTTAGGAACAGATGTCAATAACTTAGAAGTGCCTGATTCCCAACATCGCGTGTAGAAACCTAACTACTTAAAGTGCTCTTTAGTGGCTCTGGTCACAAATTTCCAGCTCCTTTTGAAAAATACAGGGTGTTGAGACAAAGTGTCCTGGTTAGGACATATTGGTGATTCCTTTTGATGCGTTTTGCTTTCAGTTTTAATGTTGTCTTTGTGCTAGTGGTTTTCTGGTCATGAGCTTCTTAATCACCTCCCATAAACCTTCCACTGTGCCCTGGCATTTTCTAAAGAAGCTGGAAGTGGTGGGGCCCAGACGTCAGGGAGCATGTCATGATTTTCCAATATTGGTTAATATCTGGCAGTATATATATATATATATATATATATATATATATATATATTTTTTTTTTTTTTTTTTTTTTTTTTTTTTTTTTTTAATTTTTTTTTTAAGTCAGTTTATAACTATTTTAGTTTAGTCTTCTTTTTCTCAAGGACATTTGTGAGTATCTTGGGACACATCTAAGTCATGCATGCTTACAGTCAAATCATGTTTTTTGTTCCTCTGTCAACCACCATCTTGGTTTAGGTCTGTATCAGGGTCCAGGTCCTTTTTACCATAGAAGACTGTTGGTTTTATTGGTGACACTTTTTTCTTGGGTCCTTCATGGTTTGTGTAATGTATGATGATTGAGTTCAAGTCTTCTGCTATAAATGATCAGACTGGCTGCAAGAATTATTCTTATAAATTTTATAACGATCCTGCAGCTCAGGTGTACCTTCCATATTCGCTGGAGGTCTGATACTTCTGGGTTGCGTGGCTACTGGCCGTTACAGACATCTCCAGATAAACACAGTTATCTTGTGTGAATGTCTGCATGCATTATATTATATATTGGGCTTTGTTCAATGCACATATTTAATTTTTACTTCCAGTATAATTTCATTGAAATGCTTTAAATGAAAATATTTTCATAAGGCTGCCAAATAAGTGAGTTGTGAGCTCGTAATGATTTTAGCGTCCTATGTTTTAAGGATTCAGTTATTTAGATTTGATTGTAAGCTCCTGGGGCAACGATTCGGTGTTTGACCTTGGACAGCTACTACGAAAAACTCACTGTCAAAACTAGTCAAATTGATAATGAGCTATAAATCTGCAAACATTTCAGTGGGACCATTGCAAAGTCAGAGGGTAATTAGGAATTTCTTTTGAGTAAGCCATGGGCACTTCCTGCAAAACTTTTAACAAAGCTCTCAGTTGTGAAATTAATTTAATGATGTACAGAAACCACAGGCATATTTCACTGGGTTTTACAGGACATCCCTCTATTCTATGGACCTTTCTTCCCCCATTCAATGGAGAGTCTGGTAATTATAATTTGTTTTTTAGTGAAATGTGGCACCTTCCAATCTTTCGAAGACATTTTGTACCTAATTATGTTTAGTATAATTTTCTATTAAATTATACATAAAATTTGTACAATTCATGATTCTCCTTAAAAAAGGAGTGCAAGTATTTATGTAGTTCAATAATAATGACATATTGTAAGCCATAAGAAAGGCCATTGATTGCCCCAATAAAAATAAGTCATCAGTCAGATTGAAGCTCAGCGGGTAAGTTCCCTGATTGTTAAAGTTTCTAAGATATAATGTTAATTATGTTTGGCAAGTTATGTGTGTATATATTCGAAACGCCAGCGAAATTTCGGCGAAAAAACGAGTCGCGCGTCGTTTTTGACGCGACGCATCAAAAGCGTGCCGTAACTCGTTTTGCTATTTCTCTGGAAATTCGCTGATTTTTTTGGCGAAACTGGGGAGATTCGCCCATCACTAGTATGGATGTATGTGTATGGTAGGTTCTGGTGGTACAGGTATTGGATCTGTTACCCAGAAAGCTTTGAATAATGGAAAGGCCATCTCCCATAGATTTTACCCATATTTTTCTGTAATAATAAAACAGTACTGTGTACTAGATCCAAACTAAAATATAATTAATCCTTATTTCAGGCATGGGCCTTGTTATCCAGAATGCTTGGAACCCCGGATTTTCCGGCTAAGGGACTTTCCGTAATTTGGATTTTTAGACCTTAAGGCTACTAGAAAATCATGTATAATTATTATTGTTATAATTATATCATTAGTAGTAGTCTGGATCAAGTACAAGGTAAAAAAGGAAATTATTTTTAAAAGCCTTTCCATAATTTGGAGCTTTCGGAATAACAGTTTCCAGATAACGAATCTCATACCTGTAGAAGCAAACCCAGCCTATTGGGTTTATTTAATGTTTACATGATTGACTAGTAGATCTAAGGCATAAAGATCAAAATAATGCAATACTGGAAAAACACTAGGTCCCTAGCATTCTATATAAAGAGTCCAGTACCTGTATCATACTATCATAAATTGAAGATTTGCTTTTTTTAGTACTTAATAATTTTCCTATACTGTACTTTAAACCAGTGCAAATTAACTTTTTAAATACAAAGGAAACAGTATTCCTCATACCACATGTTCAAGGGCCGGATTATTATTATTATAATCATGGAGAATTTAAGTAGACTAGGGGGCCATAATAATTAATTTGAGGTCCTCAAGTTGGAAAGGTTTGCTCCAGACATTGACATGTGAGGGCACAGTGTATTATGCACATGGAATATTAAGTCTCTGCATATATGATGCTTTATACGCTTATAGCTGGAAGTGGTGGGGCCCAAGTTGAATTTTTTTTTTTAACTATGTATCAACTATGTCCCCTTCTTGAGAATAAAGATGAACTATAGAAAAAATGAAAATGTAATATTAGCTATGCAATACTGAATTAACTTACTGAAACATACTGAAACTTTCTAAATACAATCAATTAAAAATGCTGTACCATTTCTGAAATAATCAAGTTCATCATCACTAACCTTCTCTAATATATTGTATAGGGGGCTCATTTTGCCTAGATGTATTAGAGCTCACTCTATTAAAATCACCAGACGTCATGTCTCTCTACATGCAGAATTTGTGCAAAAGGCAGTTATTCTGATAGATTTTGTTTTACTGGAATCCGTTATTTGACTGAGCTCTTATACATCTCCTAGGAAAGTGAGCCCCCTATAAGATATATTGGATCATTCATCTGACACCCAACTGCTGCACAAAGACAGAATGAAGAGAAACAGATGCTGAGAGAGGAATAGAGAAGATAAACTTGATTATTTAGGAAACAATGCAGAATATTTAATTGATTGTATTTAGAAAGTTTCTTACATCAGTATAAGGAAGATTTTATAAAATTAAAATGTTTGCAGTATTTCCCCTTTAAAGATGCATTGTAGATAAATCTGAACAGGTTCTACATTCTCTTCCCCTTTAATGTAAGAGAAAAGTTAAAATGCTAAACTCTGAATATTTTTGAATGACAAAATAACATTGATGCAAATCTAGAAGCTGCTTCTTAATAATTCTGACACTGGTGTAAGAATCAGGTAGCGGAAAACTTATTGGAGATTCCGGAGCTTCCAGAAAAAAGAAACATTTGTTTTATGAGGTCTGACAACTGCTCGTATGTATATACTCTTCATAACTTTATTGGAAAAGCAATATTACTTGTACAAGTCATTCCAAATCAGTTTAATTCTCTCTCAGGTAGACTGTAACGTTTGGTTACAAAGCTGATGTGTAATAGAGAGTACATTACCCTGCTTGTTTGTGAAGTAAATAAAGAACTGGGGCAATACTATTATTTAAATTAATTCAGTTTTATCATTATCTAGGAAAGCCTATTATACTGTATCTTTGGACTCATATAAGGGAAAAAGTAATCTATTTGTTATCCCTAGAGGACTGATTTATTGTTTACTATTTTATATTTACTTTATTGCATATGGATGGAAAGTCACAGAATTAAAGAGGAGGGTAGCAAAATTTACGTACAGGTATGGCACCTGTTCTCTAGAATGCTCTGAACCTGAGATTTTCTGGATAAGTGGTCTTTCTTTAATTAGGATCCCCATACTTTGTCTGCTAAAAAAATTATTTAAAAATTAAATAAATACAGAAAGACTGGTTTTGCCTCTAAGAAGGATGAATTATATCTTGGTTGGGCTCAAGTACAAGCTACTGCTTTATTATGACAGAGAAAAAGGAAATCATTTTTAAAAATGTGATTTATTTGTCAGAGGCCAAGATAGCTTTTAAAAAAATCCCAATGATCCGATACCAGTGCTATTTCCAGATTTCATAGTCCTGATAAAGATAAGGCCAACTAAACTCTGTAGACATTTTCACAAGCCTTCATCATCTTAAATATACCAGTATGGGATCCAGAAACCCATTTCCCAGAAAACTCTGGACAATTTTTTAAAAATTTTTAATAATAAAACAGTAACTTGTACTTGATCCCAACTAAGATGTTGTAAATGACTATTAGTTATGGGTGAAAAATTTGCATATTTCCAGCAGAATTTGCGAATTGGTGAAAAATTCGCAAAACGAGTTGCTTTTTTTGCCACACGTCTCGTTTTTTTTTTATACGCCAGCGAATTTTCGTCAGGCAAATTTTCGCTGGCTTTTCACGAATTTATTCGGCCGCGGCGAATTGCGGGTATTCGCGCCTGGCGATTACATTCGCCCATCACTAATCACTATTAGAGGCAAAACAAGCAAATTTGGGTGTATTTAAGGTTTAAATGATTTTCTTGAAGTTGTTCACCTCTGAGTAATCTTTTAGTATTATGTAGAGAGTGATATTCTGAGACAATTTCATTGTTTATTATCTGTGGTTTTTGAGTTTAGCTTTTTATGCAGCAGCTCTCCAGTTTACAATTTCAGCAATCTGATTGTTAGAGTCTAAATTACCCTAGCAACCATGCATTGATTTCAATAATCGACTATACAGGTATGGAACCAATTATCCAGAATGTTCGGGACCTGGGGCATCCCAGATAATGGCTCTTTCCATAATTTGGATCTTCCCACCATAACACTACTAGAAAATCATGTAAACATTAAACAAACCCAATAGGTTGGTTTTGCGTCCAATAGGAATTCATTATATCTTAGTTTGGATCAAGTACAAGGTCCTGTTTTATTGTTACAGAGAAAAAGGAAATAATTTTTACAAATTTGGATTATTATATGACATTTCCGTAATTTGGAATTTTTTGGATAACAGGTTTTCAGATAACATATCCCATACCTGTAATATGAATAGGAGAGGGCCTGACTACCAATAGCAAATAAACTTGTAGGCTTACAGAGCATTTGTTTTTTAGATGGGGTCAGTGACTCCCATTTGAAAGCTGGAAAGAGTCAGAAGAGGACGAAGGCAAATAGAATTTGCTAATTGAAAAGTTGGTGAGAACTAGCCTTTCTAGAACATGCTAAAAATGAAGGTGAACCACCCTTTTAAGGTACAAAAATCCGAATTACAGAATGATTGGCTATCCGGAAAACCCCAGGTTCCAAGTATTGGATAATAGGTCCCAGAATAGGCCCAGAATGCCCCTACTGTACTATACGTATTACTCAAGCAAAAGGCAGTGGGTATGTAACCTCCTATTTCCCAGGGGTAGATGGCATGTTTAACTCGCTAAACTTCTGCACTTTCTGCCATTTTGCTTGGACTTGCCCATTTATAATAGTGATAGGGAGGCTGAAATTCTGAATGGGAAAGAAAAGAAGATACAACATACAGTAAGGCAAACAAATGGCAGCACTGCAGAAGTACAAATGTCAGTTTTAAAAAAAATGTTCCAATGAGGCCTTAATAGATAAGCAATATTAAAAATGAATGGACATGCTGAATGGAGGGAATGCTGAAAGGACTAATCTATCCAGTGTAGGTGAGCTGTGCCACCATATGCATATTAATAGCTGGTGCTGGCAGTAACAGGACTAGCCTTCTGTTTGCTATTGCAGTCCCTACTGCTGTGAAATGCCACTGTTGTGCTTCTGTGCAAAGGCTGTGTCTGGCAGCAAAACAAGGACAGTTGGCTACACATATATATAAAGTCGTGCTGTTCTTCAAAAGATGGAAAAGGGCACCCTGGAAACATTCCGATGTCTTTTTGTTCTCCGGCAAATAGCAGATAGAAAATTGACTCGGACACTCTTCCTGCCCCATTGAAATTT
>CM044435.1:24427348-24439657 GCA_024363595.1 Xenopus borealis | reverse complement strand
ATTTTGACATTATTAATCATAATATTGTACAATTGCTTACAAATCAATATTCTATTTATCATCAAAACCGCCTATAAATGGTTCATAACTTTGGACAATGTCTTTTATTAATTTCCATTATGTAAGCTAGTTCACTTTTTATCCTGCAACTCTCCAGTTTGAATTTTCAGCAATCTGGTTGATAGGTTCCGAATGAACCTGGTTACCATGCATTGATATGCATATAGAGTAATAAAAAGTAGCAATAACAATAAATGTGTAGCCTTACAGAGCATTTGTTTTTTGAGATGGGGTCCCCATTTGAAAGCTGGAAAAAAAAAAGAAGGCATTCAAAAATGCTAAAAAAAAATCCAATTTAAAAGTTGCTAAGTGACAGCCATTCAATAACCTACTAAAAGTTAACTTAAAGCTAAATCATCCCTTTAAAAACGTCTTCACTATAAATCCTCTGGAGCCATCGTGGTAATAATGCATGTGTTGTCCTAGTAGGGACTGTGTGATTTTTGGGTCCTTTAATGTTCTCAGATCTTTCTTTATACCACTGGGAAAGGACCCTAATCCTATGGGTGAGGTGTAATATCTATAACATTATTATGGAATTTTCATTACTCTCTAAAGGAAAAGGAAAGCTACCAAAGCAGTTTATTGCCAATAGATTAGTCACAACAGTGCAAGCTCGAAAACTATTTTTATTCTTTAGAATGCTTTTCCATACCCTAGTAAACAGCTCTAGACAACGACTCTGTTTGTTTACGATAGTAGCTGCCATTTTAGCATGCTGTGACATCACTTCCTATTAATATTCTAATGAACTGACTGTATATCATTGCTGAGCTGGAATGTGACAATGTCTCTGCTTTCCTTCCATTTACAGTATGATTTCATGGAGCGCCTGGATGGCAAGGAAAAATGGAGTGTTGTGGAGTCTCCGAGGGAACGCCGAAGTATCCAGACCTTGGTGCAAAACGAAGCTGTGTTTGTTCAGTATTTAGATGTTGGCTTCTGGCACTTGGCATTTTACAATGATGGCAAAGACAAGGAGATTGTATCATTCAGTACAGTTGTTTTAGGTATGACTATAATTCATTTTATTTTGTCTTTAGTAGACTTCATCTCTGTTTCACAGTGTATCAGTGGTATTTGTCAGGTCAAAGAATATCTATATACATATATATCCAGTGGAAAATGTAAGTACTCACGACAGCTATCAAATTGAAGCAAATTTTTACTATAGATCAACAGATTACAGACATCTACGCATTTTGGTCCTCTAGGAACCGTCATCGGGATACATACAGGATACATCCTGAAGACGGTCCCTAGTGAACCTAAACATGTATTTGTCCGTACCTGATTATCTATAGTAAAAACTTTCTTTGATAGCTGTCATGAGTGCTTTTATCTCTCTCTCTCTCTCTCTCTCTCTCTCTCTCTCTCTCTCTCTCTCTCTCTCTCTCTCTCTCTCTCTCTCTCTCTCTCTCTCTCTCTCTCTCTATATATATATATATATATATATATATACAGTTTAAACTGTGGTGCACTCCAATCCAGCAGAGTTTTACTGCCTGGGTGCTGTCATATCGTGTGAATATTCGTATTCCAAGGAATGACCCACTCCAGGACTTCATAATGAGATTAAAAAAAAAATAAGTTTATTTGTCAAAAAAATTACAAATGACAAATAAACTTGATTTTTTTGATCTCATTATGAAGTCTTGGACTGCGTCATTCCTTGGAATATATGTATATATATACATTATGAATTATGGATATCAAAAATGTTCTTTATTAAAAGAGACTGCCTTAATAAAGCAAATGCAACTCCTTGATATTGTTAAGACCTGCAGACAAGGGGAATCTCCTTGCTTCCAACTTCACCAGGCTCCTTTAAATTCATATACTGTACATGTTATATATATTATATATATTATATATATAATTCTCCAAAAGCAGTAGGCACTCACATCTTGTTTGCCTGGGTGCAGGGCCAGTCATTCACTGTGTGAAAAAGTAGTCAGCACGCACGGGTCAAAGGTCAATAAATCTTAGTTCTGGGAGACTGATGTGCATAAGATACAGAAAAAAAGTCGCCACCACAAATAGTAGTGGCATCATCCATAGGCGCTTTATCACCTAATGTGTTACGTCAATTTCCTAAAATTATTAAATCGCATTGCGTAAGGTGTCAAAACAAAGATAGTGAATTGTGGGAAGTTCAAAGTGCTGTAATCCAGATTGAGGCCCAAGAACATACATATATATATAATGGTATAAATAGAGAAACGGCCATTGTAGCCCCTTAATTGGAGACTGACTGATGTGGAATGTTGGACTTTGCTACCGTCTACATCCATTACCAGTTATATAGGCAAGTCCCAGGAGGTATTTATACCAGAACCACCATACACACGCCATTACATGTCACACACACGCCATTACATGTCACACATGCACGGCTTACTCTGCAAATACTTTGCAAGTCATTATCCCATTCCCTTTTTCATTCTAATGTTTATGTTTGTATAGCAAGAGAATAGTTTGCCTGATTTGTTTCTCTACATAGGCACACATTTAGGTTTAATTTTATGCAGCCAGTTTATTGCAACCCACCATTATGATCATGTTTATTGTTCTAATGCATCAGGCAATAGTGTTTATTAACTGTTATAGCAAAAACCAGCAATGTATTACTGAATCTTCTGCCGGCAAATATGGCAAAGGATTGACACAAAACAATTGCTCTCCTGCTTAATTAGCCAATGTAAAGTACTATACTTTTATCAATCAGTGGACATGAACAATAACAATAATGTTTATGGAACAACATGGACATTCTTATAAACTGCATCTGCAGATGAACTCTCTGCATTCCATTTATTTCCTATGTTTAATGAGTTACCGAACAGGCAACATTGTCAGTACAGGTATGGGATCTGTTATCCAGAAACCCATTATCCAGAATAATCTGAATATCAGAAATCCCATCTCCCATAGACACCATGTTATCTAAATACTTAAATAGTATTTCCTTTTTCTGTAAAACAGTAGCTTGACTTGATGCAAACTAATATATAATTCACCCTTATTGGAAGCAGAACCAGTCTGATGGGCTTATTTAATGTTTAAATGATTTTCTAATAGACTTAAGGTATAAAGATCCAAATTATAGAAAGATCCATTAACCGTAAAGCCTCTGGTCCTGAGAACTCTGGATAATTAAACTTCCTACTCTAAAGAGGGTAGGGAACATACGGAAGATGAAAACACTTGGAGGCACAATTACTAAGGGTCGAATATTAAGGGTCAACCTTTTGCTTACTCCACTGAGTGGTGTTCTTATTAAAGGGGGACTAAGCAAAAACATAATTTAAGCTTTTTGAAAAGTAAACAATTTCAAGCAACAGTGCAATATTAAAAAATATGTAGACTTTTCATGGTTTTCAATTGTTTCTGACCGTTACCTAAGCCTAAATCCCTGCTCTCCTGCTGATCTTTCTGACTACTTTGCTGAGCTGGCTGACTACTGTTACTTTGTATAAGCAGCCAGCTGTCCTTAGCCTGCATCTTCCAAACACCACAATTCCCTGCACACGTGATTTCAATATGGATAGGAACATCACAGTGCAATGCATTGTGGGTTATGTGGTTCCTGCATGCTGTCTGTAAGCTGTGGAGAAGTTACTACAATTTGCAACATAAGTGTTTAGTCCAATGTGCCAATCCTGCGTCTCCCAGTGCATGTTGGTTAATGTAGTTTTTGCTTAACAATTTGCAGACTGCAAAGTTTAATTTAAGACTACAATACCCAGCAGGAAATGGGGCTGTCTTATGTAGAAGTTAGGAGTTACCAGATTTTGGGCTCTGTACCCCTTGCCTCTGAAGTATTCTCGCATTTTCCGGTGATTTTCCTCAATTTCAGACAATTTGGGGGCAAAAATCTGCTGACCACCAAAATGTCTAGAGGTTGAGCTGTTTTACCAATATTTATTGAAACTGTCTGTGTAATAGGGCCTCATGGGGCCCCTATACATCCAGAATGCCCCCCTGTAGTTAAAGGGGCAGCTGTTTCCAATTTTGCTTCTGCTTCACTACCAGGATTTCAAATGATGCAGAAAGAGAACTGTTAAACAGCTGGATTTCAGATTAGAAAATGGCATTTATTCATACTTTTTGAAGAAACAGGTAACTGGGATGGGTATATTAGGGGTTTCTGTGTTATTAATTAATTGTAAAGAAGTAATGAACCCCCAATCACTTGTACTTATAATAAAATATAAACAATTAATGCTTACCACACTTGGCTGAGGCTCAGGAAGAGTTCATCCGCCAATTCATTGAATAAAAATACAGTAAATCATTAAATATAAAACTACCATAAACCGTTGTGATTAATGACTTGTTTTAATAATTGATTAAATACTGGTAAGAGAAAATTGGCTCAGGTGCAGCTCAAAGGATTTTTTTCAACCTGCATTGGGAAAAGCAGTAGGAAAAGGAAATTAGGGAAAGAGTGGAGAAGTCCCAAAGAGGACTGCTGCCTGTACTTATTCTAAGCCCTGGGACCCCACAGTGGGAGCACGGCAAGCGATGTGGACTGTGGTCTCAAAATTTAATCTGACTATCTCATTGGAGAGCTAAGCTTCCCTAACAGAACCACAAATCTCACAAAGCCATGTAATTAAGAAAGGATGCAGTAAAGATAAATGCAGTTGAAATTAAAAATACTGATAAATACACTAGAAGGTGAAAAAGGATTAAAATCAAATACAAGGTTTCAAACCAATAATTTTCGCCAACGCGCGTTTCGCCACGGCTTTGTCAAGGCAGAAAAATAGAGACGCCATGGCCATGCGTCTCTTCTTTAAAAGTTGCGAGTCAGGTATGTTTCTGTGTTATGTGGGCCTCTTTATCAAATTTAGGTTTGGAAGCCGGAGTTCCCCTTTAACATTGGAGAAAAACATAACCGGTGATGTTAGCCATAGCAATCAATCAGATATTGACTTTTGTTTTCTAACTTATAGGTGACTGTTTAAATTGAATTGCTGTTGGTTGCTGTAATGTTTTTTCCATACATTCCTAACATGTTAAATGTTCATTCCAATATGCATTAGCAGCTTAGCATTGGGTGGAGTAATGAGAAAAGTTATGGACACAGGAAAGGGACGTGAAGGGGGAGAGAGCAGCAAGGCATAAAACGGACTTCTACCCTGCAGTCTGGCATCTCTGTGCGCATTTTTCCAGTTCCACAACACCTCACACTGGTTATCACAGTTGTAATTGGCACCATTACTGGTGATGTTTGTCTCTGTTAATAAATACACCTCTAAATGTAATATCCACAAATACACCCTGTATTTTTTTCACCAAGGAGTTGCCTATCATTGTCTCGTTAAAGGGGAAGTCAACCTCTGTGGCACTAAACCCCCTGCCCCCTGTAGGCCCCCCTCCCTCCTGCTATTGCCTCTAACTTGTTAACTACCCCAAAGTCCAGGTCCCCTCCAGGCAAGATCACGGGCACCATCTTGGCCTGCAACGTCTTCTTTATTGATCCAGCAGTGTTTGGCGGCGCATGCGCAGTAGGACACATTTGCCAGGTGGTACGTTTGGCGTTGCATGCGCAGTAGGACACATTTGCCAGGTGGTACGTTTGGCGGCGCATGCGCAGTAGGATGCATTTGCCAGGTGGTACTACTGCGCAAGCCCCCAAACTTCATAAAGTTTTCCGATTTCATTTTTCGGAAACTTCATGAAGTTCAGGCAAATGCGCAGTAGTACGAACCAGCAAATGAATGCGCATGCGCAGCCAAACACCGTCAGATCAAGGAAGAAGATAGTGTGGGACAAGATAGCGCCCGCAAATTTGCCTGCAGGGGACCTGGACTTTGGGGTAATTAACAGGCTGGGGCAATAGCCCGGGGGGGGGAAGGTAGGCCAGAGGAGAGGAGGGTTGTGGGCCTATGGGGGGGTGGGGGGAGTGGTTTTATGCCAGGAGGGTTGACTTCCCCTTTAAGTGTATAAGTGGCGTGTATATTTGTACTTCCATTTATCAATACTGAATCATCACGTAAAGAGATACCGACACCAGATATTTTACCTGTTTTTACATATATCATAACATTGTAAGTGCATTCTATTTATAATGTTGCCATTAAAGTATTTACAGATGCTTTAACATTACCCAACTAATTCACCATGTTTGTGTATGAGGGGGCTGCCATACAGTATTTGAGCTTCAATAGTCTGTTAGTATTAGTATTAGAAACTCTGACATGTTGAGAAGCAACAGGGAGGTTGGCAAAACAGTAAGGATTAGGAACTTCAAGTAACAATCACTTACAAAAGCAGAACAACTATCAGTGAAAAACATTCAACATGACCTATAGGTAACTGAATATTTTGAATAGTATTTTTTAAGTGTCAGTATCACTTTAACTGTCAGCTTTCCAGTTTATAAAGATCATCCTACACATGCAGGAGGGAATGAACTGGCCTGATCAATAGTCTACTGTATGTAGTCTCTTGTTTGGGGTGTAAATGGTTAGTCTCACTGCAGAGGCTCCATTCATCTATTCTGTTCAAATTGGCCCACAATACCTAAAGCCAAGGTGGCCACATAACCAGTTAATTAGTCAGAAGGTACAAAAAGACCCAACCTTTCAATGTGACTTCCTACAGAAGCATACATTTAGTCATTCTTATCCTTGTGGGCCAGGTGGTTTCTGTGTTGTAGTGATTGGAAGTGATAGGTGTGAAAACATTTTTTGCAAGTTTCTATATAGTTTTTGTTGTCTTTGTTAACACACAGCTGAGCAGAGTAGTTGAATTACTTGTCTGAAGCATTATAATGTATTCATAGTAAAGGTATAGGACCTGTTATACAGAATACCTGGGGTTTTCTGTAATTTGGATCTTCATATCTTCAGTCTACTAGAAAATCATATAAACATTAAATAAACCCCATAAGTTGGTTCTGCCTCCAATAAGGAATATCTTTGTTGATATCAAGTACAAGCTACTGTTTTATCATTACAGAGAAAAATGAAAATTTAGGCTTATTTGGATAAAATGGAGTTTATGGGAGATGGTCATTCTGAACTTTCTGGATAAAAGAATCTATACCTGTACAGATATGGGATCCCTTATCCAGAAAGTTCTGAATTACAGGAAGGCCATCTCGCATCCAATTTTTAAAAAGAAAATGTCTTTTTCTGTGTAATAATTAAACAGTACCTTGTCGTTGATCCCAACTAAGATACAATGAATCCTTTCTGGAGGCGAAACCAGATTTCAAAGATTTTCTAGTAGACTTAAGGTATGACTATCAAAATTACAGAAAGATCCCCGAAAACCCCTGGACAACAGGTCTCATATCGTTATAATGCTGATTCGGCTTGCCAGTTAATTCTGTAAGCTTTTCTACTGATGATATACAGTAAGTGCAATAGATTTAGACATGATTATATGATTGAAATAGCCTAACCTCAATAAAAGAAACTGCCTAACAACTCCCATGGGGTTCATTTTCAATTTATACTACACATACAAATGGGGCTTTAAATCTTCAAATGCATTTGC
Organism: Xenopus borealis; assembly: GCA_024363595.1. NCBI lineage: Eukaryota > Metazoa > Chordata > Amphibia > Anura > Pipidae > Xenopus > Xenopus borealis. Next base: position 24,432,082 of record CM044435.1, on the reverse strand, counting down.
AAGATGCAGACGCCCAGTCTTGTAATTGTGCAAAGGATCCCTAAAGCACGTACCCCCCCAGGAGAAGTACAAGCTTGCCTCTGTCAATTTATTTCTATTTCTTTTTCCCGTTTTCCCCTTAGTGTGTTGTTCAACGCGGCTGAAAACGTTGGCACTTAGAAATAAACTATGTTAATAATGGCATATTTTTTCACATGTAATATAAACAAGATTAATGAACGGAGACCTTTGCTTTAATAACAAGATGCGCTAGGTCACTCTTTTTATAATGAGGCAGAGCGTTTCGCATTCCACAACGCATACAAAAGATTCCCTGTACCTGCATCAGCGGCAGTTCCTGTAAGAGATATGGAAATGAGTCCACGCAAGGCCGGCTCTCTCATGCATGCACAAAATGTAGATACTAAAAGTGTGACAGGGCTACTAGCAGCAAATGCATTCTGCATGAGCTTGGACAGGCCACAATTGAAGAGTCAGAGGTAATAGGTCTAATAGCCAGGTAGACATCTAGATGAGGCAATGACAGTAATTGGACAGATATCAAGAGAAAGCAACAGCATTTCATTCAGTTCAGAGACTCTTGCCCATACGCTTTTTTTCTCCCATCGCACAGGATAAAAAAAAAACTGAAAGCCTCTGCACTCTGTGATCAGTAATAAGAGAGGGAGCAGCAGACACATGTCAACCCAAGATCATGCTAAGTACACCTTTGGATATAGGAGGAAAAAAAATACCGTCTTGTGCTTTCATGTAGAGGAACAGAGAGCGCGGTTAGATGAAATTCACCCTGAGCAAATAGTGTGACATTTCTCGAAAACAAGTTGTGTCATATTTTTTGGTATTTACACATCTCCGATTCTGTATTTCTAAAAGCCTTGTTATATTTAATATTCAGTTTTCATCGCTATGGTATGTATTAGTGACAGCAAGTGGATGTGCTGCTTTTCTTTACATTTTTGTTTAGAAGCAAGAAAATGTTTAAAGGGATACTGTCATGGCAATTTTTTTTTTTTCAAAATGCACCAGTTAATAGTGCTGCTTCGGCACTAAAATCCATTTCTCAAAAGAGCAAACAGATTTTTTTTATATTTCGTTTTAAAATCTTACATGGGGCAAGACATATTGGCAGTTTCCCAGCTGCCCCCAGTCATGTGACTTGTGCTCAAATAAACTTCAGTCACGCTTTACTGCTGTACTGCAAGTTGGAGTAATATTACCCTGCACCCCCCCAGGAGCCTAACAACAAAACAATGGGAAGGTAACCAGATAACAGCTCCTTAACACAAAATAACAGCTGCCTGGTAGATCTAAGAACAACAAAATTCAGGTACCACTGAGACACACAGTTACATTGAGCAGGAGAAACAACAGCCTGCCAGAAAGCAGTTCCATCCTAAAGTGCTGGCTCTTTCTGAAAGCCCATGGAAAATTACCTGAAATGACTGCCTACACTCCAATATTACAACTAAAAATAATACACCTTCAGAAATTCAATTTTATATTTTAGAGTGAATTATTTGCAGTGTAAACAGTGTAAATTAGAAATAAAATTGACATCAAAAACATGACAAAATGCCTTTTAACGTGGTGGTTAGACTTCTACTAATGATGGCTAATCGGCTGCGCTTTTCTTCGCCAAATTTTTCACGAATTTCTAGAGAAATTGGTAAAACGGCAAAAAATCTATGAAATGCCACAGCGCCTCATTTTGGACTTGGGCGTCGATTGGCAGCTTCGAAAAAACAGACACCCACGTCCAAAATGAGTCACCGGCGAATTTTCGCCAGGCAAAGTTTTGCCAGCGTTTTGCGACTTTATTCGCCTGTGGAAAATTGCGGGAAACTTGCCCATCACTAAATTATAGTATTGGTAAGTGGAACATGTCATATTTCTCAAATAAGGTCTTAAGTTACATAAACTTTATGCTTTGTATAAAGGCACTTAATTGGTCATGATATGACATGCCCCATTTATCACTTGCTGAACAGACCATTTGCATTGATTACCAGAGGAGAATACCATAGCTCTGTTTACTTGTAGATCTCTCCTCTGGCAAACTGTGTACAAGTAACTAAAAAAAAACTGGACTTGCTGAGAAATTTTAATTCAGATGTTTCACTGCTCATCCGAGGTGTAGGGGAGTTCTCAGCATATAGACTCTTCCAACAATCCAATAACAACAGCACATTCAGAGAGGATTTGCATGACACATTGGTAATCCTATCATAGAAATCTACACAGAATCAACACCTCTGTGAATTTTAGTTGTCAAACCACAATGTGCTGTTTGATTGGATTGTTGGAAGAGTCTGTGTGCCAAGAACTCTCCTACACCAGTCAGTTGAACTGAAGAAGCTGCTCAGATGAGCAGTGAAACGTCTTCATTAAAATTTCTCAGCGAGTCCAGTTGTTTTCAGTTACTTGTGTTAGATATTTGCTCCCTCTACAGTTACTCAGTATTGTAAACCCTTTATGTGCTGCCTGCTTTCATAGTACATGTTATAAGTTGCTTTAGGGGAGTCATCAGTTAATAGCAACCTTAGGCGAGTTACACAGGGAATGCCTCTTTATTCAGTACTAAATGAAGAATAGGGTCATAACATGAAGCACTCACATAACACCCTATCCTTGGAAAAATTATTTAATATAAAAGATGATTGAATTACAACATGAAATTGATTTTGTAAGAATGAGACACATTCATTGTTTTATTAATCCATATGCCGAGCTTTTTGCAGTTATTTTATATATTTTTTTCTTCAACTGAAAAAAAAAGTTTCAAACACTGACAGAGCTGTTATTTCTCAAATATCAGTGTTTACATTTATTAAATGTCATGCAGGTGCTTCCAATCTATTCTGATCTATTTTGAAAATGCATCAATGAATGTGTGTGTATATATAAATATATATATATATATATTTATATTTGTATATATATATGTATTTATTTAAATGAAGGAGACAACATTTTTCATGGTTTCCCTGCTTTCATACATAATTAATCAGGTCAGTCCTGCTATGTGTGTATCACTTCTGCCTCATTTTTAATTGTCAAGATATTGAAACTTTTCATGTAAAAGAAAGCTTGAATTGCCCCAAAGGTTATGCCAGAGGAACCAGTTGAATACTAACAGAATCATCTTAATGCATACACTTGCTGCATAGTCAACTACTTTCCAGTCATATTCTCTACTGTCTAATTAATTCAAAGTATTTTTCCAAGATTAATAAGATGTTTGCAGCGCTGCTCACAAGAGCTTTCACTTTGAAACAGAGAAAAAAAACTTATTGTATTTCCATAAAAATGCAAATAAAAGGTGATATACATTTCTTACTGGTTCTTGTAGATAACCATATAAGCCAGCCCCTTATTAACATATTCTGGTGCTTCAGTTGGGAAATAATAAACAAACTTCTCACTTCTCACACGCTAATAAACCGTAGCTGTCCCAGATAGACAAAAGATTGTATAATATGGCTTTTTAATAGTGTCAACCTTGACTTCTAATTTCCCTCAAGATGATTGGTAGCCAACCAATTTATCATAGTCAAATTTGCCTTGAGGTGTATAGAAACCGCTCTAAGATAAATTTATACAATAACCACTTAAATTCAGTTTTTACGTTTGCTGTATATTTTTCAAAGAACTTCACAAAGTAAATCTTGTTTTTTTTTTTTTTAAATAAATAAATAAGCTCCCACTAGAGAACACATCCAAGGATGCCCTTCATTAGATGGTAAATGAAGTCTACACAGAAAGAAAGTTGTCTGTAAACAATTCATTTTTAGTATTGATATTAAAACATTATCATCAGTAGTTCAGAAGTTATATCTGGAAAAATAGCATCAAACAGAAATGAACTAGAAAACTTGCCATTGGCTGTTAAAAAAGAATGTGGCAGTAGAAAAAAAGATATTTATTACAGGTATCCAGAAAGCTACAAACTATGGGAAGGCTGTCTCCCATAGAATCCATTTCATTCAAATATTATAAAATTTTTAAAAAATATTTATTTTTTCTCTTTAATAATCAAACAGTAAATTGTACTTGATTCAAACTAAGACATAGTTAATATCTATAGGGAGCAAAATCAACCTATTGGGTTTATTTAATGTATACATGAAATTAAGGAAAACTCCAGGTACCAAGCATTGTGAATAACAGGTCATATACCTGTTCAGAGTTGCAACATATGTAGCTGGTTTGTTGTCTGCCATGTTTATTCCCATGGCAAGGATTGAAATCACTATCATGTTCAGACAGATGCAATTGTCAAGACTGAGTTAATTTGCCTCTATGTTAAGAGAGGAAGTCAGAATACTCAGAAGGAAACCACATAAAGAGTAAAGCACTGATGATAACCACTAAGTCACCATTTACATATTGTATTTGTGAATACAGATGAGGAATTTGTAAAATCAGAAATCTATAGAATTTGATAATCACTAGACTGTTGTCCCCCATAGACTGCATTTTGGAAAAAGTGACAACAATGAAGATACTTGATGAAAACAAAGTAAATAGGTGTGTGTGTGTGACATGAGTAAAGTTTTAGGTGAACTTCCCATCTCTTATTATTTCATTTTACCCCTCTTGCACAGGCCACTGCCCCTTTACTAAAACACCAACTCCAATGCTAAAAACTCAACTGTTACCCCATACCTGACCTCAATGTGCAAACTTGTACAGCAGTGTAGGCAGCTGCTGTTTGGATGCTTCACATTCTCACCC
>CM044435.1:24399196-24415118 GCA_024363595.1 Xenopus borealis | reverse complement strand
AGATTCTGTAAGTTATTTCTTAATAAAGGCTTTGCTATTTTAAATTTTAATTTGTGTTGGCTTTTGGTTACCTCATGTAAAAAAAAACAAGTTACATGGATCCCTATGGGATTTACCCTACCTAATTGAGAATTTACACATTTGCCTATATATAGTCCACCTCTGAAAACTCCATCCTAATGATGTCACAAGTGCAGTCCATGGCTTTGATCTGTAACCATACATTGCCCACAGACTGTTCTCTCTCTTATTTCAATTGATTTGAGCGAGAGGTGCCATTAAACCAAAAATTATCCTCCATTTTATTCCAATAATCCAATTGTTTCAAAATGATTTCCTTTTTCTCTGTAATAATAAAACAGTACCTTATACTGGATCCGAACTACTGTAAGATATAATTAATCCTTTTTTTGGAAGCAAAAAAAGGGGGTTTATTTAATGTTTACCTGATGTTCTAGTAAACTTAAGGTATGAAGATCCAAATTACAGAAAGATCTGTTATCCGGAAAAACCCAGGTCCCAAGCATTCTGGATAACAGGTTCCATACTTGTATGCAAAATTGTGAATATTCAACAAAGCTATAAAAGCTTTGACTCTATAAGGGACATTTTATTTACTTCAAACCCACTTGGTTTGACTGGATATATAAGCTGGATATAATGTAAACACGTTATTTATTATTGTTATTTTTGCCATTACTTAAATCACATCATGTCTTCCTTATCGGATTAATTTGATATTTAAATCTTAAACACACTCTTTCCAGTTAATGAGAGACGAATTCCTACAAATGTACCTTGTAATTACAAAAAGATATTAAGAAGAAAGGCAATTGTCCTGGATTCAAAGGTGAAAATCATCTCCCTTTGTTCCTTTTCAAAGAATATATATTTTGGACGTTTAAACATATTATGGCATTTAAAAAAGTAAAGTGTTATTGATATACAGTAAAATGAACAAAACTATTACATTTCTTACTATGCTATTAATCACAGTCTGATACATGATACTGAATAAAGGTTTAAAGCTTAATTTAACTCATTAAAACTTGCAAATGTCTAAGGTCCCTATAACACACACACTATGGTCGGTTTTAGGATAATTGGGGTGTTTTTCTATTGCAGGAGAAATCCAGAGAACATAGTAGACACAGGAAGAACATGCAAACTACTTATAGATATAGATCAAATAATTAAAAATGTCAAAACACATTTCCTTTTTCTCTGTCATAATAAAACAGTACCTTGCTCTTGATTCAAACTAAGATATAATTAATATTTATTTGAGGCAAAACAATCCTGTTGGGGTTATGTTATGATTAAATTATTTTTAGCAGACTTAGGGGGTGATTTACTGAAACACAATCTATTTTTTTCTGAAAACAAAGTCAACCTAACTCCGAACTCATTTATCAATAATTTTTCTTGAAAAAAATTCGAGCAACAAAACATCACAACAAACTCTACCGCCAAATCAATTGAAAACTCAATTTGATTGAATTTTTGCTGCGAAAATCCCCAACTTTTTCAGATTATCCAGCACAGAACATGATATCAAGAAACACTTCAGGGACACCTTAAGAAAAAAAAGTTTAATAAATGGACCCCTTAATGCAGTGATCCCCAACCAGTAGCTCGTGAGCAACATGTTGCTCTCCAACCCCTTGGATGTTGCTCCCAGTGGCCTCAAAGCAGGTGCTTATTTTTAATTTCAAGGTTTGGAGGAAGGTTTTGGTTGTATAAGAGCCAGGTGTACTGCCAAACAGAGCCTCAATGCAGGCTGACAATCCACACAGGGGCTACCAAATGGCCAATCACAGCACTTATTTGGCATCCCAGGAAAATTTTTCAAGCTAGCATTGCTCCCCAACTCCTTTTACTTCTGAATGTTGCTCATGGGTTCAAAAGGTTGGGGATCCCTGCCTTAATGTATGGAGATCTAAATTATAGAAAGATCACCAAAGATCATCAAATTTCCTAACTTTTTAACTTTGTTGTAACTGCAGAGGAAGCAGACCTTGCAGCAGCAGGGGGGCAAGAGGTTTAAGGGTCCCATGAGGACCTAATGCATATACTATAAATATTGGTAAAACAGGTGCAGTAATATCTAGTTATGCCACCACTAGAGATGAAAAACTATTTCTAGACTGCTCACATGTACAGTAAAAGCTATTATTGAGGAAAATGATTGCAGCAGTGCTTGCTTCCTATTACTTGTCCCTTCTGCATCACATAAGAATATTACAGGAAATTACTGCCACTTTATAAAAGCCTCTTAATAACAGGAAAGGTTACATTCAACTAAGTTTTTGTAAACCTTGTTAGCAAGGTTACTATGGAATATGAGGAGAATTTTAGTAACATTGGGGTCCAGATTCAGTTCAGTGAGAAAATGCTATCTCATGGTTTATCACGTGAAAAGTCAAGGGGCGAGATTCAATTCCAGGAGATAAAAAAACTTTTATCCAAATTCAGTTCCATTTTTTTCCCCATAGACTTCAACAGAGTTTTAATGTGATAAACCGTGAGATAAGTTTTTCTGAATTGAATTTCATCTCAAATTGAATCTTGTCCATGACTTTTCATGTAATAAACCTTTTTCTCTGTGAATTGAATTTGGCCCTGTATGTGTAATCGGCACAAAGAATCTTTTCACAACACAGGATGGAAAATTGATGCAGTAGATGCGGCAAGGCCCTGTATGTTGGTTGCTTCCACTCATTTATGTAATCAACTGACTTAAAAGACAACTTTCTGTCTCTAAAGATATCCATTAATCCACAAATCCCTTCTTTTCTTAGTGAATTTGTAATAAATAACAGCCTTTTCCCTTATGGTCTCTGCAGTCATTGCAGATTATTAACACATTAGAAAGGCACGACATTTCACAGCTGACTCTCTTCACCTCCCATCGTAAAGGAACACATACATAAATAATAAAAAAAAAAAAGCAACAACACCGAGCTCCCAGTCGCACTTACATCAGTGAATACATTCTAATGTCCTTCAAAAGTGAGAGTCCCCCATGTAAAAGCAGCGAGCAGGAACAAATTATATTTATGTACTGTTCATCACACCATGAGGCATCCTTGAGTGCTTTAAAATGAGAGAACAACACAGTTTAAACATTTCCATAATGATATACTTTAAAGGATATGCTTTGTGTCTCAGGAGCCATTTGATTGATATATTCTCTTTTGTGGAGACAATGTTTATAGCTGATAAGGATTATACTGTGCTTCTCTCTGCAGTGGGTTGCTGTGTTGTATGTCTGTCATACTGTCATTTAGAAACCAAAGCACTATACACAAGCATTCCATCATACAGTATTAGTTCATTTAAGAACTTCAGTTTTACTGTCTGGGATCCTGCGCAGACTAAATCTATATACTTTGTGATGCTGTCTAGGAGCTTAATAATTAGAGGAAATATATATTTTGCAGCATTATGCAAAATAGTTTCTGTTAGACTTTCTTTCTTCATTAACTGCTCACATTTATTATCTATTACCAATCTCTATACATACACAGCTATGGGATCCATTATCAGGAAACCCATTATGCAGAAAGCTCCGAATTACGCAAAGGCCATCTCCCATAGACTCCATTTTATCCAAATAATCTAAATTCTCTATTATCTTATTTCTCTGTAATAATAAAACAGCACATTGTACTTGATCCCAACTAAGATATGTGTAACCCTTATTGGAAGCAAAAAAACAGCCTATTGGGTTTATTTTATGTTTACATGATTTTCTAGTAGACTTAAGGTATGAAGATCCAAATTATGGAAAGCTCCATTATATGGGAAAACTCCAGGTCCCCGAACATTCGCGATAACAGGTCCCATACCTGTACTGTATGTGTGAACACAACTTGGGGCATGTAAAGAATATACGGGCTCAGATTCGGATATGTAAATATTTAGTACGGAGACCATAGATACTAACTCCAAAAAATAAGAAGCTAATACTGTACATTTGCTATATGCCACAGGCATCTTACAGTAGGTACAGACTAGTATTCATGTTTTAATTTGTTGTACAGGTATAGCATGTTATCCTGAAAACTCAATTACAGGAAGGTCATCTCCCATACACTTTTAATCAAATCATTCAGATTTAAAATTATTTTCCTCTTTAGTAATAATAATGTGATAAAAGTCACTTGTACTTGATCCCAACTAGGTAGAAATCCCTTATCCTGTATTTGGATAACCCCAGCTCCTGAGCATTCTGGATAACAGGTCCCATACCTGTTTGTGAATAGACAATAACTGCCTACAGTTATGACTTGCAGTATTTTTTTGCAGTGTTTTCTAAATTAGAGGATAGCAACTGTTGCCTAGTATTAAATGCATTGCATTTGCAGTATTGCTGTTAGCTCCCATTAAGGAGGATCTAGCTGTTCACTAGTTGTGATTATTGTAGCACTTAGCAGTTAAGCTATATCGATTATACATTATAATAAGCCGTCTGTTAATATCTGATGTGCAAATTGTCTTTTTTTTCCCCTTTAGAGTCATTTGTAATATGTTCAATCATTCATGCTTCCTGACCTCCATAATAGTTGTTACTATTAATGCACTTTAAGGATCATCTATTATTACTGGGCACCCATTAGCATGCAATTTACACAATGCTTTTGTGCCGGGTCCCTGTGCAGAGCTGCTGCCTTCTATGTCCGGTTCAGTTCTGTGGAGTGCAAGGGGCATTGTACCTAAAGCAAAATTGAAAAACAAATTGAAAAGAGCAATTTTTTCCACTGATAAAAAAATCACGACAAAATTCTAGAGCAGATTTGTGAAATTTTCCGACCACTGGCAAAAATGTGGGACAAAAAAATGCGAGACAAAACAATTCACTCATCCCTACTCCCTGTGGGGTAGTTACCTGCATTAAGTGCCACCAACAAGTCTTTGTGCCTGATCAAGGAAATAAGATCCATTGCACTTTTCCATCGTGCCCCTTAAATAAATAAGCTCCTTTTGTCTTTCAAGTTTAGTGTTATTGCTTTTCCAATATGATAAGCCATGATTGCAATTTTATTAGTGGCAATTTAAACCGTGTAATACATTTGTATTGCTGGTCCATATCTAACCATTTACACAGACCTTTATGTTGTATAATGCAATGTTTAGTTTCAGCAGTCATTAATGATGCATGGTATGGCTGAGGCCATGTCCATTTTCTGAGCTTTATATAGCTCAGAGACACAAATAACGTTTGTTGTTTTAGCTATGATATCACTTTGAGGAGACGCAAATGTAAGCCAAATTGTTCAGAATCTTTCATTTTAATAATGATTTTGTAATCGTTAAGGGAAATATGAAAGTTGCCATTGTTAAAAAAAAAATCAATAGCATGATAAAAATTAAAATGTATTTTGAAACAATAGTCAAAATGTGGTTGTTAATAAACTTTCACTTCTGTGTGAGGGATCTACGATTGGCTCCAGACATCACGTGTCTTAGAATCTGGGTTCCTGGCTTAGGAACTTTCATCTACATCCCACAAACGGATTATTTAACACGATTGCAAAATAAAAAATATGTTACTTTATTAGTTCCAATAAAATTTGTTAGATTAGGTACAGTGCATGACAATCACCACTGACGCGTTTCGTGCGCTATGGCCCTTCCTCAGAGCTCTCCCCCATATTAGTCCAATCATAATACATTTTCTGGATACTTAGCCCAATAAACCTTCTTTAAATCCCTTATTCCGATCATCATCATCTAATTTTCTTTGCATGTCCAGTGCAGTCACAGTCCTTTGAACAAATACATGTAGCTGTCTGAATATATTTATGATATAGTTGCCTTGTATTGGAGTGAAAATTTTAATCTTCACTGGCTCCACAGGATCAATAGCACAGCCTAAACTTGATTTAAAACTTTGCTATACATGTACTTTTTCATATGCCAGGAGCTCATAAAACATGTTTTTATGTGTTGAAGAATTACCACTAAAGGCACAGGTTTTGTTTTTAATTCTTGTGATTATTTTTTATCAGGAACACAAAATGATCTCCTTCAGCTGTTAAAAGCTCCTAAAAGTACCCAAGCAACTTTTTTTGTCAATAGCATTAGAGTAAGTAACTGTGCTGATCACATTGCCAATTCACATAAATAAATGTGCATCGTGCTATGTACCCCAAATGTATCCCAAAGTAATCCACAGTTATTGACAAATTTAAATATATTAGGTTGATAATCTGAATAGTAAGGAGCCTACAGTATATTAACAAGCCACTGTATTGTATGGCCTGTGCTACTATTATGTACCCTTATATTCTGAATGATTAATTTAGTGTGAAAATTGTACTTTTTGGGAGGACTTTATGTAATAATGGAGAAAGTGTTTCTGGAAAAGGGATCCCATACCCAACAAAATGGACAAGGTAATTGGCAAATATGCAGTTATTTTTTTCTAATCCTGTATCAAATGTTCTACAGCCAAAAATAAGATTTAAAAAAAGCTAAAATCAGCCAGCAGAAAAGCCTAAAGTAAATTGTCAAATAACCTAAATAAATTATCTGCTGCCAAGCACCTGACTAATATAGTGCCTTTGTTCCCTTGATAATGTATTCACAGTACAAAATAAAATATAATATCCCAATATAGTCTCCAAGCCTGAAAGCTTTAAATTATTTTATTTAAAGAAACACATGGCATTAATATATGCCAATAAACCATATCCCTACATTTTAATCAGCAACATTCAAAGAAATACCAGTTATTTACATAATAGGCCACAGTTGCCTACAGACTTTCTCTAACAGTTTCCTGAACTACGTTTATAATAAACATTGTTCTAAAAAAATATCTTTATCATTATAACACGAACATACTGTATAGCATTTGATACTTGTAGTGAAAATGTTGGTAAGAGTCACGTGTGTCATTCTGTATCATTTCATCATTAACATTTTATGTAATAAACAGAAGCAAGATAATTCCTCCATTTCTAATACAGTTTACATCTTATTTTTGTTATTTCAAATTGTAAAATACTAAGCATGCCTGGTAGCCATATAAGGCTGCAAGACTTTTGTATTCATCCCATTGACTATTTTCTTAATTTTTTAAAAAAATAATGAAGTAATGGTAATGAATTTCAGCCCAAAGATGGGTTAGTAATATAGGCGTATTTTATGCGGGTACTGGCCTATGCATAAGATACATAGAACTGGGCCTTTGACGGTGTTGTCGGGCAGGTTTGTTGGGGACACCAGGACATTTCCCTGTGGGCTCTGACCTTTGTAGCATAGAGCATTAACTCCTTTCTAGCTGTACCAGATTCTGATTTTGTTTCCTTTATTCCCAGCAGTCAGAAAGATTTATTTTAGGAGTCTGCAATGAGTTCGGGGAAATGGCCAGTTTAATTGGCAAAGCAGGAGAATCCTGGTGGGCTGTTAATTATATGAATATAGCACAGAATAAATGGTAGAGCAAGTTTTAATAGATTCCTTAAACAACCATATAGTCTGAGCTGGGATAGACATGTTCCATCTGCACCTTGTCTGTCTGTCTTTGCTATTCTCTGCAGTCTGTCTGTATCCACTGCATTACTCTGGGCTATTTCACAGCTTGTAAAACAATGATGCAACACTTATAACATACTTATAACACACTGGGGAGTTCTGAAGTGTTTTGGATAAAGCCATTCTGTTTGGTGCCATATTTCTAAAGTAGAATGTTTCCCATTCACTTCAGTAAACTGGCATTTAGTGGGCAAGTGCCATCTTGGCAATATTAATTACATTTGACCAATGAAATTCTCAAATATGAGGATATCAGAGTTTTTCTAGCTGCTGAGCCTTTGATATCAGGTTCTCTAGTGGACCTTTGATGTTCCAACACTGGCCTTTGATATGTTTTAGGGACTATTTTTACCTGATCAAGTAGCAATATATAATGTAATGTGCAAACAGTGTTAATGATAACATATTTAGTTTATGTCCCTAAATCTTTTCATAGTTCCATAGATTAAAAATTTTGCATTTTCTTTTTAGCTGATGAAATAATTTCCTACATAAACTTTAATTACATTTTCAAGTTAGATTTTTTTGTGTGTGTGTTTGTCAAAGAGCTTATATACTTATCTACTAAAACTTTTATAACTCACAAAACAGAGGCTTCCTCTCTCTCTCTCTCTCTACAGGTATTTTAAATTAATTGAATTAATCATAGGCTTAAAAGTCTCGAGTGATCTTGGTTAACTTCCCTGGGTTTAATTAAAACATCTGTGCACTTTTAATTTATCGATTGCTCCAACTCATATGTCATGTTTTTTAACACACCTCAGCATGCACTGCATCATTTTTAACCCGGTTTCCACTTAACTGAAGCAATTAAATTCACTCCGGATTAATTAAGGCATCCATACTTTAGTGCTTAAGTCAGCGTGTGTGGTTTTCCTCTCATGGATTTTGAATGTCAGAGATCTGACACACCTGATGAGTTTTTTTGTTCTTTTGAAAATCTTGGATTAATCTCTTCCTTTCATCAGAATAATAACACCCATCAGGGGTTCTTTTGTGAAATAATGTGAATGCCATTGCTTAATTCTAATGTGTGGCTGACAGCAACTGAACTCAATTTATCTAGTATCAGAGCATGCTATATTATAGTATTAAGCACCCCATTATCCACAGGGCCCCCACTCCCTTCAGCTTTCAACACAAAACATAAATTGAGAGAAGCTTATGCTTTATAATAAGCTACTTTTCTAACCCAGATAGAATCTTTGAGTAATGACCCCCTGTAGGGTGGTTAAAGGTGCAATGCAAGCGCTTATTGAAGACTGAAAATACATACCTGAACTGGGTAAGAGGTATTAAGTATAACAGCTTTATTCAGCTTTTGCACAAGATACACATTGTTGTAAAAGTTGAGAGTTACATAAGGGTGCTTATTCTACCAAGGAGGCCAACCACATATAATTTAGACCATCCACACTTGAACACTGCTCAACTCTGCTGTAGAATTTCTGATGATGGCTCTGTCTGGGGGCCATATTACATAACATCAAATTGCTCTCTATCCCGAGCTGATTCTTTATTATTACATACAAGAAAATGTGTGGAATTTGCTTTCTCCTAAGATCATGACTACCCAGTATCCATGTGTCACCCCTTTTGTACTAGAGAAAAAGCAAGTCTTTTCTAGGCACTGTCAAAAGTTTTAGAGAACATTTATGTACAAACACACATGGGAAATGATTAGTGATGGGCAAATTTATTCGCCAGGGGCGAATTTGCTGCGAATTCCTACGATTCGCCAGCGAAAATCCACTTAAAAAAACGAGTGCGTTGAAAATGAAGCGACGAAGTTGATGCGACGCGCGTCAAAAATGTGCCGCGACTCGTTTCGCAAAATTTTTTGCGAATTTCGCAAATTTTTCAGCGAAGCAAAAGTGGGTAGATTCGCCCATCACTAGAAATGATTAAGAAAAGATAAAACAGGGAGAAGTTGTCTCCATTGCATTTTAGGATTAGTAATAAAATCCAAAAGATTGTTCCCATTCTGTCAATCCTTAAATGATTATTCTTTCATTATTCTAATTGTAGTAGAACAATTAATGCTTGTGTTGCTTGAAATTCACTGAAAGCTTCAACAAGGGAGGAAATGGTTTCCTGCTCTTCTCATAAAGCACCCTCACTGGTAGAAAAAGGTAGAGAAGCAAGAACAGGCAGTCTAGCTGCTTAGAGTTTTTAGTGCCAATAAAAAATACTAAGCATCTAGACTGCCTGTTCCTGCTTGTCTAAGTTAAATACACAAAGTTGACTTTGATACCATTAGTTCAGCATCAGTGGAGCCATTTATTTGGCAATACTATTTACACAATTTTTTGCCTCCCTTTACACTGCAGGATTTTCATGTTAAGTGTAAACTTTTTATACCTACCAATAAACACTGTATGAACAGATTTAAGTTTTGTGTTGTATACATTATGTAGCATGTTTAACATTTTTTTTTGTATCTGTTCAGTTTGTAGCCAAAGCAGAAATGACAACATTAATTAAAATGTTATTTCATACAGATATAATATAATTTTTGAAAAGGTCACAGATCAGTTAGATGAATCAATATGTTGCCTTTCTAAAACCCCAGGTGTATTGGTTGATTAACTTCCACTGCAAAATGTATGCATACAATATGTGCACGTAGGCAATTTATATTTACAATGGCAGTTTTTATTTTTCAGCTGCTTGTCCAGTTTTATGCAGTGGCAACGGACAGTATTCCAAAGGCACCTGTATATGCTACAGTGGATGGAAAGGAGCTGAATGTGACATACCCAGCAGTCAGTGCATTGACCCTTCATGCAGTGGCCATGGTTCATGCATAGAAGGAAATTGCATATGTGCTGTTGGATTCAAAGGAGACAACTGTGACGAAGGTATATTCTATGTCCAGGGCTCATTTGTCAAAATCATAGAAAGTCTTTTTTATTTTGGATTTTTGTGAAGAGATACACAAGGTAGAAAGAAGATGGTTCTAGATACTGATATTAAGACCTTTGTGAGTATAATTAAAAACTATTACAAAATTACTTGAATGCTAAGGGGCACATTTACAAGAGTCAAAGAGAATATTTGCATACAAATCTAATTTTTAAAATAAGAATTTTGACGTAATTTTGGACTACTTCAACTATCAAATAGCCCAAAATGCGATTTGAATTGAAAACACTTGAAAATTCAAATATCGAAGTTCTGTTTCTTTTAGATAGTTCAGATTCGACTAGTCACCACTTTAAAGCTGCCGAATTGCCATTGTAGACCTCCTGGAAGCTTTAATGACAAACTTTTTTAGAAAATCGTTTGAATCGAACAATGTGATTGTTCATTTTGAATTCAATCGAAAACAGTCACTTTCGAACGAACATAATCCCTCCAAAAAAATTTTGATGGTAGAATTTCACATTTTTTTATATTTGAAATTTCGACCCTTAAATCTGCCCCTAAGCCTACAGGAAACTTAAAAAATCATTGCTATAACAGGGAAAGACAAAAAGGTCTCATATTTTAGATAAGAAGCACATTAACATGTTGAAGTCAAAATAGTTTGTGTCACTACAAAACTCCTTGGCATTGTAAGGCATTATCTTGATTTTACAGTTATTTCATTTCAACAAAAATAAAATTAGTCTCATGAAAAGTCAATCTCCCAAGTAAGCAATTGGATCACATGGAGGACACTTCATGATTACAGTAGACTTTTCCCTGGACTAGTTGATACAGCAGAAATAGATGATAAAGTAATTCTTCTAGCATGTTTTTTGACAATTTTTCCCCTTTTGTCCCTCCATTACATGACTATCTTAGAAACAGAAATAAAATTATAATGCAAACTCCCACATCCTGCACATTTTCTTTAAAAACATTTATGGATTATTTCACAGATAAATAACCAGATGAAGCTATGCCATGTCTCTTAGTGAATTTATTTTAGCTATCCAGCTTGATGAATAAATACTCCTAATAGGACTCATGACAATCAATTTTTGATGCGTTTGCATGGCAGAAAAACAGTTTTTCCGGTGCCCAAACTTAATTAAATCAATTGCTGACAATACTAGGAATTTTACAAAAATAACACTACAAAATGTGTCCAAAATCCAAGTTTTCAATGATAGCATTGTATGTGTTTCTAACCTAATATCTCCCTAAAAGAAGCTGCTGCAAAGCTTTGACTTCAAAAAGTATTATACAGTAAATATGAAATTCACAGACAACTCTATGGAAGATGATAAAATTTAAAGGAAACTTCAGGAAAAGAGCATTTCACAGAATGTGCTAATGATAGTATATGAGGTTTGAAGACCAAAAGATGGGCCTCATTTAACAGTGAAACATGTGGTAAATGGGAAAATCCCCTTATGTTTAGTGGAACATTTGAATAAATTACACACCAATGAATGGATGAAAATGGTGATCATCGGCATCAGTAATCTAAAATACACTAGCAGTTTTCTGCCAAATCTTCTTCAGATGATAATAGATTGAAATGATAGACAATTTCTGTGTGTATGCCTCATACACCACAGTTTTAAATGAATCCTAGTAAGGGAAGAAACCTTTTTTATGAAAAACCACATGCATATGTTTTTTAATCCAATACTTTTTAAATATATTGAAATAAATGCAATGAACTATAAATGAGAGTGAGCACTTTCCTCACCAACAGGCTTACATGCTAAGGATAACAGGGACAAAAAGTAAGGTTGGCAGACATTAATATAAAATTTGGTTTGAAAGAAGATAACTGTACATATACATACCTATAAAAATCGAATTGTTGACCTTACAATTATTATTCTGCCTGTAAAAGGACAAATCAAGCCTTTCTTATAGGCATTAATGTAATGCACCATCACAGCATCACCTGGTAAGGCATTCCACAGCTTTACTGCACCCACTATTAAGAACCATTTACATTCCATTCCTCAAGTCTAAAATGGACAACCTTTTTTTCCTTTGGTCTTTTCGATATGAAAAAATAACCCCACTATCTAATGTGTTGTACTATGTGCAGTATTTGTAAAGAGTAATCCTGTCCTCTCTAAAAAAGCTGTTGAATGTCCTTGTATTAGTTTAGTTAGAGATTGGGTTCCAAAACGGCACTATATAATCAAGGCTGAGGACTTACCAGGGATATATAATGAGGCACATCAAAAATATCCTTTTTAATTCAAGACAGTTTTAGAACACACTGTCAAGTTCCAAAGTCAGTCATCCAAAAATAACCACAATTTATTCTCATTTAAGTACACCTCCAACAAAATAAAACCCCATATAGTGTATAACCGGCATTTATTTAATGCTAAAGTTATGCTATTTATGTTGATCAGAACTGCAGATTTTATTCAGAGAGCTTGTAGTTCAGAGTAGTTAAGCCTCATAGCTGAATTTTTTAGTTCCTGTAGAGACAAAGTAGCTAACTTTAAGAAGAGCAGAAAAACGTAATATCAAACAAAGCCCTCTAGTGGCTGGAAGTAGAACACACCACAAAACTGTCTGCAAAGTGGTATGGTTATCTTTGCCAAATTATATTGCCAAAATATTATTTTCCATTTTAAATTAAAAGGAAAAGAAACATTGAAGGAAGTCAACAGTAACGTCAAATAAAGATTATAGTTCGGTAAGGCTACATGAATAAATGTATAAGGCATCCACAATAGAGTAGTTCTGAGATTATGAAAGCAAAAATACAGAAGAATATATGTAGCAGGTTAGGAGTTGCATTTTACCTCTTTAAGATGATGTCACACCATACAAATTATCTGCCTGCATATTTACAATGGAGGAGAAACAACTGAAGCCACCTGTTCACCATAGACTTTTAAGGAAACTGCCAGTGACAAACAGTTTCAGGCATTTCTCTGCTGGTGGAAATATGTCTGTGGAGACTCTACAAGTCAATAGCCTAATTGTCTGCAAGAAATAAGTAATATAAGACAGCCTGTGATAGATCTCTGAAGGAAGCTGATACAACTTCTATTCTACTGCTTGTTTCAAAACTCATGGTGTATGTTCCACTGGAAAATTGCTTGGCTAAGCTAAACACCACAACATTGATACGGCTATCACTAAGGATATTACATGATCTATATTCATTGTACAACCACTTTTATTTGACACTAGTGCTCCTTTAGCAAAAACAAAAATAACGAACTCAATGTCTGTCCACATTAGATATCACCCAACTGGTTAATAAAAATTTTTAATTTAAAAAGCAAACACATTTTTATCCGTCACTATAAAATGATGCAATTTATTTAATTGATTAGTCCTCCAAAAAAATATCGAAGCTGTGTCATTCATGTGCCCTTATCAAAGACGGAAATATAATTGGAAACTCTGATTCAGCAGTATTTTTTATTTAAGTTAGCTTTTTAGTTTGGATATTCATCATAGCTTCGTCGTTCAAACAATTTACCTGAAATAGTGGTGGCACAGAAATCAATATGATCCATATTTTCTGCTGCATAAACAGTGTTGCTCTATTAACAGATTTGCAAAAGGAAAATGAAATGGAACATTTGTCAGGTTTTGCACTGTGTTGTGGTAGGGCATAAGTGAAATTGACAAATTAGGTTAACTTAGTAGTGTTTCAGTTGCCAGTTTCTCGCTAGAGTCATTTGTCAATGGCATTTAACTTCATAAATGTAATTCTTGGTTCATCGGGGGCCTACAATACGTATTTTTGTGAGAATTCTTTGACCTTTTTGTGTGTGTTTTTATACTTGCCTGTAGGGTAGAGTTATGCTTTCATAACTTTTCCTTTTTTCTGCCCCCCTCCCCTTTTAGAAAATCTATAGAGACTTCTAAACTGAATGATTTCTAGAGATTGGCTAAAAGGCTCCATGGTGTTTGAAGTAATAAGAATCACTTTCCCTGGTAAAATGTAAAACATGTTCAATGTGTTGTTATTGACCATGGTGCTAGTAACCTAACAATATATACACAATTTTATTTATATAACGCTAGTTGTATATGAAGTGATGTATGTTTTTTTACAATACATCACACAAAAGGGTAAACAAGCTGAAATTAATAAACAGTTAAAGAATATCCTCCTGTTGTGCCATAATTGTAAAAGAAACTGATACATTGTTTTATAAAACTGGGCTACGATCATTATGAGGAATCTAGTTTGTAGTTAATATAATTAAAATTGTGTTGGTGTAGACTGCTAAAAGACTGGAGGGGTCATTTATTTATGAATGGGCAGGGCACACAGTGAAAAAAGTAGGTGCAACTTTTTTGTACTTTACACAGTGCTCCATGGGTTAGCATTCAAGGATGCAGGTCCTTGTGCTCCAAACTGGAGCTGTAGTCATGAGGAGCAATTATTAGAAAACGTTAGGTAGGTGTCTTTTCTCTAGTTCTCCAATGCAGGCTGTTGAGACAGGACTGCCTTGCTCCCACCATCCAGTTCTATTCTCTGCTCCTCATGCCAAAGTTGCAGATAAGTCCCAATCTCAAGCCCTTCTTGAATGAGAGGTGGGATGTTGAAGCAATATGCAATAGCTATAGCCAATGAGTTCCCTGTTATTCTCCCAGAGTTCTATGCAACATTTTTCCATTATGATATGTTGATGTTATACTGATCTCAAACATGGTAGCTTTATGTAATTATGAGATTTTTCATTAAAAGGCATTATATATTTCAGTATAATGTAAGATACGTGAACTATTTATTGCCGTGAAAATTGTAGTTATTTACCTATTCTTTATCTGTACTTTTAGTTGACTGTATGGACCCAACTTGCTCTAACCATGGGGTTTGTGTGAATGGAGAATGCCTCTGCAGTCCAGGTTGGGGTGGCCAGAATTGTGAACTTCCAAGAACACAATGTCCAGATCAGTGCAGTGGACATGGGACGTACCTCACTGACACAGGTCTGTGTAGCTGTGATCCTAACTGGATGGGTCCTGATTGCTCTGTTGGTAAGAAAAATATTTCTAACTGGTTTTCAAATTACTACCAGCCCCTTCACCACCAACAACACTCCTGCGCCATTAGAAAAACTGGGAAACACCATATGTATTACCATCTCATTGAATCCACATTCAGTTTTACTATTTCAGTTTAAAAATAGTGTTTCCAAAGCTTTCTAGATAAACACTTCAACACATTCTGCACAAAAGCGAATTCAGTGCTCATCATTTATAGTGCTTAAGTGGGCAGTTAGGTAACGGTTTAAAAATACCTCACTCTGAAACCCAATAAGTCAATCAAAATGAACATGCCTTGTTTTTGTTCTCTATGCTTAAGCAAGGAAAGCTCTTAAACCTAACGTGGAATATTTAGTGCATTGTGGTATAATAACATTTGCAAAAATATGGAATAATCTGAAATCATTTTGAGATTGTTATTCATTCAGCTGTTGATTGACTTAAATGACTA
>CM044435.1:24382498-24394050 GCA_024363595.1 Xenopus borealis | reverse complement strand
AACTTCATTATTTCATAAATGGCACAGAATTTCAGCAAGATGAAGCTTATATTAAATTTTAATTTTCCCCTTTAAGTTATGTTTTGCCTCTAGGCTCTGATCACAACTCATATATTATAAAGAGAGTGATACAGTCCCTAGTGCTTTTCTAGAGTTTCCTTATCTAGATAAAGGGGTTTTATATCCGTGCCCTTTATTTTTTTTTTACTGTACTATCTTCCCAGCACCTACTCATTTATCTTTTTACTTGTCAGCGCATTGGTAAAATGCCAAAGTCAACGAAGCACAGTCTTTTCTCAGCTCCTGCTTGCCTTGTAAATGGCAACATTGTTCTTGCCAATATTCTCATTTTGAATTGCCTGCACATCGAGAGGCTAAATAATAGGACTGGCATGACTGATAAAAGTTTTTTCAATGCTGTGAAGAGGAAAGAAAAGACTATAAATGGCGTGGAGTGAAGTGCATGGCTACTGAATGATGTATACTGTATGAATGTTAACGAGAGCTTGTGAAAAGGCAAGTACATTCCAGGCAAAACTTCCGCTTCAGATATGCATCAAACTGGAATTGAATGCAATGACCTTATTCTTGACAACTGTGATGTCTGTCAGTGGTCCCAAATGTTGTTGCATCAATACAGTGGTACCATGCCCCTGTTGTTTTTGTACAGGTGTGTGTTAATTAAAACACGTGCACACAATACATTATGAAAGAAGCTTGCCAGTACTTTTATGCAATTTGAGATCCATATTGTTTCAGGTATCCATAACTCAAGGGATGAAAATATAGTTTTGCCTCTTTATATGTCACTGGTAAGGTCTCACCTTGAGTATGAAGTGCAGTTTTGGGCTCCAGTCCTTAAGAGGGATATAAATGAGCTGGAGAGAGTGCAGAGATGTGCAGAAAAACTGGTTGGAAGATTTAAATTATGAGGGTAGCCTGTCAAATTAGGGAGTTGTTTTCGATGGAAAAAAAGACACTTGTGAGGGGACAGGATTACTCTCTATCAGTACATTAGAGGGTATTATAGAGACGTAATAGGAGATCTTTTTTTTTTCACTGGAGGCCACCGCTTTAGACTAGAGGAAAAGAACTTTCATTTGAAGCAACGTAGTTGATTCTTCACAGTAAGGACAGCTTGGTTGCCGGATGATGTTGTGATGGCTGATTCTGTTAATGCTTGGTTGATTTCTTGGACAAGCATAATACCATAGGCTATTTTGAATTCATATAAATATTGTTATATATACTGTTTCAGTGCATGTATGGAGGGGTTGGTGTGTTTTTGTATGGATACTGGGTTTCATGTGGAAGGCTTGATCTTGATGGACTTTCAACCCAACCTAAATATGTAACCAGACCATTGATCGCTCACAATGATTACATTACCCTTTATGTAGGCATCTGTAACTGTGCAAATGCTAGGTTATGGTTGGTAATGATACTGATATTGTCAAAATGGCATTTGATCTCTGATGTACTGTAAGTGGAGCAGGCAATTATTAAGCTTCTTCGCGGACATCTTCATTCAACCAGGATGTCACCGACGCATTACCGCTTTAATAAAAGGAAAATTGTTTCATGCACAGTATGTTAAATTCTCAACAGAATATCCTGCGTAAATCAAGGACTTCTTTGTCACATGATTAATTCATAGACTGCTCACAATGCTGGTAAAATAAAAAAGAAATTGTATATATCTGCTTCTTCCAGAGATGCATAATATATAGATATGAAGATTCAGTTCTGCTTTAAAATTCCCATAAAATATGTCTATGAAGGTCACTTGCATTTCCTTGTGAGCAGCAACCAAAATGCTTACTTCCTAGATAAGAATTCTTTTGGGCGTTTCTGCCAATCCAGCATCAGCAGGGTTATAGACTTCATTAAAAAAAATTCTGCAATGTGGAATAGAAATATAATCATGTTCAGGACCTATGCTAAGGTATCTTTTTCATAATTCACATTTTATCAACAATCTTAATTGAAGTCATATATACAGGAAGACAAGATTAATCACTTTGCCCTACAGATAACTTTCTGGGCTCGTTTGCATGCACATACCCAGAAGCCCTTGTTTTTTTCACAATGTGTGAGTCAGGTACTTGAACAAGATGTACTATGTAAAAAGTTCCTAGAAATGCCGAAGAGATAGCTAAATGTTATTGTCATGCAGAATAGAAACTAGGATAGTTATTTCTAGAAATGTACAGTATAGTGGTAAAATAGATATAGTGCTTGATTAACAAGTGCACACGGTATAGATGTCTCACTTTCTCAGCTTATGCAATATGTATACAGGTGTGGGATCCATTATGTGGAAACCCAGTGTGGAAACCCATTATCCAGAAAGCTCCAAACTATGGGAAGACAATCTCCAATAGGCTCCATTCTAATCAAATAATTCAAATATGAAAAAATGATTGGCTTTTTCTCTATAATAATACAACAGAACCTTGTATACCATATATACATAACATATATATACATAACTGTATACCATATAGTTATGTTAACCTCAGCACTACAATGATTGCATCATCATCAGAGACTGCAAAGAAAACTGTGACATAATTTTGAAAGCTTTGGATATTGTACGGTATATTCAAAAAATATATGGTTGGTAATAACCTGCACTAGCTACAGGGACAAATCCATGTTGGATACTCATTGTTAGCATAATGTTAATGAACATAACTTAAAAAATATGAACTTAAAAAATATGAAAAGCAGAGTCTTATATATGATTGGTGTCTAGTGATGGGCGAATCTACCCAGTCTTACTTCTCCGGAAAATTCGTGAATTTCCAGCGAAATTCTTGAATTGGAGAAAAAATTCGCGAAACGAGTCGCAGCACGTTTTCGACATGCGTCGCGTCGTTTTTGTCGTGTCGCGTCAAAAACACAGCGCTACTCGTTTTTAAGCGGGAATTCGCCCCTAGCAAGTAAATTCGTCCATCACTATTGGTGTCCACTCTTTGGTACACTATAGCACA
Source organism: Xenopus borealis (assembly GCA_024363595.1). Lineage (NCBI taxonomy): Eukaryota > Metazoa > Chordata > Amphibia > Anura > Pipidae > Xenopus > Xenopus borealis. The sequence continues at coordinate 24,391,054 of CM044435.1, read as the reverse complement.
GGCCATTTTTCATTGATCTCCAAGCAGCTTTCTTTGTTCTGGACATTGCACCAAATGCTAAACACTAGGGATGGCACGAACTGTTCGCCGGCGAACTTGTTCGCGCCCGCCGGAAGTTCGCGAACGTCGCGCGACGTTCGCGTCAATTTGGCGCTTTTTTTTTGCCGCATTTTTTTGCCCTCTCACCCCAGACCAGCAGATACATGGCAGCCAATCAGGAAGATCTCCCTGGACCACCCCCACACACCCCCTGGACTAAAAAAAAAAAAAATGTGCATACCTCCCGAGTCCCAACTGTCCCTCTTTTGCAAGCTCAACCCTCTGTCCCTCATTTGTACTGGAAAGACCCTCTTTTTGGAGGACCCTCTTTCACTGGAAAGACCCTCACTGAACAGCCAGAAAAAGAAGCAAAGATTTGAACTTGGCTTTTGGCAGAGAGTCCAGAACAGCTAACAGGTGCAGGTAAGATACTTTGTAACACTTTTGACATAAGAAAATAATGGATTTTTCTTTTCCCTTGATCCCCCTCTGGCATGCCACTGTCCAGGTCGTTGCACCCTTTAAACAACTTTAAAATCATTTTTCTGGCCAGAAATGTCTTTTTTAGCTTTTAAAGTTCGCCTTCCCATTGAAGTCTATGGGGTTCGCGACGTTCGCGAACTGTTCGCGCGTTTGTCGCAAGTTCGCGAACGCGTCCGCGAACTTTTTTGCGGCGGTTCGCGCCATCCCTACTAAACACCTTTACCTTTGGTAAATTGGGCATAAAGTGCATGGGCATAACTTTGCCATTTAACCATCATTCTCTAAAATATTTTCTATTTGAATGTTGTTCAGAAGCAGCTAAACAATTTGAATGGGCTACGAAGTGCTAAAGAAACCCTAAGGTGGCTACATGAGAATGTTAATTAACACCTTGAGAATTTCGTTTTGTGTGTTATTCATAGCACTCAAAATTAGCTTTCAGCCAAATTTTCTTAAGGACTCCAGTGTTTAAACTAAAAAAATCATGATTGTGAAGTAATCGCCACCTACTGGACGTAGCCACAGCTGAAAAAACAAATGTCTTATAAATTAAAAATAGTCATGGACAATTTTAAGCAGATTATTATTGTTTACTATCTTCACTTTATAAGGAAAGTGACATCCAAAGACTTTTTCAGTCCAATTTCAGCTGTCCTATTAGTCGAAATGAACAGCAGGTGATAGTGTTGATTCAAATTCATTATATTAGCAGTTTAAAAATGCCAATATCTTGAAAACTAGAGAAAAAAATGATGTACACTTTAACAGTGCTTGGGCAATCTGGGCAATTTTACATTCATTAGTTTGAGGGATTACTTTTCCTTTATTATTATTCAGATAGATACAAAGTTAAGGTTGTTTTGAAAGCTTTTTTGTTACTACAATCTATAGGCTGATTTATCAAGGGTTGAATGTCATATTAATTGGAGTTTTTAAAAACTTCCATAAACTCCAATGAACTTGAAATTTGCCCAATCGAAAGTTATTTTAAGATTCGAATTTTTAAACTCGGGTGAATCAACTCAACAATATGAATCAAATTTGATTTAAGTTTTTTATCAGGAAGGCTACAAACAAATCCAAATTGATCCCAGAATGTATTCCACGGACTAAACCAGCAATTTTCGAAACCAGCAATAGTCGAAATTGAGGGCCAGTTTACGATAAGTTTTTAAAATTGAATTGGAATTTTTTTTTTTAAAAACTCCCTAGTCGAATTTGATTTAAATTTGAATTTTCACTTCGACCCTTGATAAATCTGCCCCTAGTGTTTAAAATATATTCTTATATATTCCTTTTCTGCTGGAAATAATTAAAAGGGGTAGCTTATAAAACTCCATTCCTAATGTATTTAACTGCAACATGAATTGAAGAATAGGGCTACTACATAATAAATCATAAGCAAGTAACAGCTTTGAGCATCTGATATTCCAATCTTTTTTGGGTAAAACAGAAACATTTTAACCAGTTCCCTTGGCCAGTTAAGTGGATCTTGTGTGATTTGAAACCTGTAGAGAATACCTCAACAATATGGGTCAAATTTACTATTATTCCCCAAAATTAGCTCAACCAAACTCGTAATTCGATAAGCATTCAATCATTGACTGCTTATCGAATTGTTAGGCTAACATTCGATTTCTCGATGAATTCGTACGATCGGTCGATTTCATTAAAAAATCGTAAAATTTCCTTCGAGCATACGAAAAATTTGTACAATTCGAATGATCGAACGCTCCGATTGTACGAATGGTATTCGAGCAGGACTTAGCCTCAGAAGCCTATGGGGGTTTCCCATAGGCTTCTATTGCAATTCGGTAGGTTCAATCTGGCGAAGTAGGCAGTCGAATAACTTTAAAATCTTGATTCCTTCGATCATCGAATGATCGAATTATCGAATATCCGATCATTCGATCTATTCAATATTTGATGATCGAAGAGGCCAAATTTGAATATCCTATTTCATGAAAAATTCGTACGATCGCAATTCGATCGTAATTCGACCGATCATTTCACGTGAATTTCGTAAATTTGCCCCATGTGAGTGCAGTGAAACAATGGTCTGTGCATACAGTCAGCTATATCCTCATATGATTTCACGTCTTTTCCTGAAATAGCCAAGAAAAATAAAACAATTCTACTTATAATATACCTATTGTACCAATTTTAGCTGTGCTGTTTCTATAGCACACTGGCCACACATTGGGGAATAATCCAGAGATATACAGGAACAAATAATTAGACCCTTGTCTCCAGGATTTTGCAGTGTAACATTAACTGAAGGATTCTGGGATGAACATTAAACATTAGTTGTTTCTAAAATAAAAAAAAACCAACATAGTAGAATTCAAGCTTGTTTTCCCTATAAATAACTCAGATTCCGTTGAATTGCTTGGCAATTGTAGGCAACTGTACACAGTCTATAAAAACTGTGCAGGTCTGTAACAGTTAGTACTGCAAATTCTTACATAGAAAGATTTAAGTAATGATAATTGCAGAACAGATTTTTCTAGCACCTTGGTATTTTTTTGCTTAAATGCATTATTTTGCATTGTATTGTTTTGGTGTATATATAGTTTGGTGTATATTATTACTAATATATATTTGGTGTATATTATTACTAATATATATTTGGTGTATATTATTACTAATATACTCTACATGCAATCATATACAGTTGCTATATTGTAGTTGTTCTTCTTTAGTACATACAGTACAGTATATGTAACTCTGTAACTCAACAATTAATCCAAATATGTAAAAGAACTGCTCTGAATTCACCTGAATCAACGGTTTTTGGGTCAGGAGGGCCTTTTTTACCCACCTGATGCAACAGTTCAGACTACCCTTTATTTATTTACTTGCTTAAAAGACATCAAAAAGTCTGTTCTTGAAAATATCTATTATACTGTATTAATTACTTTTTCAGCTGCTTCAAATCTACAACTTCCCACCTTGACATGAGATGTCTTTTCTTCAAATATCTGTTCTTTCTAATGCCCTTGTGTGTCTTACTGGCTCAAACTGCTGCTGACTGCCATTAGTTGCTACTGATCAGTTACTATCTGTACATTTCATCTTTCTCCATCAGGATTTGCTTATCTCAATTCCATTATTCCATTATGTGGCTTGCATATTTTCAAATCTATAGTGCATTATCAATTTTTCTGTACAAAGTTCAAGTGGATTTCTAACAATTCTAAAGGATAACCCTGTTCTTCTGAAGGGCATCTCAAGAGCCAGAGATATAAAGAATTTGATTAAAGGGGTGGTTCACCTTTACATTAACTTTTAGTATGTAATACAATGGCTAATGCTAAGCAACTTTTCAACTGGCCTTCATCGCGACGCGCATCAAAAGCGTCCCGCGACTCGTTTCGCGAATTTTTCGCCCATTCGCGAATTTCTCTAGAAATTCGCAAATCTTTAGGCGAAGCGAATTAGCATTTCACACTAAATTGCTCTATATTCCTTCATATTTTCTTACATTTTAAATTCTTATCAAGTCTCAACAAATCAGCAATAAGTTATACTACACCAGTTATACAAATGTTAACATGAAATATGCTGAGTAAGCAGAGGAATAAAATGGATAAATTAAATGAAATACATAAGTGGGGTTCTTGGTACACCAGAAGTGAAAAAGCAAGGAGCATATAAAGGGAAAGGGATGAAGGACCACAGAAAATAGTAAAAATATTGGAAATATGAAATCAAAATGTTCTACAGAAAAGTTTATATGAAATATACAAAGATAAAGTGGGAATTGAATAAAACACATTTTATAAGTGAAATCATGAAATATAAAATCTTGCCCCTTCTCTAAACTAAGCAAAATAGTATTCTAATCAGTTTCCTCTGTTCTCCACCTGGTGACTTAAAATCAGTGCCTACTCACCTAGTGTTGACTTCCCTCTGCAATTCAGCATTCATTCTTCTCCTACTATCTCTTCCTCTTTAACAAATACAATTTTGGCTTTTCTTCTAGTTTTCTTCTTTTGTTTAAAGTCTACCATCTATAAAACTGAACTTTCTTACTACTGTCTCTTCTCCTATGTGAATGTCAAATCTGCTAATAACCCTTCTCTGACCGTCAGCTCTCCACTAACTTTCCACCTATACAACATAATGACTGGTCTTCACCTTGTGTGATGACATATAATTCAACTGAAATGCCCCCTTACTTATACTAATAAAATTGAAATTGTATTCATTATTCCCCAATGTGGAAACCCATTATCCAGAAAACTCCAAACTATGGGAAGACAATCTCCAATGACATGAATATTTACTTCTACTTGTACTCCAAGAGAAGGGGCAATGCAATGCAATGAATGAACACAAATTAGGCCATTCCAGCAGCATCAAATTCACTACTAATGAGAGTTCTGTGTGTATGGGAGGGTTTCTTGTTAAATCTAAAGAGCACCCTCCACCTTTTTGGCTCACCAAATTCTATTTTCCAGATGGGTAGACAGATGCAGGAACCAAATTTCCCCAGACCTATTAAAGGATGGTTTGGAGTATTAATTATAATTCATGCTTAAGGCCATCTTCCACATGCCATTTTTAACATAAGCTGAAACATGATACCCAGGGGTGCTCCACCAATGAGGCAAGTTGAACCACTCGTCTCAGGCGGCAGTGCCCCCCTGGTTGCCAGGGGCGGCAAAAATGCTGCTCCTGGTAACTAAGAGCCGAATTTCCATTTTTCATCCTGGAAATTCATCTCTTCTAGTGCAGAGAGTGCAACCACGCACTCTGCACTAGCGTCACGGACCGCCCAACCCTCTCCAGCACGGAGTGGTGTGGGGAGGAGTGGGGGCAGCAAAGAGAAGACCGCCTCAGGTGGCATATTGGCCTGGATCCCCCCTCATATAAACTAAAAGGCACGTTTCCCAGATGCAGTAAACCATAGTAACCAATGAGAATAAACAGGTGACTGGTAAATACCACCTGAAGAGCAGTTGCTATATACTGTAGGTGCCTAGACCTGTAGCAAATGCTGTGCCTTTTTTATTGCATACTGTTTTAACAAATGAAAAGGGGATTGCATCCTAGCACTTGGAGACTAATAAGTACTGTCATTTAAGTGTCCAAAAATTAGTTTTATCATATTGATGAATGTGTTGAATTGGTCTGCTCAAGGCAAGGATTGAAACGTTTTATGCACTTTAAATTCACCATTTTAAATGCTTTCATTATTTATGTAGTTTATGCATTTCTTCTTCACCAGTTTGGCCTTTTTTTTTTTTAAATCTGCCTTGTGTGAAGACATATTATTCAACTGAATTGCCCCCTTACTTACACTAATAAAATTGAAATTGTATTCATTATTCCCCTTTGCAATCTGCTTGTTCTACAGAGCGTTACCCACATTTTACAACTGGGATTATAGTGAGTCCTGGTGTGTTGTCTCATTGGTTACTACAAAGCTTTACGGGGATTCCCAGATGTTTGATTGAGAGACAAAGTCTGCATTTTTCAAGCATTGTTTGGTTAATGGCAACTCTACCCCCTTCCCTCGTCACTCCACACGTACTGCTCCTCTTTTATGTTATAACAGAGTGCATATTAAAAGGCTCTGGGTTTACTAACTTTTGTAAATAGGGAGCTATAATTCTGAGAAACTGCCAATCAATGTCATGGCTTATTGCTTTTCTGCTAATCCCTCTGTATTTTCAGTTCCTATACACAATCTTTAACATTCGAAAGCAGTGAAAGTCAATCAACTGGCAAAAGCACACAGGCTTGCTTTTTTTATAGCAAGAAAACTCAAATACAATTAAAAATGCAGCTTTAGAAATGGCTTTGGTGTTTGTTCTCAGTTTGGTAGAACAAATAAACTTTGGGTAAACCTTTGAAAGTATCCGTTTCCGTATCGCGTTTACATAAAATTTATGATTTTTTTGTTTGCTTTTAATAGAAGCCATAAAACAGTTCCTTGTACGTGATTCCCTCTAAGATATAGTTAATCCTTATTGGAGACAAAACAATACTATTGGGTTCAATTAATGTTTAAATTATTCTTTAGCAGACTTAGGGGCAAATTTACAAAATTCACGTGAAGAGATTGAAGTTTGATCGAATCCCATCGAATACCAATTGTATGATTGTTTTCTGAGTATCGAATATGCAAATTTGGCCACTTCGATCATGGAATACCGAAAATTCAAATTATCGAATACATCAAATGATTGAATATTCAATTATTCAACCATTTGATGATCGAAGGATTTTAACTTTAAAATTTATTCGACTGCCTATTTCACCAGATTGAACCTACCGAATCCCCCCATAGGCTTCTTTTACAAACACCTGCTCGAATACCATTCGTACGATCTAACGCCTCGATCATTCGAATCGTACAAATTTTTCGAGCGCTTGAAGGAAAAAGTATGTTTTTTTTCGTGAAATCAAACGATCGGTATTCGATCGTACAATTTCAGCGAGAAACCGAATATCGAGGAAAACATAGCCTAAATCTATTTGATTCGAATTTCGATGGGATTCAAGGAATTTTTTGGTGAATATTAGTAAATCTGCCCCTTAATGTATGTTGATTCAAATTATGGAAATATCTCTTATCCAGAATAGCCCAGTTTCTGACCAGTCTGAATAACAGGTCCCATGTTTCTACTGTGAAGAAGCCACAAAAAAGTACAATATTTAAGTGTACATACAGTATAGTCACAGTAGTGATCATTAAGAAAGCAATTGTAATGTACAAAATTCACCTGCATTTTGAACGACAATGAAACAGTGTTTTCTAGAATTTTCAGGTACCAATGTGTGTGTAATTTGCATCTGCCTTTTGATTATAATTATTTGGGTGCAAATTGTTGGTGTAAATGTGTGTACATTTGTACACTTTGTACTGCACCCTGCAATGAGCCAAAGTATATGTATTAGCAATGAGGTTTTATTAATAATTCAATAGCAATGGCTAGTCCAGTAGCCAGTACCAGGCCAAGTCTTGCTCCCACAGTGATACATGGCAGAGAAAGACCCCCCATGGGCAAGAAGAGTCAAGTTCCTCACCAAGCACTGAACTAGGAGTAGATAGACAGAAGAGGAATGTGCCTAGTGCCCCCCATTTTTTGCGCTAGGCATGTGCCTTCTCTGCCTACCCCTAGGTCTGGCCCAGCCACCACTAAGTATGTGTCTATGGCATATATTCTGATATTAGTTGAATATTCCTCCCATATCTCCATATGATTGGGCAGCTTAAGTTATATATTAATACTGTTGTTATTCTTACATAGTTACTTTTGGGTTGATAATAGGCAAAAGCCCATCAAGCTACATATATATACATATATATATATATATATATATATATATATATATCAACATCTATGTTAACCTTAGAGCTTCATAATACATTGGATATTATGCTTGTCCAAGAAACCATACAAGTCACTTTTAAAGCTGTTCATAGAATCTACTTTCACAACATCAAAACAGACAGGATAAACACATACACAGACTAGAGGCAAACACACAGCTGCCAAACAAGTGAGGCACTGAACCTGCTGTTAAATATGTGTCTGTTTAAAACATAACAAAACCACCTAACTGTAGGTTAATTAAGCTAATCATTCTCTAGTCTCCTGTCACCTTGTTACAACCTTGCACTGTTAGGTCCATTTGGAAGTGTCATCTTAATATTCAGAGATTGTGGAGCAAAATACATTGCAAACAAGCCAATTCCCAATGTGCTCAACCCAAACAAAGGAAAAGGGAAAATACTTTTTTTTTTGTTTTACTTTTATCAGTACATGAAAGAGTGGCATGACAGTCATTACTATAAGAATAGAAATCTAAGAGATGATCTCTTTGTAATTTGATTTGAGAAATAGGGATTGTTTGCAGTAATACTTTGGAGGATAACTTTGGAGCTGAGGAGCAAAGCTGTGGAATGGTGTAGAAGTTATGAGGCAAAAAGACAGAGCAATGAAACCTAGTGAGATACGTACACATATTTAATGCATAAAAGGAGAAACCCTTTTTCTAATAAAAAGTTCAACTTTACAT
>CM044435.1:24362618-24380776 GCA_024363595.1 Xenopus borealis | reverse complement strand
TTAAATGGTAATGCAGTGTGTTATTCATGAACACATACATGTTTGCGGGGGTGGGCAGAACATAAAGCAGAACATATTTGCTCAGATATTTCCATGAGTCACATTAGCCAGAAGTGCAGTGAGTTTTCTTATTATTGCAGAAGAAAAGGAGATTCGAAGCAAACAAAACATTTTGTATTTAATGATGGGCGAATTTATACGGCAGGCGCGAATTCACGGCGTATTCCCATGATTCGCCTCTGAAGAATAAATTTGTGAAACGCCAGCGAAAGTTCACCTGTGTAAAAAAAACGAGTCGCGTGGAAAATGACATGACGCGATTGACGTCAAAAACGTTTTCGCCAATTCGCGAATTTCGCTGGAAATTCGCTAAATTTTGGTGAAGAGAAACGGGATAGATTCACCCATCACTAATTGTATTTCATACCGGTGTAGTGTTTATTTTATCACTTTGTTGAATATCAGTTGTTTTTATACTTTGCTGAGTATTGTACACTTAGGTTTTCTACCTGCCAGGCACAGTTCCCAGTATTCCACGTTTTGCATGTGACCGATGAAAATTTTTGTTCAGGCATATAAACACAACCCTCCATCCTAACTATCCCCTTGCAGAAATATTGTGATCCAGTCCTGGAATCTTTGATACATTTTCACCAGTAAAAGAGAATATAGTTCAGTTCTTCCTGAAAACAGTTATTAGACCTTTCTACAAGCTTCTCACCCAGATCATTGTTGTCTCTAAGAACAATCTTTGGCACTTGTTTTGCTCCCTTTGCCCCAAGATTTGTTTTTTAGAAGATCAGGAAAAATTAAGACATAATCCTTTTTATTCCAAGGTGGAACAGCTGAACATCAGTAGCCTTGCACTAACCCAACACAATTGAAAATACAAATATATCATAGACTCATAAATATGTATCCTTCCAATGTACTGAAGGAATTGTGGGGGGAATACGCATGCCGCACCCTACATCCCGCACAGAAAATATTCTTCATATACTAGACAACAAGTGATGCTAAGCTCCTCTAGTGCTTCTGCCAAATGGAACACATTGTTGCTGTTCCTTTATCCTCTTCAGCAGTTTCAAGTCTTTCTTATTTTACAAAATGGAAATAAATGCCAAACTGATGTCAATGTTATAATACTGTCTCAAGCACAAATGTAATTGTTTAGCCAATTGGGCATTTGAGTTATTGTTTTATTTGTGTAGCCGGCACTGCTCCAGCTGATTCTATTGAATACTTCCTCTTCGTCCAGAGAATGCATCATAAGAAATGCAGATAACTTACTGCAAAATATAAAAGAATCCCTCCAGTAAATGAGCACCGCTTTGTGCTGCCACACATTGATTGATTTATGCATTTAAAATGTATACCCATAAGACATTTCTGTATTTTTTTAAACAGTAAACAATTCATAATTAAAAGGACAAAAAGTGTCTTAAATAAAACTGTAAGAGCACATATATTGGTGTAAGGGAAAGGTCCTTCATATAATTATTGTTAAGTTTGTTTTGGAAAAATCGTCCAAAAATGAATATGTTGGATGCTTGCCTGAAACATATTTTAGTGCTTTATCACAGGTGTATATATATATATTTCCTTGACAAAGGTCCTTGTGTGGGACCGAAACGTTGGATTAATAAACTTCCTTCTTTTTTTGCATTTTTGACTTTTTGCTCAAATCCTGTGAGTGCCATCACCTTTTGCTTATGATTATCTCTAACCTGCATGGGCACCCAGGTATCAATCAAGTTCAGGGTGTGCAGTCCATATTGGCAAATTTTATTATATATATATATATATATATATATATATATATATATATAGATACACACACACACACACACACAGTATGTGTGACACACAACCATAAGGATTTGAATTTAGAGTTTATTACTATGCAGCACTGAGGACAGTAGAGGGTGCCCTCTACAGCAGGCCAGATAGTATTCTAGGCACTATGTTTGAGCCAGTCATGTGTAGAGGAGCTGGCAGCTTTACATTTTGTTAAATAAACATAAAGAAAGCATAAGAAACATTTCCTAAAAGGGCTGTTGTTAAACACTACAAACTGATTGCAAGAAAGGGTTGTAGATACCATAAAGCCACCAGAACAAAAAAAGTGCCAAATTATATTTCTCAACAAAAATAGTGTCTGCATTCACTACTGGTTTCTACTGCTCCCTTTAATGAACCTAGGTACTGTAGATATATCACTAAATTCTAGGGATGAACCAAATCCACTATTTTGGATTTTGGCCAAACCCTGAATCCTTCATGAAAGATTCGGCCAAATACTGAACCGAATGAATGATGGGGGAGGATAAAGATTTTTTCACTTTTATGATGAAAACATACATGATTTTAAAGATTCTGGTTCAGCCAGGTGCAATGATTTGGCTGAATCCTGCTGAAAAAGTTAAATCCTGCTGAAAAAGTTAAATCCTGGCCAAATACTGAACCGAATCTTGGATTCAGCGCATCCCTACTAAATTCTTAAACCAACCAGTTGCCACCATACTGTATGTTCTCCATCATTATATAACAATCAGTTGAATCTGCAGGAAGTTAGAGATTTCCATGTAAAACTCTTCATTGATTAGATATTTGCCTCTGCTAAGGACCATAAATTTTTTTCTTGTGATTAGGATGTCTTTATTGAGATTGAGGTCATGTACTGTCATACGTATACAGTTTCACTTCAAATGTGCAGTTTGGGTTCAAAATGGAATAAAAAAGCTGTTTGTTTCTGATTACTTTAAGCTATGGGCTGGTAGATCAACTTGCTGACATACAGTATGGCTCAGTTGCTGTCTTTCATGGCTGATGATCTAGTGGTCCAGGGAATAATAGGTTATGTTGCATGACATTTTCAATGAGAAATGTATCTTCACAGTATCTTCTGTGTCCCTGTGGAATTTTAGAGTTGTGCTGGAGGATAGGAACTGCTCACCTCCAACCCAGCACAGCTTTCACAATACCTTACTCACTAAATATAGGGTCCTTTAACTATGTGACATGGACTAGTACAAGGCATTCACTAACAGGACCCGAACTTTGAAATCTGTAGATCACGTTCTCTGTCTGCACAGCTTTAAATATAAGTGGACAAATTATTTGTAAAGCAGCATTTCATTTGAAAGCCTGGCTGTACTTTGATTTAACTTTGTGACCACCTGCTCAGAAGCCAAGAGAAGGTCCTAGTTTTGCAGTAGAAATCGGCTAATATCTTTAAATGTTATCAGCTTGAAGAAAACTTCAAACATGCTCAGAAGAGCAGGTTTATGCTACTTTTCCATTTGACTTCAAGAAGTCTCATAAAGGCAGGCCTTAAGAAATGTCCATTCATTTACTCATGCTACATGACCAGACTCTACTGGTAGGTTGTTATGAGCTCTCCAGTATTTTGCAAAGTAGTTCTCAGGCACAGAATCTATTTATTCTGGGGAAGATTTTCTCTTTCTCTTGACGATGTTTTGAGTTTTGGACATGCCTCCCGTGGGAACTGGAAGGTGAATAACTCCCCCAAATAATTCTTTCTAATGCTGCAGACTTGTTCTATACCTTTCACCATTTAGTCTAACAATTTGTGTTTGAAAATGTCACGGCAGGTCAAGTAGGAAACAGAAAATATAGTGCCAGCTGAGCACGTTTGGGTTGTCCCTTTGTCTCGTGGGAGTACTCTAGTCTAAACCCAGAAGTGTCTTTTTAACTTGCTATATTAGGCTGGAACTGAATAGATGATGGGAACATGCTGCAGCAACAAACTTTCCAAGCTACTGTACATTTGACTATTCCCAGTAGAAGGGAAGACAAGTTTCTTAATCTCTGCTGTTTCCTTGGTTTCAGATGAAATGCAATGATCTTCAATATTTTATTTTGCTGTTGCGCTCTAAAAATATGAAGCATTATGTAGTAATATGTGTTTTTTTCACTGTTACTAAATGATATGATTAAGGATAATTTGCACCATGCCAATGCAATCAAAGTCAAATAATTATACCGTATCACATTATGCAATATATACATTTAAATTCAATTAAATAGGCCTACGTGGAGGGATGTTGTGGCAAATGATCTGAATTCTTACTGTGAAAAGACAAATATATTGAAAAACAAGCTCTGTTCATTTACACAACACTCTACTTGGCTGCCACAAGGTATATATGAACTAGATATGGCAGCTACTCTTACAAGCTACATGTGTGAGTTTCAAATACAGCACTAAAGCTGTATTAACATTTTGGATAAGGTTGTGTGTGTGTATTGCGAACAGGTAAATAGTATGCTCATCTCCTTTAATAGCAAGGAATGTCTTTGAGACTAAGCACAGACGGGCCATTTCCAAGCTGTTAAATCTCTTAAATTGTGTCGTATACAAGTATTCATGTTGACTTGTACAAACACCATCTTGGAAATTCTGTTATTTTAGCAATAATACTAAGGGGCAGTTTAATTCAATGATTGAATAAAAAGACCTAGAATTCTAGGACCCAGCGCTATTTTCAGCCGATTTCAAAGCAATCAAAATTGTACTAGTAATTTGACCAAGATTATAGGGTAGTTGATAGGGCAATTTAATCATTCAAATGCAATAATTAACATTGTCTGAGCTCTTCTGTAATTGGATACATCAGACTCCCAGAAATGAGATGAGATGCCTTAGTAGGTTATTGGCAAAATCCATTTTTTTCATAGTAAATAAGATCAAATTAAATTTAATAAAAATGTTGATCAATACACTTTCAAACATTGTGAAACATTTACTCAATCCTTAATGAATAAGTCTGACTATTTATATATTGGGATTGTTGCATTAATAAATATTAATGATTGATATATATTGATCAAAACCATAATGATCAACTCAAAGTTCCTTTGCAAATAATATGCTGTATGGTGGTGTGATTATAGAAGAAGCAGACCCCATAGTCATGTGGGGGGGGCAAAGAATAGGAGGTCCAATTCCTCTATAGCAGAAAGGCATCAGGATGGACCAGAGGGGCGGGAGAGGATTGGCGGGGGAGTAGGTGGATGGGGGCATGTAGATTTTTTTTTGTGGGGGGTCCTAATGCACACCAGTTAAACCACTAATGCTGTATAAAATGTATGGGAATGGCTTATGTTATGTTTTTTGCATCTGTACTTAATTGACCTTATCTTATATTTGTCTCCCCTTAAATAGGAAATGATCACAGAGGGAAGGACTATATATTTTTGGGGGTGGTTTATTGGGGCTATGATGTGCAGGGCTGCTGCTTTTTGTTGCAGTGATCAATATTGGACTTTCCTGTTCCAAACAATTGCCATGCTTTTGAATGACAACCAGTTAAAGTTGGCTAGGACCCATAATTAGGACCCAAAATCCATCTGTTTTTTCTAACACTTAGTACAGGTAATGGGTGACCCACAGTGCTGTCCATTCAAGTGCTCAGGAATCAAATGATGACACATGGAGGGAATTTTTATTATAAAATGCTATTGTCCCAATATCCTTAAGACATTATGGTGATAAATTACAAGAGGTAATTAAAGTTAAAAAAAAAAAACTCTCTTTATGAGAAACAGCACTACTGGGTCTGTGTATATTTGCTCTACCCATGAGAGATTTTTACCCTTTTATTGTATAGGATAAGAGCATTTTGAGGCACTGATGCCAAAGAAGGTGTCTGGAAAGAAGGGGGTAGGATTTTAGAGAAAATTGTGAGGCAAAGCAGTTATTTTTGTTTATATCAGACCTATATGAAAAGAAAATGTCAATTTTGTGCTTTCCGGCTGCAATATTTCCCTCTGTTAGCTCTGGGAATGCATTCAAAATAGTTTGGGTTACTATTGTTAGATGCTTTTATCGTTCTAAGCAACTAAATATTTCAGGGCAGAAATAAAATGTGTAAAGGCTGTTGATTTTACAGAACTGTGCTCCTCTATTAACCCTATTCAGCATCAAATGGCTCAGCTTGTTTGGAAGGAAATGGTGATAGGTTTGAGGACCATTATATGTGAACAGCAAACATTTTTATTTTCAGGGGAAAAAAGTGCACAAAACACAAACAACTGCCAAAAGTTAAGTTTATAAATTAATAGAAGAAAAAAAATCTATTGCACCAAGAACGAATGTAGGTATTAAATAAGATGCAGCAACATTCCACTTTATTATTCAAATAATGCCTATAAAATATGTAGGGGTAGGGGAATATGTATCCAGAATATTTGGGCCTTCTTTTTTCCTTATTATGGAGAACTGTTCCTCAAGGGTACTATAAACATTACTAAATCCCAACAGGATCAATAGGTTTAATTAACAGCAAGTACAAGATATTATCTTATTATTACAGACAAAATGTCAGTTGTCCAAAGAGGACATCCTGGGACATGGCATGTTCATAATTCAGAGCTTAATCAGTTTCAAAATAATACCAGTAATGCTTGGGATAATATAGAAAAAAAAACTAGTCTGTATTCTTTTTAACTGTTTATTTTATAGAATAAATACAGAATGCTCAGGACCTGGGGCTTCCTGGGTAAGGGATATTTCCATAATTTGTATCACCATACTCTAAAGTGATACTGTCATCTGAAAATTTTTTTTTTTTTTTCCTTAAAGCATCGTTAATAGTGCACTGAACTGAAATCCATTTCTCAAAAGAGCAAACAGATTTTTTTTTTATATTTCATTTTTAAATCTGACTAGCTCTAGACACATTGTTAATTTCCCAGCTGCTCCAAGTTATGTGACTGATAAACTTCAGTCACTCTTTACTAAGTTGGAGTGATATCACACCCCCTCCCTTCTCCCCCTTCAGCATCCTAACAACATAACAGTGGGAAGGTAACCAGATAACAGCTCCCTAACACAAGATAACACCTGCCTGGTAGATCTAAGAACAGCACTCAATAGTAAAAACCCATGTCCCACTATGACTCCTTCAGATACATTGAGAAGGAAAAAAAACAGCTGCCAGAAAGCAGTTCCCTCCTACTGGCACAAGTCACATGACCAGGGGCAGCTGGAAAATTAACAAAATGACTAACCCCGTGTCACATTTCAAAATTGAATAAATTAAAATATTTTTGCTCTTTTGAGAAATGGAGTGCAGAAGTATGCTGGAAGTATGCTGGACTTAGACTATTAACTTATGTGTTTTGAAAAAACATTTCCTCATGACAGTATCTCTTTAAGTCTGGTAAAAATCATTTACTTTAAATGATTAGCCCTTAGTGTTAATCATTTAACACTAACGGCTGAACTCCACTAATGATCTCGGTGTGATCCGACGTGCTGCGCAAAAATGCAGGTGTAACGTTGGATGCGATGGAAATAAGTTAAGTAATAGCATTGTAGGTTGGTGTTGCAGCTTTGATCCAATACGGTGTGTCTGTCAGATGCAGACTTTGCATGCTGCGTCTGCATCCGACAGTTGTGTTGCATTGCATCAATGCTGCGACTTCATTCAACATGTCCATCTCTTACCTTTTTTCCGTTGCTCCGACTTGATGCAGGAGTTTTGTCACAGCGTGTTGGATCTCGCTGAAATCGTGTGTGGAGTTCAGCCCTACAAATCAATAGGATTGTTTTGCTACCAATATGGATGCATGCAGGTTAGTTACTCTCTAGTACAAACTACAGTTTCATTATTACAGAGTATTTTTAAAATTAAAATTATATGCTTACAATGGACTTTATGCGAGATGGCCTCTCTGAAATTCAGCTTGTTCTGGAAGAGTTTTATTTTTATCTCTTTTTAGCTATTCTCCAAATGACAAACTTTATTTTTAACTTATTTGTCTCATCTAAATAATTTAATTCCTTTCATTTTTGCCTTTTATCCATGGAGAAAAAAAACCAAAGGAAGGGTTCCTCACTCCCTGTATTCACCTAATACCATTCATCTTTTCTATTATATCCCTCAGCTTCACTGACCTTGAGTTAGAGCCGGCCCTAGGCAACCTGGCCAATCCCGGTGCTGGCTGGGCGCACGCAATCACGTGCTCCAATGAAAGCACGCAGAAGCACCGCTTGCCAGGGAAACCACAGGGTAGGTGGCAGTTATAAATATACAAATTGGAAAAACAAAGTTAAGCAGGGCCGGAATGAGGGGTAGGAGCCAGAGAAGGTTTTGAGCCTTAGGCCCGTGCCTACTCTGCCTACCCCTAGTTCTGGCCCAGCCTTGAGGAGCAATGTTCTTAAATTAATTGCACCTACACATACTTATGTAACTCATTTTCTAATGATGTGTTTTTCTTATGGATAATCTTTAAAGCGCTACAGTGGCCATGCAGGGGTAGATTTAAGATGCCAATGTTGGAACCTCCAAAACAAGGTTACAGCATATCTACCCAAAGTCCAAAATCAAAGAAATTTCAGTCTGAAAGTAAGTTGTCACATGGTACACCATTTCATTGATGGAAAACATCAATGCTCCTTTGAGGACTAACTGAATCAGTCACAAACAAGGTGTCATGAAAATGCCATGAAAATGGCTCAGTAACTGGAAAACTTGTCAACATTCACTTACCCCACATTTAATGAAAATCACTGTGTCCAGGAGCAGTAACCAGTAGCAACCAATAGGATGTTTGCTTTTAAACAGGTGACCAGTTAATGCTTCCTGCTGATTGGTTGCCATGGGTTACTGCTCCTGGGAAAATTTAGGGGGTTATTTATCAAAAGGTTGAGTTGTAGAGTTTGTTATACTGTACCTTGAATTAATTTACAATTCAATTGGTTTCCAATTTTTTTTAAAAGAAACTTGAATCAGCTAGTTTGGGGTTAACAAACTTACAACTCAAATTCATCAAGTTTTCTGTGGGAAAAAACTCAAAATGAACCAGTTTTCAGGAAAAACCCTCCGTAAAAAAATATTCAAGTAAAGAACTTGTACATCTCTTGCCTTGAACCACCATTTCGTGATGGTCTGTGTGCTGCTTCAGAGATCACATGACCAGAAATATTTAAACTCTAAGGTGCAGATTTACTAAATTCGCATGAAGCATTTGAAGTTCGATTGAATTTCAAAAAGATTCAAATTTGAATTTTTAAATGTTTTTGAAGACCACTTCGACCAGTGAATTTTAAAATAAAACTTAATTCTAATATTCGACTATTTGACTGTCGAAGTACTTCCCCTTTAAATTTTTATTCCGCTGCCCAGTTAGCCAAATCAAAGCTACCGAATTCAGTTTCATTATTTTTGATAGAATATTAAAATATTTGATTGATAAAATCATCCAAATCGATCGGTTCCAATGATTTATCTATCGATCGAATATTTCCTATTCGATAGTTCGACCAATCGAATTGCGGTAAAATCCTTTGAAATCGATAGTGTGGAAGCAAAAGACACAACTCTGTCTGTTAATTGGCTCATGTGACCTAACTTTATAGTTTGTGTGCACCGTTGAATCCTAGGTTCCCAGGAGGCTGTCCTTACTTTATAAAATGTCAATTTTCTATTTATGATTACTAAAATGGCACATGCTACTAAAAAAGTGTATTATTATGAAAATGGTTTATTTACATGAAGCAGGTTTTTACATACAGTATGAGTTGTTTTATGCAATATCTTTTTATAGAGACATTGTTCAGGGGGTATAGTTTTCCTTTAACAAATAACCCCCTAAGTGTCTTTGATTATATAACCCCCTAATTGTCTAGATGACTAGATGAGTCATTTACTTACCTTATGTAGTGAAAGACTAGAATAATGACTTTGAAATCTTGGCAAATCAGCTTGATCATGCAGTCCCAAAGTAATGAAAATTACTGCAGCATGGTAAATCCCATGGAGCACTGTTCCTCTCTCCTAAAGATGCACATCATATTTAATGTATGATGAGAAAACCTAACATACCATTAATTGGGAGTTATTTATAGCAGCCATGCATATTTGTGTGCTGGAGCAGATGACTAGAAAGTACACTGCAGTATTTTAGATTATTATTTTAAGAATCTTTTATGTATTGGCTTCAGTAACCTTGTCTAAACTCAAAAAAATGTATATACCATATCTATTAAACAATATTTGGCCAACCTATGAAATTCTCCCAAGCCTTTGAAATGTTAAGTTACAGCCATAGCTGTATTAAATACAGAACCTAAGATGTCCAGAAGGATTATAAGTTAAAGCCTTTGATCATACCCTTTTCAAGTTTTCGCTTCTGTTTCTTTCATTAAAAAAAAAAAAAGTCCGTAGGCTCCATTTTAGTTGCCCCACTCAGCAACTGAAATATCGTGTCTCATTGCTGCCATTTTTTAATGCTTTCTGGAACATTGAAATGCAAACATAAACTTAAAATTGATAACTCATAAATGTTAGCGGTTTCCTTTTCTGCAAAATGAAACCGTGTTCAATTAAATGAAGATGCATGCTCATAATAGCTTGATTTCTTATTGCATCTCCCTTCATACCTTAATCCTTCAAGGGTAGAAAGCTTGTTGAGTTAAATTCCAATCATCAATTAAGTCCTGTTTCATTCCAGTTCTGCCTTTATTTTAAAATGTGGGGAAGCATTTTGATTTTTACAACTTAATTGAAAGAGATTACTTTATTGCACCAAACCGAGTCATTTTAATTTTAAAAATGAAAAACGTCTCAGCCACTAAGCATAAAGTATTCCTGAAAGATTATTTGCCACGGTCGCTGCTATGCGCAGAGCATTATAGAGTTTATGTGCCGTCTGCCACTTGAGGTTTCTAATAAATTCAACTTTTGCTACACTTACTGGAAAAATAGTAATATATAGATAGATATACTGTAGATATGTATGTCTAGGAAATGGTTATATATAATAAACCAACGGATGAAGATATTCTGCACATTATTTCAAGTAGCTCGAATGATCCATGGATAGCTTGCAAAAGCACCAGCATAAAACACTCCCAGACCCCTTTGCAATTAGTTCCCGAAATAAAATTAAAATCTCCAAATCATGCACATAAAGTATGGGACTCTATGAAGTATATTATTTTAATATCACAATGCACGTTGCGGTTAGAGTGTAAATAATGTAAGGTGCAGTGTCAAGCAGATACAAATAATATTGATTACACTGCCGGCGAGAGCTTATTGTTATTGTTTATTTGGCTATTTACAGAATGCAGTTTGTGCAAGAGTTTTCATTAAATGAAAAGGTACTGGAAGTTTAGAGAAAAGTGAAGATTTTACATTGCTGAATTACCATGGATACAATGATAGAAAATGAAGACCTAGAATTGCAGTATACTAGTATAGCTTTTACCACATAATACATATATCTGTTCATGTTTTTGGGAAAAATATACTGGCTCTAGCAAAAAAAAAAATTTCCAATGGAAATTTCCATTAAACATTGGGATAACCTTGAGAAGGGAAAGATTAAAAGAGTATCGGTTTCTTTTAACTGTTCCCTAGGGTAATATTTACCATCTACTTGAAGTCTCATGCAAAACTATTGCCCTTTGTCTTCTATGTAAATAGAAATGTTTAGCATAGAAACACTGGGCACACACTAGTACAGTGATCCCCAACCAGTGGCTCATGTTGCTCACAAACCCATTGAATGTTGCTGCCAGTGGCCTCAAAGTAGGTGATCATTTTTAAATTCCTGGCATGAAGGCAAGTTTTGGTTGCATAAAAAGCAGGTGTACTGCTAAACAGAACCTCCTGTATTCGGAAAATTCACATAAGATCTAACAATAGCAAGCCAAGGCCCCTACTTGGCACCGCCAGGAATTTTTTGAAAGCTGATGGGGCTCTCCAAGTTTTCTTTACATTTGAATGTGGCTCACAAGATCTGAAGGATATTTATCTAGTGGATCTAGGGCCAGATATGAATCACTAATGTGGTTGCTAGATCCCCAAATTTTTAAGCAGAATCTAATTAGGAAGGAAACAATGTGGAAAGCAATAGACTTGTCTTTATATTCTAAAAAAAAATAGTTTTGGGCATTAATCCATGTTCTGTAGAACTCACAATCAATTAACACAAACACCGATACCATTGTGGTCATTTTTCTTATCTTTATTAATTTTCTGGCATCTTACACATATATGTATTTAAAAACTGAGTCTAGCTAGCCAAAGTTATTTCTCCGGGTATATTGATTGTTGTATCTTATGAACATTTTCCATTTTGTACCCCTATGTATTCATATGATTATGAGGACCATGGCCAACAGTTTTGAGATAAGCCAACAGCTCACTAGCCTGTGATTAAGGGGGTGTGCCCGAAACCCAGACTACTCATATACTTCAGCTACCAAACTTTTAATGCTTTAACATACAGTATTTAATACTCCACGAGGCAGAATGCCACCAAATTTTTTAAGTTTTGAACATCTTTTTGTGCCTTCTTCTCAAGTTTGCTCTGGCCTTTTGCATCTAATAAATATTTAAACTTCTGGAGACGTTTTGTTTTTTATATATTTCCATAATTTCTATAATAAGTTCACAAAAGACATATTTAGGACCAATGTACTGAATTCTTATAGGATTATATTGGCTTTATCTCCTAACTTGGGAATTATTTCCACAAAAAAAGCTTTAAGTATTTAACATAATTGACTCAATACCTTTTCAGTTTATAAAAATCTCAAACTGTAATTAGAAAAAAAAAAATTATCTTAATTAGACATTAAGGAATAAGCATTTGCTGTTTTTTTAAATTTGCAAATCAAAGCTGAAATAGCACCATTATACGTTCCCTTGGCAAAGCCAGAGCCCTTTGTGGAACCAGGAGATGCAGTACTGAGAGCTGCATATTTCTGAGTCGGCATTTCAAATCTTAAAATATGCAGCAGGTATTTTGTTTTTCCTTTGCAGGAAATAAATTCACGCTTACTGTAGGTCACATATTTTCTTAGTCATATTTTGTGTGATTAGATAACAAGTAACATTCCTGCGAGACCAGCTGCTAAAATTGAGGATTGTAGTTGTCTTTAGATCCTACAGGATTTTAAATTCTACTCTTGTGTCTGAAATAATGAATTCTCAGAAGAGTGCCATGTTTCCTGTAATTAAGAATCCAGCAAGATTTGAAAAGAACCATGAATTCAGCCAGGCCCCCACTGTACAGTCAAATGGTTTTCTATGAATTATTAACAAGGCAGGCTATCGATAAGTGTCAGCTATTCCCAAACAAGGATGCATCATGCCATTTCTTTTTATAGAGCATTGGATCTCTGTATGAGCTACATCCTTGCTCAAAACATTAATCATGGAAGAGCAGAAAAGCTGTAGAAGCAGAATACTTGTTTAGTATACCCAAAGCAATCTACGCTGCTTCATGGTCTTATCTGCTATAAAGGAGGCTCGCTGTATAAACTAAAAAGGCAGGCAGGATTTGTATTATATTTCTAATAGATTATTACTAGAAATTGTGCCTACTGTATATGAAACAGCCGTATGCAAATATTCTCCAGCATAAAATTTACATTATAAAGAAATCTGCAAAATGTATGTTTTTGTTTTTATAGCTGGTGTATTGTTTTGTTTTGTTTTTTTTGTACTCGCTCTGCCTCTCTGACTGGCTGGATGGAAATCAATTATAAAAATGGAAGATGAGAAAGAAAAGGAGAAGAGAGGGAATTGCTTTCTAAACCTTAAATAGGGTTTCTGGAGAAATGTTATATTTTCAGTGATATATCTGCCATGATGCAGTGAACCTTACAAACCCTGGTTTTCAGGTTTTAACTGCTTTGTGCTGCTGGGGAGCTGAGTCTGGGCAGCTTGGGCACTATCTGCAAGGAGTTTGCATGTTCTCCCTTTGTATGAGTGGGTTTCCTTCAGGTACTGATAAAATGAACCTTACTGTGTGTGAATTTGATCTATGCCTTAGACTGTAAGCTCCACTGATGCAAGGACCGATATGAATGATGTATGATCTCTATGTAAAGCGCTGCATAAATAACTGATCATTTCAGCTCTTCTAGTTCAGAGAGTGACATTGACACTGCCTCATTCTATTTCAGAAATAAGGACTAGTTTCGGTTCTGAACCAGAAGACCCCCTTTGTGTTTTCATTCAAAGCTTTCCTATTTTCACATGATGCTCAACCACTGGATTATGAAGCACAGCCAGATACGAGCTGTAGACTGTTCTTTCTGTTGTTAGGACTCATATGTGTAGTTTAGGGGCAAATTCACAAAAATGCGACAATTCGCCGCACTTCGCCAGGCACTTTGCCAGCACTTCGCAAATTCACTAAGATGCAAATTTGCGTTCAGGGTGGCGAACGTTAGCGAAGTAGCGCTACTGTTTGTTCGCCAGGCAAATCGCATATACGCTAGCGATGCCTAATTTGCATACAGCGCCAATTTCAAAGTATAATATTAGTGTATGTTACCGCCGCTACGTTGCACTACACAAGCCCAGGAAACCTTTAATAAATAAAATAAAGTTGTCCTATTGCCCTACATGTGCCCCCTATATAGTTGTGTTGCCATATGTTAGGAAATGTAGGGGGTGAAGGAGGGTAACCCCCCCCCCCAAAAAAATCGCTAATTTTCACACTATCACCCTAAAATGGTAAAACACGCCAGCGTTTTTTTTGGGACTTTTTTTTTCAAACTCCTATCTATTGTTTTGAACTTCGCCTGCTCTGGCCAGTCTAGGGTAAGTGGTAACATTCAGGAAAATTTTGATCTTAGTGAATTTGCGTAATTACGACCCTTCGTCAGTGCCCAACTTTGCCTGGCATAAGGGTGCGAAGATGCGCAAGTCTATCTACTTCGCTAGCGAAAATTTCCCAGAGCCAGTGAATTTCCAAAGTTACGAATTGACGTCACGCTGGCGAATAAGCGCTAGCGTTAGACGCTTCGCGCTTTAATGAATTTGGGCCTTAGTGTTTTGGATCAGCATATGATTTTAGAAAATGGAAAGTTGCATTGCCATAGATCCATAAAAGTGAAGTTGTATTTGCACGTTATTAACACACACAACTAGGAATGATTTGTTTAGGGCTCATGCTCCCTTAATTATAGTCTTATGCGATACTAATAACAAGCATTTAAATACTGCAAACTGCAACTCTATCATTATGTACAATTCCAAATATAAACTATTTCATTCTATCCAATAAGTCACATATAGAAGCAGATGCACTGCACTGTATATAATAAAAACAATTAATATAACATACAGCCAACTGGTATCTATCAGATATACAGTATATCCAGAGCACAATATCAATAGCAAACATTTGTTGATATCAAGAGAGCATTTATAGTATACATACATTTGAGGTTCAATATCTACGTTAATCAGACCAAGTATATCCCATCTCGTATTTAAATCATTCAAAATTCCAGTACTTAAATATCTGGAATTCTTCCCTGATATTCAAAGGGCGGATAGTGTTCCCCATTCTAAGGAGAGCACGTACTTGGATCAGCCAAAAAAAATAAATTTCCCACAAACAAAGCATTTCTAGTGTGCTAGGAACACTGGCCAAAGCCTTATTTCATATGTATGCATGATTTATCTTTTTATTACTATTCATACTCATTATTTTATTGCTCCTTCTTTGACTCTCCCCTAATTCCAGGATTTGATTGGTTGTTTATCATGTATTGCATATTACATGTGGGAAACAATGTCTCTTTGGCTCAGGTCTGATTTTATCTGTTCTCTGTTCTTTCTTCAACCTATGGTAGATATACCCCATGACAAGGCCGGAAATACGGGTAGACAAAATAGGCAGCTAGTAACAGGTTGGGGGGAGGAGCAATAAATCAGTGACTGACATGTAGGGACGTGATCAAGTCAGCTATCAGTGGAGTTTAGGAGGTATATGTGGGGGGGACTTGTGCAAGCGTTCATTGGTGGTGGTGCAGGTGGAAAGGGGCTTTTGAGTGACTGGTGCTGGGAGGGTGCAAGATAGCTGGGCATTGAGCTTTGGGCACAAAGAGAATGTGCCTTGGCACTGCCCCATAATGCCAATTCATGTGTACATTAAAAAAATCAGCATATTCCAATTTCTATATCTTTTAATTTGAAACTACTATTCATTTCCAATGACTATGATCAAGTGGGGCTTCATTTACATAAAATCACTTAGATAAAACATGTCAGCAGTCAAGTGCTGCAAATTCTCTGCAAAAAAAAAAAGTGCTGCTGCTTGAAATAAATCATTTTATATACATAAGATTAGAAATAACTGTTGTGTTAATTCAAGCGACTAATTCTGGCTTGTGTGTGTAACTGGTCCTTTGAAGACAGAAATATAGACCATGGAAACGGACCAGTGCTTAGTCCTGTAACTAAGGATGTTTGGGAAAAAATCTAATCCCTGCCGAAGTTTTACAGCTCTTATATAAGAGCACCTCCTTGCTGTACATTTACCTCTCTTATTGAGAACATCTGTCAGCTCCCTTGTCCTGTGGGGATAACTGTCCTGAGATGTTTAAAGCTAGATTTACAGGACGGGGAAGCAATTTATAAACTGCCACTGCAGGCAACAATTTATGCTCAGGGATCAAGCTGCTTTTCAGCATAAACTAACACTGAGTATAGCCATCATACAAAATAACACTGAGCATAGCCATCATACACATTTGTACAATCAGTGTTATATTTCCTATGCAAGGAAGCATTGGAGAGAAACTCTCTTCTTCTTTTGTTTATCACATACTGTGATTTTATAGAAAATCACTTAAATCACTTAAATTGTAAAACGTTGAAAAACATTAAAGGACAAGGAACCTGAAGTCAGTGTCAGACTGGGGGGAGCCCAGGGCCCACCGGTACTGCTGTCAAGGACCCCCTCGGGCCCCCCACCTCCCCTTGCTGTGGCGTCTGCCGCACGCACCCTCGTTGCTCCCCACGCCGGCGAGCATGCGCAGATGGCACCTCTGCTAGCGCACATTCGCAGATGGCGCAGCTCACCATTTTTTTTTTAAATATCACGGCTGGGGGGGTCTGGCTCGGCAGGGGGCCAAGAGGGTCGGGGCCCACCGGCTTATTTCCCAGTGTCAGACCCTCCATGAAGTTCCTTACTTCCCGGGCCAGTCCGACCCTGCATGAAGTTCACTTAGGAGTTTCCCATTAGTTAGGCACCCCCAGTGCGCTTCACCAAATTTTTTACGAATTTCCTGAGAAATTCTTGAAACTGCGAAAAATTCACGAAACGCCGCCGGCATTTTGTTTTGAACACGGGCATCCGTTAATTACTAACCCAGGACATTCTATCTCTGCTGCAGAAAATACATCACAAGATACGATGGATCATTTACTCTCTAACACGATTGAGAGTTAAATGCTAAGCAGTGCATGCAGTAAGGGAAAATGAAGAAACATGGGGGCAGATTCACTAAAGGGCAAAGTGACTAATGCTAGACAAATTTGCCAGAGTGATGTCATTTAGTTACTTTGCCAATTTACTAATAAGTGCAGGCGCCCCATAACTAAAGAAGGATATAGACACTAGCATTGCTTCACAAGCTAACACCATGCAAATTTTCTCTCTGCTCTGGAGAAGGGTCATAACTCTGCAAATTTACTAAGATACAGATTTTACGGAACGTTACCTCTTTCGCCAGACTTGCCTTCGCCTGCTCTGACCTAACGAAGTGCATTGGAGTGCATAGAACATCCTCAATTTTCAATTACTTACATTATAATTTTTGAGTGCATCTTCTAAGTACAAAAAAAACGCTGGTGGATTTTCAATTTTTCAGGATGTTAGGCTGCAAAAGGCATAAAAAAATTTTTGGACACAGGGTTTCCCCCATATATTTTCTACCATATGGCACATTATTTAACTGTGGGCTTATGTGTAGGGCATTAAAACAACTCTATTGACTTTATTAAGGTTCCATTGGCAGGTCTAGTTAGCAGTGTAAATGAAATGTATTAGATGCACCATGTAACATATACAACTCCATTCCACTTTAAATTGACCGCTGTATGCAAATTAGCCTGAGCGCATGAACTCTAGCGAAGTTGCACTAGGCAGAATTGAACACTAGTGCAGCTTCGCTTTGATTTGCTCGCTTTGCCAAAGCAACACTAGCTTTCGGCGTCATGGACGCAACTTCGCACTTGAGTGAATTAGTGTTGTCTGAACTAATTTTCGCCTGGCCAAGTGTTGCAATGGCTGCGAACCCATCGCTGGCAAAGTTGCACCCTTTAGTGAATTTTCCCCATGGCATTAACATGCAGCAAGATTGAGAGCTGCAT